>CM037094.1:87708638-88111683 GCA_020916435.1 Oxytropis ochrocephala
TCTCCATGAAGGAAGCGGTCTTTACATCCAGCTGTTCAAGTTCAAGTGTTCTTGTGCAACAAGTGACAAGATCATTCTAATAAGTATGCTTTACCACCTGGTGAGAACACCTCATGATAGTCTATACCTTCCCTTTGAGTGAAACCTCGAGCCACTTAGCCTTGCGCTTGAACTTAGCCTTAGCTACCCGGGAATTTCCTCTTTCACCTTGAATAGCCATCTACACCCAACAAGCTTCTTCCCTTTTGATCTATCTAGCAAAATCCATGTCTTGTTCTTCTGAAGTGACTGCATCTCATCTAGCATAGCTGCATACCACTCATTCACTGACTTGCTATTTATAGCATCTTTGTAACTAAGCCTGGTTCTTCACTTTATCAACCCTCTTGACCACATTTAAAGCAAAAGCAACCATCATCGGCATGACCCGAGCCTCTCGGGTGGTCTAATAGTCCTTCTAGTTACATCTGCAGCTAGAAGATAGTTCTATGAATCATCTTGATCATATATGGCTTCTTCACTTCTACGATTGCACAAGTGCTACATCGGGTGTTGTGACATCATCTACTGTTGTAGCAATGGCTCCACCTCAAACTCAACACTATCATCATTACTCTGCTTTCAATTTGCTTCTTTTCTACCACCTTCTCAGTGTAGTACATTTCCTGTTCTCTAAACACAACATTTCTGCTAATGATGATCTTTGGTAGTTGTTTATCTACACACCACAATCTATAATCCTTGACACCTGCAGGGTACCCCAGAAACATACATTTCACAGCACTTGGATCAACTTTACCTTGTTTGACATGTGCATAAGCAACACAACCATATAATTTCAAATTTGACAAATCTGGTGGATGCCCTGACCACACCTCCTCGTGTGTTTTCATTTCAATAGCCGAGGAGGCATCTATTTATCAAATATACAACAATGAGATCTGATCTACGACACCAAAAATGATGACTCAAGTTAGCATTCAACATCATACATCTAACCCTTTCCATGATAGTTCTATTCATTCTTTCTGCCAATCCATTTTGTTGCGGTGTACCACTAACTGTCTTATGCCTATCAATTCCTTTCATTTTACAAAATTGATTAAACTCATCAGAACAAAACTTTAGTCCATTATCAGTCTTTAACTTCTTAATCTTCCTACCAGTTTGATTTTCAACTAGAGTACACCATTCTTTAAACTTTTCAAATACATCACTCTTAAGTTTAAGCATGTAAACCCATACCTTCCTCGAAAGTGATCATCTATGAGAGTCATGAAGTACCTAGATCCTTGGTGAGATTGAACACGAGTTGCCCCCAAAGATCACTTTGTGAATGTAGTCAATATCCCTTTGCAGTGCGGTGAGTATGAAAGTGTTGAACTTCAATTTCTTTGCCTTGCCAAGGATACCAACTCACGTAAATCAAGTGAACTGATAGAATCATCACCTAAAAATTTCTGTTTGCTTAATTCCTTGAGTCCCTTCTCACTGACATGTCCCAATCTCCTATGCCACAGGCTGCACTTGGTGATTTATGCACTAGCAACATTGTTAGATGCTCCCTCTACAACACTCCCCAACAACTTGTAGAGACCATTCACCAATTCACCCTTCGTCATCACCATTGATCCCCTTATTACCTTGATGACTCCACCTCCTCCTTTGTAATCAAAACCTTGTGAATCAAGCATTGCAAGAGAAATCAAATTCCTCTTTAAATCAGGCACGTATCTAACACCTTGCAGCACCTTGATAGACCCATCAACCATCTTGAACTTGATAGATCCAATGCCCTGCACTCTAAATGTCTGATTGTTCCCCAATATCACTTGTCCACCTTGAATTTGAGTGAATGTGAAGAACCATTCCCTCATATGACACATGTGAAATGTACAACCAGTGCCAAGGATCCACTGGAGATACAATTTCACATCAGAAATACACAATACCTCTGCACTAACATAGCTGTGTAAGCCTATGTCATCAAGACAGGAAAAATTCTCATGTTTTCTGTTCTTTGGACAATTACAATTCACCTCAGTCACACACATCACCTCAGCACTTTAATAACCTTCTGAAACCACATCTGCATCACCATGATGGCCTTTGTGATCTCCACCCTTCTTCTTCTTCTTATTCTTCTTCATCTTCTTGAAGTCTGGGCAGTATTTCTTGAGATGATCTTCACTCTTACAAATGAAGCAGGCCCTTTTCTTGAATTCCCTTGACTTAGACCTCGAGTTTTGCTTTCCCTTGAAGCCCCTTTTCTCAGTTCTTCCTCTCACATTCAGTTCTTCAGCCTGTTGATCATCAACATTCTCTGACCTCCTTGTGAGTTCCTTCGAGAACAAGGCATTCTGAACCTCTTCAAGTGATAGAGTGTCTCTGCCATTGATGAGTGTGTCTGTAAGATTCCTATACTCATTTGAAAGTGACTTGAGTAATAGGAGTGCTTAATCCTCATCATCTACCTTGATCTCAATATTTTCAAGATCAAGAATCACTTTGTTGAAATCATCAATATGATCCTCCAATTTCCTTCCCGATGCCATCTTGAAGGTAAACAATTTCTGCTTCAAATACAACCTATTGGCCAAAGATTTGGTCATATATAGGTTCTCAATTTTGAGCCATATACTGCTGCAGCTTTTCTCCTTCGAGACTTCCTCAACACCTTATCTCCCAATGACAAAATCAAAGCACTATATGCTCTTTCAAGCATATCTTGCTTCTTCTCCTCGATAGCGTGTCGGGTAACTTTGCCTCACTTGCAAGTGCTTTCTCAATGCCTTGTTGCACCAAGAAAGCTCTCATCTTCATACGCCATAAGCTAAAGTCATTTTTCTGTGAATTTCTCCACTTGAATTTCACATGATCCCATTCTTGAACTTTTTCAAGGATCACACGCCATCCTTCGTCTTTGCCCAAGCAACACGAACCTAATGCTCTACGATACCAATTGTTATGAAACAAGCCTCAAAACTCAAGAATATAGAACAAAAGCAAGTATGTAAATTTGAGAGAGAGAGAGAGAGAGTAGAAGAGAGATCTTTGGAAATTGAATGTATTATTCCAAGTCTTAATTCTGTTCAGCATACAAGAGTATATATAGGTACATTAGAGAGCTGTACATAACAGTTACAAGGTGTAACCATCCTAACTACCTATAACAGAAAGCTAACAGAATTAAACAGCACAACAAGTGCTACGACAGGTGCTAACAGCACCACAGTGCTGCAACAGGTGCTATAGCACCACAATGCTGCATCACAACACTACAACACATAAACCAGCACACTAACTAAGTGCTATCAAGTGCTACAAGCACTCTAACACATCAACTAAAGTCCTAAGCCATAAACTCACATTTCAGATGAAAGAAACAAAAGCAAGAGTTACGTATAGAGAAGGGTAAAGGGGGATGGCAGTACCTTTTGATTTGAGGACAAAGAGAGCGCCTGCATCAACATCGCTTTGGTTTTGAATTTGTAGCGAAGAAGCATTTGACTTGTCTGGTTTTTCATTTGAGGTTGGAAACTGCACCGTACCCATTTCCTCTATCTTCTCTACTCTACCTGTAACAAATGAACTGAACTGAGTGATGATGATGGAAGGTATTGTACTATATCTTATCTTAACACTAAATGTTGTTGGGTC
Organism: Oxytropis ochrocephala; assembly: GCA_020916435.1. NCBI lineage: Eukaryota > Viridiplantae > Streptophyta > Magnoliopsida > Fabales > Fabaceae > Oxytropis > Oxytropis ochrocephala. Next base: position 87,712,299 of record CM037094.1, read on the forward strand.
CTGCAGTTAGAAAATGTGTTTTCAACTTGCGGTTGCACTCGATCGTAATCTCCATTTGGATGTGCGGTAGGGCCTTTTAATCTTTTCTATCCCATTCTTACTTTACACACTTGTCCGGTTTCAATGTTTTTTTTTAAATTTAAACTCTCATCACCTCTTGCTTTTAAACTCTCATCACTTCTGTTGACCAAACCCGATGTCTCCACCGTCAATAGAACAACACCCACTTTTCAGATCAATATGCAATTTAAGAAGAGAAATCTGAAAGTGCCAAAACCAGAGGGAGTGGAGAGAAGAATACTATATGCCAACACCCATTTTTTTTAAATTCTTTCTCTCTCTCTCTATATATATCTTTATTGTAGAAACTCAGTTTAAACATGAAGAAAAATAACAAATTAATGAAGATCTAAAGATTCATCAACACATAAACATGAAGAATAAGATGCAGAGAACGAAACTAAATCAGAATTGTCCAAAAATAAATCATAAAAAACATCTAAAATTATAACATCTAAAAAAAATCAAAGGAAAATGGTCCATAAATCAATCATAAAAAACATCTAAAAAAACCAAAGAAAGGGTATATTACAGTAGACAAAAAATTTCATAAAAAATCAAAACAGATACGAAGCCTTTTGCATGTATAGATTTGAAGCATAACTGTACAAATCGAGAGGAGCTCTCAGTGATGGTGATGGACAAAGGGTGCAAACGATGAGGACGAATTTGAGATGAGGAAGCGCTCTGCTTTTCTGGTGAACAGAACGAAGTGGAGAAGAAGATCATCAATCTTGAGTGTGATGATGAGGTGGTGGCGGTGAGCAAAACGTGAATGATGTTACCAAGTGGCTTCGGTCTCAAGAGGGGGTGAATTGAGACTTTAAAAACTTTTCCCCTTTTTAAGCGACTTAGATTAATTTTCGCATGGGTTTATGGAATGAGCAATTAGAAAAAAAATAAATAACACAAGAGATTTATCTTGGTTGACCCACCTCCTAGTGACTACTCAGTCCTCACAAACCCTTTGTGAGATTTTCACTATCAAAACAAAGCTTAAACCGGGTGCTTTAAAACCCTTACAGACTCAGGCGCTCTTCACCTAGGATACCCCACCTTGTGCAAGAGCCCATAACAACAATTACAACAAGAGATACCCCACCCTTGTTACAATCAAAAACCCTAGAGAGATACCCCACTCTCTAGTACAACCAATTGACATACAAGAGATACCCCACCCATTACAGATCAAAACCCCTAGAGAGATACCCCACTCTCTAGCAAACCAATTACAAAGATTGAAGAAATTACAAGAAATAGAAATACCTCTAAAGTAGGTGAATACAACAAATTGAAGTTCTCCAACCTAACCCTTGAGAGAGATCAGCTCAAATTGATAGGATTTAGGGTTTGATTTTGTCTTTGTTATGCGTTGGTTGGTTATATTAATCTGTGAAGCCCTAAATCCTATTTATAGAGTTTGTAAAAATATGACCGTTGAAGCAAATTGTTTAACACTAATGTAATAAGTGACAAATCGATTAGTTGCTTGGAAAACATAACATAGAAATCGATTTCTTGCTCCTAGAATAATAGGTAGAAAATCGATTTCTTGCTTGTGGGAACAAGTGAGGAATCGATTTTGTGCTTCAATAAAGGGAAGTAGATAATCGATTGTTTTATAAAATCAAATTCCTAAAAACTAGGAAGGAAAGATACAAATCGATTTTGAGCTTTAATAAGGCAATCAACAAATCGATTTAGTGCTTTAAAATGGGAAGATATGAATCGATTTAGTGCTTGAAAGTAAGAAGCCATGAATCGATTGTTTATTTTAAAAACATCAATATGCAAATCGATTTCTAGCTTTAACTTTATAGGCTATGAATCGATTTCTAGCTTTAAACAAGCTATGAATCGATTTCTAGCTTTAAAGTTACAAGCCATGAATCGATTCCTTTCTTTCCAAAAACAAGTTCTCTCAAAAACCAAGCCATGAATCGATTTCAACAAGTGTCTAACCTATTTGATATGCTTTTATCAATTGAAGATATATATTAGGTTTGCTTGTGTGTGTGTTAGTGTGTTGAGTGATTTGAGCCGATCCTCAAAAGCGGTTTACAATTTATTCCTAAGACACACTCGACTTCCTAGCAACTACCCTTAACACACACTTACTTCTTGGGTTGGTTGTGCCTTGGAATTCCATTTGTCACTTTGTCTTAGATTACTTCATCATCAAAACTTAACCTGCAACACAAGATATCCACATTCTCCCCCTTTTTGATGATGACAAAATTTTAATTCATCTTAGGTGGGAGGTTAGTTCATCAAGCAAAAAACAATGCGCTAATATTAAAGACAATGCGCTAATATTAAAGATATGTATCTAGACTCCCCCTTACTTGATGCTCCCCCTATCTAAATGCAAAGTGACAATCCTATATTTCTCCCCCTTTTTGTCATGATCAAAAGGGTTAATGTGAAACATAGTTGGTGAGTCTAAAAACGCATTTCATAGTAAATAAATGAGTCCATTGCATTTTTAAAAATAGGCATAAACCACAAAATGACATGAGAGTCAGGTTTCAACACAAGATAGCCCAACATAAATCAATCATCAGTTCATAGTTCATTTAGCTAAATGGTAACTTAATGACTCCAAGTTTTCTTTTCTTCGAATGAAAAAGAAATTTTCTTTTTGCAATGGTTTTGTAAAAATATCAGATAGCGGTTTTGAATGCTCAACTAAACAATCACATAATCACCTTTTTTTAACAAGATCTCTAGAAAATGATGTCTAAAATCTATATGCTTAGTTCTAGAGTATTGAACAGGGTTCTTTGATAGATTGATTTTTTTTTGTGTTGTCATAAATAATCAGAATGTGATATATATAGACTCCATAGTTGAGATGTTGTTATTTACTCTATTTCCCATTATTCTAACATGCTTACCGATTTTGTCCTGGAGCATAAATCAAAATCAAACAATGATAATCACATATTTGTCTAATGCTCAGTAACTTATGCTTAAGATATTCTACATAAAGCACATTATCAATAGAGGTGGATAAGTCTTTACCAATCTTACCTTCACCGATGATTCTTCCTCTATTGCTGTTATCACAAGTCACATGACCACTTTTTCTGGGGGTGAGTGTTAAGAGCTTTGTCATATCTCCAGTCATGTGCTCTGAGCATTTGCTATCAAGGTATTAATCTACCCCCATACCTTGAAGCATACCTGCAATAAGGTCAAGTTGAAAATTTTGGTACCCAAATTTCTTTGGGTCCTTGTGGATTAGTACTTGGTAGAGTCCCTTTGGGAACCCACACCTTTTCACAACTTGTTTTCTTTTAGCCATAACACACACGATGCAAAGATGTCCTAGTTTGCATGATAATAACATCTAATATATGGACTAGTAGTGAACTTAGGTCTATAATGCACATGTCTTTTCATGAAATTATTTCTTGGAGACCTAGGGTGCACATGTTGTATGTTGGATATTTTTCCTATTGTCCATTCAAGCTCATGAATTTTATTTTTATATTCAGCACACTTATCACATACATAATTTTCTTTAAAGCAACTAAGACTATAATTTTCATTTCTAAGTTCTAATCTTTCCTTAGTTAAAGCAATAACCGTTTTGAAGATGAGCAACAGTTTTCTTTGATTGGGTTAATGCTTTAGCTAATTTTAGAGAGTCATTATGCAATTCAAGAAATGCTTCATGTAATTCATCATATGCATTTTGTGAAGTTTCAGAGTTAGAATCTACCTCAGTTTCATTTTCACTGTCGTGGTTGGCCATGAGAGCAATTTGAGCTTCTTCACTTTCTGAATCATCTGATGAGTTCATGTCATTGTCTTCCCATGCTATGTAGGCTTTTCTACCCTTGTTTCCTTTGGATCCCTTTTTCTTAAGCTTTGACAGTTTTCTTTGTAAGTTCGGGCATTCCATCTTCATGTGTCCGGATTTGCCACATTCGTAGCAAGTTGGACGACTTGAGAAGTTTTCCTTGGTTGAGACTCTTTTGGGTGAAGAATTCTTCTTGGGGAAGCTTTTCCTTCTCATGAACTTTATGAATTTTCTAACCATTAGCTCCATATTCTCCTCGTCTTCATCATCTTCATTTTCCGAATCATCACTATCATCTGATGAACTTGACCTGGAAGCCTTGAGAGCTAAGATTTTCTTTTTGTTTTCTTTTTCTTCATGTTCTGCTAGACGAGCGAGCTCTAACTCGTGCTCTTTTAGTTTCCCAAAAAGAGTGGCAAGTGACATAGTAGCTAAATTTCTTGATTCAGCTATAGCAGTTATTCTTGGTTGCCATTCTCTGTTTAGACATCTCAGGACTTTGTTGATCAAGTCTTTGACAGGAAATGATTTTCCTAATGAGCCCAGATTGATTCACTATGTGAGTAAACCTCTTTTGCATTTCTTGTATAGTTTCTCCTTGATTCATTCTAAATAGTTCATATTCTCGGATAAGAGTGTTTGTTCTTGCTCTTTTTACCTCACTAGTACCTTCATGAGTGACTTGAAGATTGTCCCACATTTCTTGAGCAGTTTTGCAGTTTGATACTCTGAAGAACTCATCGGGGCTGAGTGCGGAAGTGATGATGTTCTTGGCACGGAGATTATGTTGAACTTTTCTTTTATCATTATCCGTCCATTCATTTCTTTCTTTGACTATGAGTGCGCCATTAACCATGTGAGTGGGAACAAAAGGTCCATTTTCCACAGCATCCCATACATCTATATCTACCCCTTCTATGAATATTCTCATTCTTTCTTTCCAATATGCATAATCTTTCCGTTGAATCCCGGAGGGCGGGTAAGAGATGCACCTGCTGCGTACACCACACGAAGCCATTTCTCTTGAAAGTTTGCTAGGCCCTTTAAACAAGAGTCTAGCTCTGATACCACTTGTTACCAAGTGGCTTGATCTCAGAGAGGGGGTGAATTGAGACTTTAAAAACTTTTCCCCTTTTTAAATGACTTAGATTAATTTTCGCGCGGAGTTTATGGAATGAACGCAATTAGAAACAAAAACGATAAATAACACAAGAGATTTATCTTTGGTTCAGCCACCTCCTAGTGACTACTCCAGTCCTCACAAACCCCTTTGTGAGATTTTCACTATCAAAACAAAGCTTAAACCGGTGCTTTAAAACCCTTACAGACTCAGCGCTCTTCACCTAGGATACCCCACCTTGTGCAAGAGCCCTTAACAACAATTACAACAAGAGATACCCCACCCTTGTTACAATCAAAAACCCTAGAGAGATACCCCACTCTCTAGTACAACCAATTGACATACAAGAGATACCCCACCCTTGTTACGGTCAAAAACCCTAGAGAGATACCCCACTCTCTAGCAAACCAATTACAAAGATTGAAGAAATTACAAGAAATAGAAATACCTCTAAAGTAGGTGAATACAACAAATTGAAGTTCTCCAACCTAACCCCGAGAGAGATCACTCAAATTGATAGGATTTAGGGTTTGATTTTGTCTTTGTTATGCGTTGGTTGGTTATATTAATCTGTGAAGCCCTAAATCCTATTTATAGAGTTTGTAAAAATATGACCGTTGAAGCAAATTGTTTAACACTAATGTAATAAGTGACAAATCGATTAGTTGCTTGGAAAACATAACATAGAAATCGATTTCTTGCTCCTAGAATAATAGGTAGAAAATCGATTTCTTGCTTGTGGGAACAAGTGAGGAATCGATTTTGTGCTTCAATAAAGGGAAGTAGATAATCGATTGTTTTATAAAATCAAATTCCTAAAAACTAGGAAGGAAAGATACAAATCGATTTTGAGCTTTAATAAGGCAATCAACAAATCGATTTAGTGCTTTAAAATGGGAAGATATGAATCGATTTAGTGCTTGAAAGTAAGAAGCCATGAATCGATTGTTTATTTTAAAAACATCAATATGCAAATCGATTTCTAGCTTTAACTTTATAGGCTATGAATCGATTTCTAGCTTTAAACAAGCTATGAATCGATTTCTAGCTTTAAAGTTACAAGCCATGAATCGATTCCTTTCTTTCCAAAAACAAGTTCTCTCAAAAACCAAGCCATGAATCGATTTCAACAAGTGTCTAACCTATTTGATATGCTTTTATCAATTGAAGATATATATTAGGTTTGCTTGTGTGTGTGTTAGTGTGTTGAGTGATTTGAGCCGATCCTCAAAAGCGGTTTACAATTTATTCCTAAGACACACTCGACTTCCTAGCAACTACCCTTAACACACACTTACTTCTTGGGTTGGTTGTGCCTTGGAATTCCATTGTCACTTTGTCTTAGATTACTTCATCATCAAAACTTAACCTGCAACACAAGATATCCACAAATGAGAGGGAAGCCAATTTAGGGAGCGCTCCGAGAGAATATGAATTGAGCAAGCAAGCTGGAATGAGATATATATGAAGGTGGGAGATGAAGTTTTAGAGTAAGAGAATCTTAGGCATTGTGATGAGAGGGTTTTCAACGGTGGGAGAATGAAAGGGAGATGATGAGATGAAAGAGAGTGGAAATGAAATAGGAGGTGGGAGAGAACATGAAGGGTGAGGCACAATTTTAGAGTAAAACAAGTGATTGTGGATTTGTGGTGAGAAAGCTATTGGTGAGACGGGTATAAAAAAATCAAAAGGCATAAATTGATGTTTGCAATTTTTTTTCTACGATTGACATTTTTTTTTTGAATAATTAAAATCAAATGGCAAAAATCAAAAGGTCATGTATTCTTTTTAGTTTATAATGTTACTATATTTATTATTTTAAATATGGTGTTCTCAAATTTACTATTATTTTTTAAAAAATCAACACTTTTATGCCTATTTAATAAAATAATTAAATTAATATCAAATTGAATTAAAAACTAATTACAAATAAATAAAAAATATAAACAAGTGAGGCCATATATGGTTCCTTAGAAACCACTCTCATTGGAGTAAAAATCATTTGAGTTAATTATAGATTGCTTAAATCTTATGTGGTAGTTTGGTCTCACAAAAATTACTTTAGTTCACCCATTTAGCACACTCCATTAAATATGCTCATATAACAATATAAACTTTGGTTTGAAAGTCTTCTTGAAGTTGAAAGGTTTGGTTCACACGTTGTAAAGAAGATAGTCAACAATCAAAGACACTCAAGCATGCAACTAAAGACACGCCGGTGACCAAGTCGGCGAGCAGATGACTATAGGGACAGAGTTCACCATCGAGCTAACACGCTTTACTCTTCATTGCTTTCCTGCTTCACTTTGATCATCATCATTGACAGCCTCATCATCCTCAGCTTCATTGTTGTCACTGATACAATTGTTCACTGCATTGGAAGTTCCTTGGCCAAAGTGTGGAGGATATCCATGAAGAGTAAAGCGTGTTAGCTCGATGGTAAACTCTGTCCCTATAGTCATCCTGCCGGCTTGGTCACTGACGTGTCTTTAGTGGCATGCTGAGGTGTCTTTGACTGTTATTGACTGTTGACTATCTTCTTTTACAATATGAAGAGTAAAGCGTGTTAGCTCGATGGTGAACTCTGTCCCTATAGTCATCCTGCCGACTTGGTCACTGACGTGTCTTTAGTGGCATGTTGAGGTGTCTTTGACTGTTGACTGTTGACTATCTTCTTTTACAGCCTCCCTTAAGTTGGAATATATGTTGATCATTCCAAGCTTAGATTGAAGTGTGAGAAAAGGACCTGCATTGAGGGATTTGGTCAGCAAATCAGCTACCTGTTCTTTTGAAGAAATAGGCAGCAAATGTAGAATTAGTGGCAGGTGAGTGAGCAACAGTTTCATCTACTTTTATCATCTACTATAGTTAAAAAAAATATCTATAACCTAGGATTGAGCAAACAGAAAAGGGCCCCCAAATGTCAATATGGATAAGATCAAAACACTTTTTGGAAATAGTTCTTCGGGTAGAGGAACCAGAGGAAGAGGTGGTGGCAGATACACCTATGGCAAGGGAAGAGGCATGAAGATTTGCTCTCACTGTGGAAAAACCGGTCACACCATTGACGACTTGCTTGTTTCAACCCATATAGAGATCTTTCCAGTTTGCAAACTAGGTTGGGTTGTTCAAGAGTGAGGCCAGGAGGGGGTTTCATATAAACTTCTACCTTCACTTTTACCCTTTCTTTATTTTCAAATTCTCCCATTGCTCATATAGGTATAAACATATAAAGGATATTAAGATTGGGGGATTAAAAATCGGAAAAAAAACTAACTCGAGTATCTAAAAAAATTACATACCAAACAATATAAACAAATCGGTTCAAACATTTGTAAAAAACTCATAAGACCATTACAAATACGTTTGCCTCGACTTTAAATTTGACATATCATCAAAAGTCACGAACAATAGAAAGAAGTGAGCACAAGTTTGGCTTGAACCATAATAATTGAGTTCATCGTCCTAATAATCTTCTGGAAATTCCAAATAATATTTCATTTATGCTTTTATTAAATGTTTTTTTAGGTTTATTATTTGACGTACAAATGGTCGTTAGATGACTTACTTTAATTACTTCGAATGACAGTGTAGTTATTTTTCTCAACACCTGTTTCTCTATTTCTTTCTCCTATTAATTTATGCTCTCTAATTTTTCTATGGATTATGACGTATTATTATGTATGAATTATGTTCCCTTTAACTATTAAAACTCTTTATATTATGACTTATTAGTATGAATGCATATGATTTTCAGAGTTTTGAAAGAGACTGAAAAAGATCTGTATCGATTCCTCGTGTCACTACAAATGTAATTAAGATATAGCAGCCGCTTTTTTTCATCCATGGCAAGAAGCTTGAAATATTCTTTGAACGTGCATTGGGTATTCCACTCAAACAATGGGCAGCACTCCTTAAAAAGCACCACTCATTGCCCAAACACGTCCTCAAATAGGCAGCGCTTCTTAAAAAGCGCCACCCATTGGCCAAACACGTCCTCAGATAGGCATCGCTTCCTAAAGCGCCACCCATTGCCCAAACACGTCCTCAGAAAGGCAGCGCTTATTGTTTAATTTTTTTTTTCTGTTCTTGTGTATTTTCCTTTTTATATTTGCAACAAAAAAAATTAAATCATACATCAAAATATTTTTTAATAGTGATATCTATGAATTTGTTGTATTTAAACCTGAATTAAATCATACATCCAAAAAAAATTAAATCATACATCCAAAAATTAAATCATACATCCAAAATACATCCAAAAAATTAAATCATACATCCAAAATTAAATCATACATCCAAAAATTAAATCATACATCCAAAATTAAATCATACATCCAAAATAACAAAACGTGAATTTGTTGTATTTAAACCTAGCCTTGTAATGAGCATCAGAAATATCACGTCTAAATGACTTATCTGCCCCGACACTACAGTAGTAAAGACCCTGAAAAGTAAAGTAATAACTCATTAACTCCTCATTCTGAAATTCACAAACTCATATGAAATTTGAAATGAAATAAAAAAGAAGTGACATTACCTGAGGACTGGGATAACCACCTACGGGCCAACCTAAAGGCCACTTCACATCTGTTTGAAGTAAGGTGTACTCTTGTTCTATTCCATACCTTTGAACAAACAATATACAACATCAGAATGTTTTCTGTTAAGATTATAATTCAACACCAGAAGTTCAGTTATCTTCTATTGTAGCAAGTGATTAAATGAAGAAGGAAGACTATCTAATTTCATCACAGTTCTAGAAAACATGTATATATAGGATTAACATGAATAGCATGAGATATATAAAAGGACAACAATGGTAGGAAAACATGAATCAGCAACTCCAAAGGCACAAATACACAATTTCATTACAGTTCTAGTAACTAAAGCAATTGACAATCAATAAGATTAGTTAATCATAACAAAAATGGAACACTTCAACACTCATATTCTTACACTACATAAACAACAGTAAAAGATAATCAAAAAATGTTAAGAAAGAGGACATAAAATCATGTCAAACAATCTTAATAGACTTGACAACACTTTGAAAGTAACTACCAATTGTGAACAATCTACAAAATTTGTAATAATCAATCCATGACCAATTCACTCATTTTTTTGAGTTCAAGCTAGTAAATGAAAGTAACTCAAAGTAACCCAAATTTTTGATCCCCTAGAGGCAAGGAGTTTCCTACACTAACAGCAGAATCATCATAGAATTTTAGCTCATTGATCAAGAAATTGATGCACAAATTCAATGCAAGTTCAGGAAAACATTTTCAGAAAGAAGTTTAAAGTGCACATATATTCAAGTTCAACACACCCATCATCATGACAATCATCAAAAATTTAACTAATCTAGCCCCTAGACAACAACTATATGCAAAAGTCAATGAAAAGGGGGAACTTAAGCTTGTGGCGGCATCAGGAGAGAATTTCTTTTTCTTTGCCAGTGGAGCCATGTGTACCTGTGAAACCAGACCACAAAGAGAGCATAATATATGCCACAATCACGACATTAGCAAGTTAGCACAATAGAAAAAGAAAAACAATTCAAGGCTTGACAAGGTTAGGCTCGGTCAACACCAAATACTCACAACAACTAAACTCAATCAAACACAAAACATAGAGCCAAATTAACCAAGCAATTCAGTTAAACACATCTTTAGAAAAAAATTAGAACAATCTCACCCTTAATTGAATTTCCTTGAAAGATGTAATTAGAACAACACCTTCAACCATGAACATAAACTCACGCCATGAACCATTCAACCATATAGTACATAACACACACAACAAGAACAGAAATTCACGCAATGAATACCACTAAATACGCTTCAAGCCCACAAAGTTTCAGTTTGCACTCCTAAATTTTGAAAAGAAAAATCTGCACTTGGTTTGGGCATTTTTACAAACAGATTGGTGTGCAGACTAGAATTCAGTTTAGGCAAAATTACAAACACTTGGTGTTCATCCAACACAACAAATAAACTTCACAAAACAATCAAAGAATCAAGGCAATACACAAACAACTTCACTTACTTGTTGATAAGAAAAGGGAAGAATCCAAGCAAGAAGAAAGAGAAACGCTACCAACTAGCGCTTTGGGATGAAAACAATTGACGGAGAAACGCAAAACACGTTTGAGAAAGCAAGTGCGGTGGCGAAGCGGTGGGCTAGGGCGAGGAGCCACGGTGGTGGTCCGTGGTTCTCAAGGGAGAAAAATGGAGTGCAGGGGCGTGAGAGGATGGAAAGGATCAAAGGTTTGGTGAAAGTTTGTGTTTCTCAAGTGCTTGTGTGCGCCCAACTAATGAAAAACGTGCAAGCCATACCCAACGTTTTTTAAGAAGCGTCGAGTATTAGGAGATCGCGTGACCCAATACCAGCGTTTTTAAAAAGCGTTGGGTATTGGGAGAACGCAGGAGAAGCCATACCGCCGCTTTTTAAAAAGCGGCTGGGTATTGGGAGAACAGCGTGAAGCCATACCAGCCGTTTTAAAAAGCGTAGGGTATTGGGAGAACGCATGAAGCCATACCCAACGCGTTTTTAAAAAGCGGCTGGGTATGGCTAGTCGCGTTAAAAGCGGCGGGCGACATTTTTTAAAAAGTGTTGGGTATGGGTTAGCTGTTTTTGCCATCCGTGGCGTTTTTACTTAAAGCGCTGCCTATAGGGGCGCTCTTTTTTGACAAATCTGGCGTAGTGTGTATTGTTGCATCAGTTTTTGCTTTTTACTTATAATTATCAGACTACATATTTTGGAACACATTATCGTCTTTCAACTCTATATAGCTGCTTCTATAACTACTTCTATTTTATTGGTGGTTTTCATCCAACACCTACATGATACCCATGTGTTTCACTCTCTAACTGTGTTCTCTTCTTTTCTTCTTTATATTCGAGTGCTTCTATTTTATTGGTGGTTTTCATCAAACTCTACATGATACCCACAGGTTTCACTCTCTAATTGTCTTATCTTCTTTTCTTTCTTTATATTCGAGTATCGCATCATTGCAAAGATTTACTCCTACATGGGAACTTCAACCACATTTACAATAGAACTCTCGATCATCTTCTTTCAACTTTTATAAGTGTTTCTTCTTTCAATGTTCCACTTTCTAATTGTGATAGCAACTTTTATAGGTGTTTTTTCTTTCAACTTTTAATAGATGCTTCTATTTTATTGGTGTTTTTCATCAAACTTGACATGATACCCACGTGTTAGAATACATGCATGGTTGAAAGGACTGTTTTAATTATGCAAATTACATTACTGCATCTTGATCCTTTCTACACATTTTAATAAATGTGTGACGAAAATTTGAATAATACATGTATGGTTGAAAATTTAGATGGTTTATGCGTTATTTGTTGTGTTTGGGATTTTAACATTTGAATGCTTATTGATCAAATACATGTGTTGTTTGTACGACATTTGCATTAGGGTTGAATAAAATGTCATAAAAAAAATATCAAATTAGAGGTGAAGGTGGAGCCATGGTACCCGCCATTTTTTAAAAAATTTGCCATATATAAATATGTTTTATAAGCAAAAGTATATTATATACAGTTAAATGAATTGCATTCACTATTGTTGTCCAGTGTCGCAGTGGTTGGGCACGTTTTTCTGAACGCCCGAAACCTAGGTTCAATTCCTGAGGCTGTGTGTTTGATTTTTTCAGTCATTTTCTGTTTTTTGCTCAAAATTAAATAAGAAGTGCTCTTAGCAAGATTTGAAGCGCGTATAATAATGTTAATATATTTAAAATTTGAAACTTACCACCGAACCAAGTAAAATACTTTGAGCGGTGTGGTGAAAGCTATTTTATATATTTTGGGTACTCCTAATTTTTTTTCCAAGATCTGCCACTGGATGCGTGTGTTGAAGATTTCCAGATTTCTTCTCTTTCGTTTCATTTTTCCAAATTTCCAGATTTGTTTAGGTTGAAGATGAGTTCCAGATAACGTTAATATGAGTTGAAGATTATATGTAATTTTCAGATTCCAGAATTTGTTTCCTCTCTTTTGTTGTGTTCTTTTTTTAATTTAAAAACTCAAATGATTATGTGTAATTTGTTTTTGGCTTAAATACGTTTTTTTGCAGAATGCAAATAGGGGGTGTTTTGGTTTTACCCCCTGCAAAATTTTTTTTTGTAAAAAACCCCTTGCAAATTCCAAAATTTTGGCGTTATTCCTTCTGTTACTCAGGCGTTAAAAAAAACATACGTGTCACACAAAAAACTGATTTGGCATTTATATGTCATTTTCTTTTAATTTAATTGCCCAATAAATTTGGCCACGTCATCAATTAATAATTGGGTTTTATAAAAAACCCTAAATCCCTTCTTCTTCCTTCTTCTTCCTCTGCACCACATGTTCATTTTAACTGTGTAAATCATCATGATCATCTTTCATCTTCAACCTAAACGAATGAAAACAAAAATCATCATCATCATCTTCAACCCAAAACGAATGAAAACGAAAATTATCATCTTTCAACCTTAGATTTCATTTTTCAACCACGGATGCAAATACGTATATTAATTCATCGGTTCAATATCATATCCGTTCGATTCCAATCCCAATTTTTCAATTTTGTTTCTAGGTTAAATCTCGATTTGTACAATCTCAAGTTAGTTTGATCTCGTTTTGGTTCAACAACAACGTTAATCGGTTTGATTTCATTTACGGTTTGATTTCGTTTCAATTGAATTGTTGTTGTTTTTGAAGATGAAATTAGGGTTTTCAATTGAATCGTTATTGTTGTTGAAGATCCGATTCGAGGATGAAGATGAACGATGCGATCATGAACCTATTTCGTTTTCAGATTTCGTTTGGAGGATGAAGAGATGATGATGATGATGAATGCGAAGGGAAGAGAAGGAAGAGGATACAACATTGTTCCAAATTAATTTTTTTATTGGGCAATTAAAATAAAAGAAAATGACATATAAATGCCAAATCGCTTTTTGTGTGACACGATATTTTTTTAACGCTCGAAGAATGAATGAGTAACGCCAAAATTTTGGAATTTGCAAGGGGCTTTTTACAAAAAAAATTTGCAAGTGGTAAAGTTTCAAAACACCCCTATTTGCATATGCAAAAACGTATTTAAGCCATTTGTTTTTGATTGAAAGAAAAAATAAAGTGCCACCTCATTTAATGAAATACACCTGAGACCTGCCACTTAGGACGCCACATCAGCAGTTAATTAACTATCACCGCGACGTCCGTTAAAATCAATGGATGGAAAACCCTAAAAAAGACCAAATTGAAACATAAATGAAAGATAAACGACCAAAACGGAAAACAAAATTACGAAGATGAAACTTTAGTCAAAGATAAAAGATCAAAAGTGTTATTTAACCTTTCGTTTTCCAATATTTGATCTTCACCTGTGATCGCTGACTGAAAATAACTTAGTTGAATATGAAAAATCTTGGTGGTCTATTGAATCTTATTCTCTTCTCCCTATTGTGCACCCTCAACGCGTGAAGCTGAAGAAGCTTCCATGAATTGATCGGGAGAGAAGTGGAGGAAATAGTTTAAAACACTAGAAGGGATCGATTGACCAGCATTTTATAAAATCTTTGTTAAACAAACTATAAACGAGTTTTTATAAACAAGTTGTAAATGCTTTTCTTAATCTCACTGTTATAAAAACTGAGAGTATTCATCTTTCAAACCTTAGCCAATATTATTAGTGTATTAAATAGTCCAAAACACTTTTTTGACATAATAATCTAAGACACTTGAGAAAAATGGAATGACACCATTGACCAAGAATATTCTATGTAATACAACGTACATATGCAATCATACATTTGCAAATAATTGGTAATTTTTGGCATCAAGGGCTATTTGTCTAACTGCTGCAATAGCTGCTATAGCTCCCAATAAAGAGAAAACCACAGCAATAGTTACGTTTACCCAAAAAATGGTGCTTCGCTTAGATGGCTTGAATGTCAAATTGAAGAAAATCACAGGCAAAACGAAGTCAAGAGGCATAAAGCCAAAAGCTCCTATAAGCGAGTTTATATCTCCAAAGAAGGGAAACATGGCCGCTATAGTGGTTGCAATAGTAATAGCCAGTGATCGAGTAATCACTCTAGGGATTACATTGCGTCTGGAGAACTGAGGGCTTTTTGGGTCCCCAAATGTTTGTTCTAACACTTCATTTGTAGGTTGACAGTAGACCTGCATTAAAGTTCAAGTTCCATGGTTACTTCGTTTAGTATGACACTCACACATAGACATATGACTTGTTTGTATTAGTTTATTTGAGTTTATTTATTGACACGGACACTAATGAGATGTTTTAAGAGAGCTTATGAAAACAATTTATGGTTGTATTCGACTTATTTCCATACCATTTTTAGAATAACTAATGAAAACATCTTATAGTTTATGTGAGATTAATTTGAAATTATTTTATGTTCTATTATAAAAATAACTTAAACACTTAAATGGTAAACATTTGTATTATAAATGGTTAATTAAAGACAAAATTACACTAGGGTCCTTTAAGTTATTTAATTGTAACAAGTTTGTCCTTTAAGTTTTTTTCCGTCACCACTTATGTCCTTTAAGTTATTAAATTATAACAAGTTGGTCCTTTAAGTTACATAATCTAAACACCATTAGTCCTTTTTTCATTTTCCGTTACAAAAAAAAAAACTCAATTTGCACTAACAGATCTGACGTGTCTGTGACAGAGCCGACATGTCATCTGCCTAGTAATATTTTGTCATTTAAGACTACTGGCATCGTATAACAATTTGGTCCTTTGAACTTAAATGAAAAAAAGATGAACCGTCTTTTTAAAAAAAAAATTAAGTTGAAAGTTTCAAATTATTACATGACCGTAGTCTTAAAAGACCAAATTCTTATAAAATAGATGATAGGTAGGCTCCGTCGAGGCCATATCAACTCAGTTAGTGCAAATTGAGGTTTTTGTAATAAAAAATGAAAAAATGACTAACGGTATACACATTTTGTAACTTAAAGGACTTAAGTAATAGAAAAAAAAAAACTTAAATGACCAACTTGTTACAATTAAATAATTTAAAGGACTCCCAATGTAATTTTGCCATAATTAAACTATTTATCCATACAAGGGGTGAGTTAATTAGTGTTGCTTACCACTCCAACGGCTGATAATTGCACTATGGTGAAAATATTAGTCATATAAATAAACCACTTGGGAACCAAAGGCTTCCCATTGTCCAAAAAGTTGCTTAATATAAGACCTTCGGATTCGTTGCCAAATGCCCAATAACCAGATATAGCTACGGTAAAGAAAGTGACCGCCACTACAGCATAACAGATACTTAGTCCCTTGAACATCTTCCCTTTGACGGGTGGTGCTAATGTGGCCTGCAATGCCAAGGCAAACTTGTAACTATATGTGTCTGTGTGTAACATAGACACGTGTTGATATCTTAAACGCGTCTCAATTTGAAAATAGCCCAGTACTATAGTAGATAAAAAAATATAGGAATTGAACTATTTGATACCTGAATTTCTGGAATTATTCCATTTCCATAAGTTGTGGCAATAATTGCAACGGCATTGAAGATACCAAATACGCGATTCTCTGTATCACCTTTGACAGAATAATCCTTTTCTGGTCCTTTTGATGAGTCTCCTGCATAAACATTGTTTGTTGGAGTACAATTCATCTAATTGCTAAGCATAAAAATGGAAGTTACAAAAATTTAGCAAATACCAATATATATAGAACCAGCAGCAGCACATGCACTATAGAGCAAGCAGAGAACCAAAGAGACAAGATTAATGTGTCTCAATGAGTGGAATGATGGTATTTGAGCCAAAATCAACATGAAGCAACCAAATATGATGACAAACTCGTAAAGTTTCATCGCTCCATTTGGATTTGACAGCAGGTAAATTGCCTGTAGTTAAAATCATAGCAAAAACAAAAACATAAAACAGGGTAAGAAACATGGTTGAGGTGAAATGTGAATGTGTGCTTTAATCTAGAGTTACCTTCATGCATTGTCCTCCCAAAGAGTACATGCCACTACAGCCCCGTAGCAAACCGCAAACTGAATTGGCCCCACAAAATAACGACCCCATCGTGGACCTGTTGATGTTAGTTTTGAATTTGTTGAAGTAACAAACAATGTAGTCATATACAGTCAGCAATTTAGATCGTCAGATTGAGATCAGACGATTATGGGCTTTGCCAAACTCGAAATGTACTTTGTCTAACTTCAATCATACAATCCAAATAGTTGGATTGCATATGAATAGCATGAATTTGTGATTGTAGAGAATCAAAATTCATTATGTTTAAATTGTGATGCTCTAAAAAGTTTCTAGATTCATGGGTTTGTAATTAAGGTGAGGATCACATTGATGTTTACATAGTTGTGATAGAATTGGCATAAAAAAAAGTTGAACCTCGCAACCCAAGTTAGTTTATATCGATGTTTGAAATTTAATGTCTAATTAAAAGAGTCATTATTTTTTCTTTAAAGGGTACAAACAATAGTAAAAAAAGTACTTAACACGAGAGTCGACCTAAAGGGGCAGATCACTAAAGACTGTGTTTTAGGGGCTTATGGCCCAACCTATATATATCTAGTTCAACAGGCCATAGAAAAACCATTTTTTATTTATTTTGTAATCTCTCGTTACCTTGAGAGCTAAGCTCTGCTAGGGTTAGGTTCGCTGCAGCGGCGACGCTATAGTTCCCGCAAGGGTTTCGTTAGCTGCGACTGCAGCTCATGGTGGCTCCTTCCCCTCCGATCCAAGATGAGTCCTCCGTGTTTCAAGCTCACGTCCTCCTCTCAGCATCTCACCAGCAATCCGGCCTCACGACCTCACCCATTTCCGACTGATTCCTCCGTCGTTCCCCCTTTTGACGGTGACGTCGTTCGCCCTCCTCCAGAGCCCCCGATATCAATGAAATGTTGCATGTTTGACCAAAAAAAACCCTTTTAGGTTTACCAAACTGTCCTACTTAAGTAATATATATATATATATATATATATATATATATATATATATATATATATATATATAATTTTTAATTACTATTATTATTATATTAAATTTTGCAATTTGTGTTGAATCATAATTTTGCTAACATTTTTTTATTTATAATTTAGGCATATTGACCTACATGAATTTTTGACATATTTAAAGGTATTTTTATAAGAATTCATATAGGATCTTATGTAAAAATAATTCTCTAAAATGTTTTGTTGTAATTCAATTTTGAACTTAATCTCATGCATATGGATCTACTAGCTTGTTAGTCTATTTACATAAGCCAACACCACTCAAAAGTTGTAGATTTTCTTTTTAAAAAAAGTGAAATTTCAAATAGACATTCCAAAACGTTGGGTCAAGCTGCAAAATGAGCCTATGACAGGCTACGAGCCAAACTCAAACCTAATATTTTCAATGTAGACCAAACTCGAAGCTTAAAAAGCTTAGCTCGACTCAACCTATTTTCACTCCTAGCTGCAATTTGATAAGTCCATTACATAATTGTACTATATATCCTACTAGTTTTATGATTTTAACTCCATCTCACCTAGCTTAGTTTTAACCTCTTCTTGTGTTGAAGCTGGCTAGTTGTATGCAAATTAAATCAATAATATCTATATATAACTATTATATGTGGAACTAGTGGTACCATGAAAGAAACTAAAGAGATAAGATGTTAGTGTGTGGTACCTAAAATGTCGCGAGCCATGTCTCTAAATCGTAGTTGACGATTACCCAACTGAGCTTGGCGTTCAAGAACAAGTGACAATAAATTGTAAGAATAGAAAGTAACAAGAGCACCAATGACTAAGCAAAAGATCCCAGCCGTCCATCCTAGGAATGTGAAAGCATAAGGAAGGCTTAACAGTGGTGGAGCCACAATTGATGTTGTCAAGTGGTAACCACAGTGCACCCACGAACCTGCAGTACACACAAAAACCACACACATAATATATATATTATTTATTATTAATAATTCTGTAGTACTTAGTAGTGTCTATATATATATATATATATATATATATATATATATATATATATATATATATATATATATTATTTATTATTATTAATAATTCTGTAGTACTTAGTAGTATATTCTATTGCTTAATTGCATCTAAAGTCAGAAGGAAGAACAATAAAACGTGAAATGATCCGTAAAGAAGGGCGGCTACTAAAATTGGTACCGACTTAGGATTATATTGTAACTATTATTAATATATTTATAGGTTTTTATGGGAGTAATCACTGAAAGGGATAAATAGTGTTTAATTTGAATTTCGCCTCTGTGATTTGAACTCGAATGTTATTCTGTGACTTGCAATAGATAGTAGTAGTTGTGGTATCAGAAAGAAAAATGTTGCTAGTATATTCCAAAGATGATGGAAAGAAGGGTTATAATTCCAAGTTGAGAGGAAAGAAAGAAAGAAAGAAACAAGGGCAAGAGTTACGTATAGATTAGATTCTGATTCTAATATGATTAATTAAACAGGGGAGGGAAGAGGATAATAGATTTATTAATAGAGAATTTCATCAAAAAAAAAAAAAAGATTTATTAATAGAGAAGGGTAAAGGGGCGTGGTAATGGTAGTACCTTTTGATTTGAGGACAAAGAGAGCGCCTGCATCAACATCAACATCAACATCAACATCGCTTTGGTGTTGAATTTGTAGCGAACCATTTGAGCTTGGAAGCTGCACCGTACCCATTTCCTCTCTCTTCTCTACTCTACCTGTAACAAATGAACTGAATAGAGTGATGATGATGATGGAAGGTATTATACTATATAATAAAGAGAGAGAAGGCGCCGTGCTTTGCACAAAGTTGTCAATTTTGACCCGGGGGTTCGGTATGTGTCATCAAGTTGGGTAATCCTTCTTATATAATACAAGGTCGCATATTCTCCCCATTTGGGGGGAAAACTTTTTATTTTTTTATTTTTTATAAATGTCTTTATGTATTTTTTTTATACCTCCACTCTATATTTTGTGCTCCACTATTTATCAATATACCCTCATTTCAGTCTGCATTTGTTACCAATATATCTCCACTCTATATTTTAGGACCGACATACCCCCACTCTATATTTTGTACCCCACCATTTACCAATATACCCCTCATTTTGAACCTCATTATTTACCAATATACCCTCATTCTATATTTTTGGACCAACATACCCCCACTCTATATTTTGTGTCCCACTATTTACCAATATACCCCTCATTTTGTACCCCACTGTATACCAATATACCCCCACTATATATTTTTGGACCGACATACCCTTGACCAATTTTTTTTCTCCAACACTTTTTTTATTATCAAAATGTACACCTCATTTTCAGACTCCCACTATTTACCAATATACCCTCACTCTATATTTTTGGACCGACATACCCCCACTCTATATTTTGTAGACCCCACCATTTACCAATATACCCTCATTTTATACCTCCTCATTTACCAATATATCCACTTTATATTTTTGGACCGACATACCCTGCATAATTTTTTTTGTCCAACACTCTTTTTATCCACTTTTGGTGGGAAAATTTTATTCCCACCATTTACCAATATACCTCGATTTTGTACCCCACTCCAATATACCCCCACTCTATATTTTTGGACCGACATACACGATAATTTTTTTGTCCAACACTTTTTATCCACTTTTGGTGGGAAAAATTTTATTCCCACCATTTACCAATATACCCTCATTTGTACTCTCATCATTTACTAAATATCTCCCACTCTATATATTTTGAACCGACATACCTCCACTCTATAATTTGTACCCCACCATTTACCACTATACCCTCATTTTGTACTCACTATTTACCAATATATCCCCACTCTATATATTTTTGGTCGACATACCCACGATAATTTTTTTTGTCCAAGACTTTTTTTTTATCAAAATGTACCCTCATTTTTTATCCCACTGTTTACCAATATACCTCCACTCTATATTTTTGGACCGACATTGTTGCCTCATCCCACCAAGGGCTATTGTTGCCTCTTCGTCTTATATATATGTGTTGCGTATTTTTATACCCCCCTTATAAAATGTTGATGTTTTTGAATCGCATTTTGAGGCGCATTAATCACCTCCTCGTGCATCGCACGGGTAATCGTCCTAGTCTTAATATTGTATGCGGCTTGGCGGTAACTCCCGCCAATGCTCGCAAGTTTTTTTTTTTGTTGTTTTGCCTTTTTATTTTTTTTCCTGTTTTTGTCACTTTTTTTCCTATTTTTATCTCTTATATTTTAATGTTTAGTCTTTTTTTCTTTAATATATTTTTGTGTAAATCAAGGTATCCTCAGGTGATTATGGAGACTAATATATTTGACGTATCAGAGATCCATTTAAGGGGTTGAACTCTGTCAACAAATGTTTTTTCATACGTATCAGTCAGTGATTGAACTCATGACCAAATGGTTAAGGGACCCTCTTTTTTATATTTAAAAAGTACATTGCAAATCCAAAAAATTTAAGATATTTTAATATGTGATGTTTATTCTTCAATAATCAATTGGATGAAGTTTATTAAATTGGCACTGCTCTCGCCAATGCCGTTTTTTTTTTGTTTTTTTGTTTTTTTTTATTTTGTCTTTTTCTCTTTCTTTTTTTTCAGTTTTTTGTCCATTTTTTTATCTTTTATATTTTAAAGTTTTGTCTTTTTTTTTTTGTAAATCAACGTATCCTCTAGGTGATTGTGGAGACTAATCTATTTGAGGTATCAGATATCCATTTAAGGGGTTGAACTCTCTCAACAAATGTTTTTCATACGTGTCGATTAGTGATCGAACTCATGACCAAATGGTTAAGGGACCTCTCTTTTTATATTTTAAGGAGTACATTGCGATCACAAAAATTTAAGATATTTTAATATGTGATGTTTATTCTTCAATAATCAATTGGGTGAAGTTTATTAAATTTATAGTTATAATTTAATTTTTATTCACGAGTTATTTGACTATATATTTTACAAATCAACACCATTGTTCCATTGTCATAAGGTATTCTAAAAACGGAGTCGACTTAGTCTTCACGAATTCAATTCCGCATGATGGGCAAACTTTGTATAATTAAAAAAACTGAGCCAATTTTTTTTTGGTTTCTTTTTTTTATGGTCTGCCAATTTTTTTTTGGTTTTAGCTTTTTTTGTTATTTTCTCTTTTTTCCATTTTTTTGTTTTTTTGTTTTTCTTGCTTTTTTCTTCTCTTATATTTTAAGGAGTGATTTCTTGTCTCAAAATTTTTAGATACTTAAATATGTAAATTTTGTTCTTCAATAATCGATTCGGTAAAAAAAATTCATTTTGGTCATTTTGCACCAACGGGTATTAAATCTTTTCTTTAATTGGTTTTTATTTTTATCTTTCTTTAATATTTGAGTACATGCAGTGTTGCATTGGCTCCGTGTGGGAATTTCAGCCACATTTACAATAAGTTTGGTAAAATATAATAATAAGTTTGTGAAAAATCAAAATACGTGAAGTGGGATGCTAGCAGTGTATTTTGGGGTACTTTAGGACCCTAAAAAATTGTAGATGTTCAAATACACGAAGTGTGTTCCTCAATAACCATCTCTTTTTGATTTTATAATCTTCTTATTTAATTTATAGTTTCAATTTAATTTTATCTACGGGAACTTCAAGACACATTTACAATAGATCATCAATCGTACTCTTTCAACTTTCTTTATGTGCTTCTATTTTATTGATAATTTCCATCAAATCCATCACGATACCACGTGTTTCACTTTCTATTTTATTGTCTACTTTATTTTGGTCATTTTGCACCAACGGGTTTTAAATGTTTTCTTTAATTTGTTTTTATATTTTTATCTTTCTTTAATATTCGAGTACATGCAGTGTTGCTGCATTAACTCCCTGTGGGAATTTCAGCCACATTTACAATAGAACCTTCATCATCTTCTTTCAACGGGACCTTCAGTCACATTTACAATAAAACCTCCATATTCTTTTTCAACTTTGTATAACTGCTCCTATTTTATCATGGGTTTTCCTTCAACTATGCATGATATCCGAGTGCTTCACTTTTTCATTGTATTGTCCTTTTTTTTTCGATAAGCAATTTCATTGAAATGAGCACAAGGGGTGTCCATCCCTTACAATAAGAGAAAAAAAAATATACGGAGGATGTTCAATATTTCTCTCTTATTATGAGTTCATTTTTTGAATTTGTATCTAATGAATGTTGATAATTATTAAAGTTCTTTAGACTTTTTCTTCTTATTTTATCTACAAAGGATGTTCAATTTAAATGTCTTTATTAAAGTTCATTTTAAATTTATAATATTTTTTATTTAATTAATATTTATAATTTAATTTTTTCTTCACAAGAATTAGATTTTATATTTTACAAAGTAACTTCATTTGCCTAATGGCATAAGCTACTTATTAGATTTTATATCACAGTTGACAAGCTCAATGTTGACCAGTACAAAATTTTCTTTCAAGTACGATGCTATATTATTCTTTCGAAAGAAATTAATTACTCGATTATACGATGAAATTTAGTCATAATTAACTTATGTCTATAGGGAGTTTCACGTACACATAATTAACTTATTTTTCACCAGAACCTATAAATATAAGTAACCCCCCATTTGTTACACCTGGTAATATTATTTATGTATTGACCCGTCCAGAGGACGGGTATTGAGGCTAGTATATTACTAGCTTATAAAAACAAACTTGGATATTAGCGAGAGATATCGAAAAAATGCACCAAATGAGTGCAAAGCGCAAGCAATGAGTCGATTTATATTACTAAACAATAATTTAGTAATTGTTACTAAATGAGCATAATAGTAATTTCCTTATCAATAAAAATTTGATGACCACACCAAAGTCATATTGTGGCAAACATGCATTAACCAGTGTTTTCATTTACTCACTCACTCACCAACTAAAACTAAATTGTGGTTAATATGTACTAACTATTTGATTATTGTATAATGATCACCAAAAAATTTAGTAACTATTATTAAAAAAATTCTTAGTATTCTAAGCCGTTGCCCAAACAGTAGGTCCTAAATTCAAATTTAAGAAACTAATATTTTTATTCTCTCACTAACATTGTCTATAAAAAAAAGGCTTAATTGCAGTTTTGGTCCCCCTATTATACCCAACTCGCGATTTTGGTCCCTTAAGAAATTTTTCCACGATTTTGGTCCTCCTATTTTATCAATTTGTAAAATAGTGGTCCCCCACCAATTTGGTCAAACATTTGGGTGAGTTGACACTCACTAATCCAACGTGGAACACCATGTTGGCATGCCATGGTGGAATATTAATTAAAAGAACATAATTTTTTGAGAAAAAATTAAATAATAATATTTATTAATTAGTAAGAGGGGAAAAAAAGAAAAGTCACGGTTGTTATCGTCTTCTTCTTTCTTCCCGTCGCGACTGAAGAACAACGTTTCAAAACAGAAACTTGAAATCGCGACTGAGACGTTTCCACCTCATTGTGCTTCCATGATAAATGATAAATGAATTGTCTGCATCATTGATAAATGAATTGTCTGCATAATTGATATACAGATTAAAATGATATGCATAAAAGAATGGGATTGAAAAAAAAAAGCCCATAATTGATATGCAGATTAAAACATCAATTATGCAGACATGGGTTATATAAGCCTTACAAAACCTTTATGTAATGAGAGAATGAATAGGTTGTGTCAGGTCGAGAGAGAAGCCACGAAAGTGATCTTGAGATTGAGTTGTTTTGTTTTGAGCATAGTTTGGTACTTTGAAGTTTAGAGGCAATTTGAATTTGAAAATGAAGAATAGTAGTACCTGGGGCTGGGAGGTTGCGAAGTAAAAGAAGCCCATATTTTCCTATTATGCAGATAGATATGCAGGTTTAAAAGAAGAATGGAATTGGAAGTAAAACAGTGTGGCCACGTTGGATTTTAATAGGTCGGGATAGCAAGTATATGGTAAAATCAAAGTTAATTTCGTGTAGGGACTAAAACTTTGGATATAACCATGAATACACTAATCAAAATAATTCTTAAACTTTAGAATATGTGAGCACAAATGTTGAGGGAGAATGAGAATGATACTCAGTATTTTTTTTTTTTGGTCAATATGATACTCTCTATGTTCAGCTGAGTTTTTAGAATAAAATGGATTTGGGCCCTAACTTGGGATTGGGTTAACTTGGCTAATTTGTGCTCATCCCATTAAAGAGGTGCGAAAGGAAATTGTTAACTCTATCCCCTTTTTCTAATGTAGTTTAGTACTTGCTTCTAATAAATAAAAAGACTAATCAAACACCACATTGCATAAATATGTCACATTCTCACAATTGACACTTAAATTAAGGGAATAAACATATAATCACCAATTCATTTAAATGCTCACTTAAATCTCAAATCCAATCAAAACATATAAAATACTCATACTAAACATTAGGAATGCGAGGTAATAGTCAAAATAATTAAAATTATTTTGGAGTATTACAATAACTAGCTATTGTCGACGTTTTTTTAACTACCAACAACTTTTATTTGTGGATAATTACCGATTTTCCGAAGAATGGCCCCGCACACTAATTGAAATTCCCGAATCCGTCCCTCTGCACACTTCATATTACTTAACCAAAGGTAATTAATTTTTGTGACATTTCACTACAATAAATAGTAGTGACTAACTAATAGGCAAAAGTTGTTTCTAATTTAAGTTGTGACTGATTATATGTTTATTCTAAATCCTGCAAAAGTTGTTGAACCTTGGGAATTCTAGTGGAACCACCAACAAGGACAACATCATGGACACTTCTTTTGTCCATCTTAGCATCCCTTAAACATTTCTCAACTGGTTCCATACATTTCCAGAACAGATCCATGTTGAGCTCCTCAAATCTGGCACGGGTAATAGGGGAGTAAAAATCAATATCCTCATACAGAGAATCAATTTCAATGGTGGTCTGGGCAGTAGATGACAAAGTTCTCTTTGCTCTTTCACAGGCAGAGGCAGTCCTCAACCTCCTGAGTGCTCTGGGGTTTCCACTAATATCCTTCTTGTTCTTTCTCTTGAATTCTTGAACAAAGTGGTTCACCATTCTATTATCAAAATCTTCACCTCCAAGATGGGTGTCTCCAGCTGTGGCTTTCACCTCAAAGATACCCTCTTCAATAGTAAGAAGAGAGACATCGAAAGTACCACCACCTAAATCAAAAATAAGAACATTTTTTCCCCAACGGTTGTTGCCTTTTTATCAAGACCATAAGCAATGGCAGCAGCAGTGGGTTCATTGATAATTCTCTTGAGGATAAATTCGGAGTTAAAAAAATCGATTACGGATTAATCGCGCAGAAGGTAAACCGGGAATGACTTTCACCTACGGATTTATCTCTTGCGATAAATCCGGACTCAAAAAATTGATTATGAATTTATCAACAAGAGATAAATCCGAGAATGGACTTCACCAAATAGTTTTCCTGGAAAAGTGAAAATTAGAGGGGTATTTTGGTATTAAATTGAATTAGGGGGTATAGAGGCCAATGAAGGGGTACAAAAATCAAAACCCCACATCAATCGTATATATGCCTTGGGGGTGTATATACGATGGGTTAATGTTTAGGGTCGTATATATGTGCATTTGAACATATATACGATCCCATTGTTTTCGGTATTTAATTTTTTTAGTCAAATAAAAATTAATTAAGGTGTGAAAATAGGTTTAGTGTGTAGTTCGTTAACACGTGACGATGTTATACGTCGAACGAATAATTTAGGCTTAAAAATGGTTTTCGGGCAACCTACTCCGATCGCAATGAAACCACAGTCATTAAATCCGAAAAAATTCAAGAATCATGACTTCAGAAGGACTTCTTACGAGACTACTACCTCAAAATCCCAAATTCCATCGTTTCTTATTTTTTATGAATTTTTTAATTTTTCATAGTCTCAAAAAATCTAAAAAAATTTGCATAGACTTATTTTAGTTTTGTTAGATTTTTAGTAGTGTTTTTATAAATTTTTTGATTAGTTTTGACTCTTTAAAGAATTTTTAGTAGCCTTTTAGTAAAAAAATTAAAACAATTCATTAAAAAAAAAAAACCCATCGTATATACGTTTTGAGACGATATACGATTGGACTCAAAATAACCATCGTATATACGTATTCAAGACGTATATACAATTTATTTATTTAAAAAAATTAGTTTTCAAAGTGGCGTTTTGGGGTTATCCAATTTGGTGGGGGTATGGGGAAAGGGTGGGGGTATGGAAAAAACACCCCATCTTTTAATAGACCCTCTCTCTCGACACAATAGTGAATTTTCTTCATTCTGCAATCTTTGGATGTTGCACCTTACACCCATTTTTTCCCCTCACACTCAAAAACTCATTTATCACTCCAATCTTAAGTCAATTTCCCACGAAACACCCCACCCCACCCCATCACCACAAGTAACCACCAAATTGCACCCCAATCATTGTTCGCCGCCGTCCACCGCTAGATCTTGGCGTGATACCACTACCTCCTCCCTTATGGCTCCACCACCTCTCCCCTCCCCACCTCCACCCCCACATATAAGTAACCCCACCACCTCTTAGAGCATAGCCACCCTCCACCGCCTCACCACCATTGTCCACTTCTGCCCCACCTCAAAACACCACCGCGCCACCATCTCTCCCCTCCACAACCACCGTGCCTCCTCCACCACCTACCAGAGCTGCAAAGTTATAGGTGTCATGGTTTTTCGAAACTAGTTTCGGAACACTGTGGTGATGATGAATTCTAGGACGAGTTTGGTCAACGTCCAAAAATCAAGTTTCTAGATGCATAAATTAAATAGTCGTTCGGAAACTAAATTTTCGTAAACTCGATGTATGAGTAGATTTTTGTTTTGCAGGGTTGAAATCCAGAACCATTGCAAGAGTCGAAGTGTACCTTATTATAGGTTCCATGTGCCTACGCTCCACAGACTGCGCAAGTACTGCAGCGAAGAAGAAGCTAAACTCAAATATGCCTCTTCCAAGAGGTGTCATCTTCCAAGGTCAAATAGGTTTTCAAAGATTGGAGAGTTTGGAGCGAAGTGAATCAGATTGGATGGGTTTGTCTCCCCTTGAAAGGATCAATCGACCATGCAGGTTGTTTTTACTACTTTCAAGGCCAAAAAGATATTCAAATTCTGAAATTTTAATTGAGAGAGCATCACTTTTGTAGCAAGGCTTAGGGAGTTGACTAATAAGGATGTCGATGCTATTGTAAAGAGCCTTCAATAAATAAAAGGTGCTTTTTCAAAAAATAAATAACAATTTTTAAAAATATATACCAGGAAAAATCAAATATATGGTTTTTCTAAAATTAATATATATTTATTTTTCGGGATATTAAGTTTTAAAATATATTTGAAAAAATAAATTTTAGGTTTGATTACAATTTTGATTCCCTTATTTTCGCCAACTCGCGATTTTAGTCGCCTAAGATTTTTTTTCACGAATTTAATCCCCCTGTTTTCACCAACTTACGATTTTAGTCCCCCAAAAATTATTTTTACGAATTTAGTCCCCCTATTTTTGTCAACTCACGATTTTAGTCCCCCTATTTTCGTCAATTCACAATTTTAGTCCCCCCTATTTTTCCAAGAGGTAGACTTTGATTTTAAAAATTGGAAAAATAGGGGGACTAAAATCGTGAGTTGGCGAAAATAGGGGGATTAAAATCGTGAGAAAAATTCTTGGGGGACTAAATTTATGAGCTAGTGAAAATAGGGGGACCAAATTCGTGAAAAAACAATTTGGGTGATCAAAATTGTGAGTTGGTGAAAATAGAGGACTAAAACTGTAATTAAGCCTAAATTTTAATTTTTCTAGAATGTTTACTATACTGGAAAAGTAAAATTTTATTTTAGGCAACTCACTTTTGTATTGCGGAAAAATGAAAGTTTGGGTGAGGTTTTTGAAAAAATTGAGGCCAAAATCGGAAGTTTGGGATTGGGGGGAGGGTGGGGGTGTTTCAACAAATATGGCTCCAAAGGCCCAAATTAAGATTTGTACCGTATTCAAAAAGGTTTTTTTACTCCCACCCCCTTTCCTTCCCACCCCATAGACTCACGGAAATGACCCAAAAATACCCACGAAAATTTTTAAGTCACTTTTTTACCATTCGAGTTATATCTACGATTGACCTTGTATCACTCGAATTTACTCTCACCAAACGTATATACGAGTAGCACAAAATCATCCCACTCGTATATATCTCTCCACCACCATATATCGACCCTAGTTTTTTCAACATTGTATATCGTGCATCCAACGTATATACGATTGAACTCGAAATTTCATCACTCGCATTTACGCCCAGCGGATATATCTGACGTTAAAAAGTGAGTGCATCGTATATACCCCCATCCCCATGTATATCACGATCTGTCTGTTGTTTTTTTAAAGCTAATTGTGTTTTTTCTCCTTTGCGTTGTCCAGGTAGGCATCGCGGTCGAGAGGACCATCGTTAGAGAGGAGATGGGAGGTATCTCCTATATCCGGAGAGAGAGGAGGCATCCACCACTCTTCTACCGCTCTCGAGCACGAGGACTAGGAGGCATAATGAGTTGCATGCTTCAGCGAGGACTACGAGGGACTTGGCTAGGAGACAGGCTGACCCAGCTCAGTACCAGCCCCAACCACCCCAGTATGAGATGCAACCTCGTCAGCACCATTCCCAACCACCCTAGTATGAGATGCAGCCTCGTCAGTACCATTTCCAGCCTCCCCAGTATCAACAGCCTCCTTAGTATCAGGACGATGGAGAGTTTTATCACGGGGATTACCTGCAGCAGACTCAGCATGAGGATTACTATCGGGGGGACCGCCTCCTTAGTACCATCCCCAGCCTCCTCAGTACAATCCCCAGCCTCAGTACCATTCCCAGCCTCCCGAGTATCAGCAGCATCAGGATCATGTGGAGTCTTAGACAGATATGTCTTCGTCAGATGAGTCTATGTCTGAGCATCAGGAGGAGCAGCCTCAGGAGGATCAGAGGCATCAGGAGGAGCCTCAGTACTCTCTCTTCATTGATCTGGCAGATCATGCCTGCACTTTAGTATGCGCTAACCCGGTAAGTTGAATTTTTTGCTTACATAGTTTATTTAACGCACATAGTCTGCACTTTTTGCTTACATCATTTATTTTTAATTCAGGATTATCAGCGTGTTGTGAAAGTATGGGCTCATGGCAACAAAATCCATACCAAGCTGCATGTACACTATCAGGCCCTAGTTCAACGTTCCCCAGAGCTCAGGGACTCCAGACTGGCCCCACTTCTCTTCACTGGCCACCCCACAGTAGACCATGAGTTGTTGTCCGCTTTTATCGAGAGATGGCACTCAGATACTTCGTCATTTCACTTACCAGTTGGTGAAACAACGATCACTCTAGATGACGTCTCTTGTTTGCTGCTTCTTCCCATCCAGGGGAACTATGCCAGACCTCCTACCATTACTGTCAGCTCGGAGTATGTCACACAGCTTATAGAGACGTATCTGGGTGTTTCACACACTAAGGCTAGTACCAACACTCGTGGGGGTAATGAGGAGGGGGGTGACATGACAGTTGCTATGAGGGCTTATATGCTTCTACTTCTGACCTACAGCTTCTTCACTACGAAGACTGGAGACAGGGCTGAGGCTAAGTGGCTGATCTACCTTGATGATTTGAGTGCAGATGTTCAATGAGGTTATGCATGGGGTGCAGGTGCACTAGCTGCCATGTATGAGTCCTTGAACACTGCGTCTTTGAGGGACACAGCGCAGTTAGGAGGGTATGTCAGTCTATTCCAAATATAAATTTAAACTTAATTTTTTTCTTAATTCAGACTGACTTTGGGTATATAGTTTTTAATTAAACATGTTTATTTTTGCATTTCAATCTTGGATTATGTGGTATTTCCCTCGGATGGCGGAGAGGAGGCCAGGTCATATACGCGGTGCGGAGCCACTGGCTGGGCGCATTAGGAAGAAGAAGACAAATCACCTGAAGTTGAGCCACTACAGGAAGATGATTGATGAGCTGAGACCAGAGGATGTCTGCTGGCGACCATTTGAGTAGCACCGGGCTGGTAGACCCTTTTGAGCAAATCTCCCTATACAGGGGCTTCATCAGCTTGGCCGACTTCAGAGTTCGCTACATTCCTGATAGGTGTCTGCGACAGTTTGGGTACGTTCAGGTCATCCCACGTGACCCTCTTAGAGGTCGTCCGAGTCATGCCGACTGCGTCTACCAGATCACCCACTTCATGGTTAGTGTGAGTGACGTTATGCGCACTACTCGGTACGCTTCGGTGGGCGGATGAGGATCAGATCAAGATTAGATTGGTACGTCTGTGCATCTTTCCCCAGACTATTACCGGATCCACCAACACCACCAGTTTGGACACTTGAGCCAGAGCTACGATTCCACGATCCTGAGTGGATGGGGAGGTTGTGGACTTGTGTAGGCAGGAGCTTACTAGAGGCGAGATCTGTCATGGCACTCGGACGTTTCAGAGACTCTATCAGCTGGTGGGGATGGCACCACCTGACGGACCACCACCACGTAGGCGACGCTAGGGGATTTTTGTGCTGGTGTTTGTACTGATTCTATTCGTACTTTGATGTTTGTACTGATATGACTTTATTATTTTTAGTTGTTGCACTTTATTATTACGGTTGTTATATTTTACGAGTTTCCATAAATTTTCGATTTCATTGATTCCATAAAACAAACTTACACAAGCAATAAAACATAAACTACTAGAATAAAAATATCTGAGATAAAAAGAAAATACAATAGAACTACGGAGTTGGTGGAGTTAATCGACGAAGGATCTCAGCGACGGTCCTTCTGCTTTCGACGTACAGATGAATATAACTCTTCCATTTAAAAATAATATGATTGGACATCATGTCTCGGAGGTCATCCTCGTTGTTGACATCCATGGTAGACCAATAAAGACCTCCATCAGTCCATTCCGGTTTCAGATAAACGATACGAATCATCTCATGCTCGTCATTCTCTGGTTGAACCATCTGCAGTAGTTTCTGCTTAAGAGTAGCAAATGATATGCAATGTTTTAACCTACACTGCATAACATCTCTCCCATCGAAACCTACACCATCATCTTGCAATATGATGCCCTGATGATCAGCAAACCCTAGATTAGAATGAACGATAGGGAGGGAAGAAGGTCGTAGTATGACATTAGCGAAGCCTACATCATCTTAACTTGTATTGTGTGAGAGAAGGAAGTTGAATTTTTGGCGTGAAAATAGTGAGGGTGGGAGTGGGTATTTATAGTTGAGGTAAATGATTATCATCCGTTGATTTTGTCGTGCAATCTACACTGTTGATCAACTTTGAAAGTGAAATCCTAACCGTTAAAATTTAAAAAAAAACATATATAACAACCCATCGTATATATGTCCAAAATACATATATACGATTTTTTTTAAATAGATTTCAAAGGGGTATTATGGGGATATCATATTTTGTGGGGGTGGGAAGGAAGGGGTGGGGGTATGAAAAAAACAACCATTACCATTTATACTCCGACGCATATGTTTTTTTTCAAATTTACCCCTAAAAATATCCAAAACGGATAAATCTTTCAAATAGATAAATCCGTTTCTGAAAATTTGAAAATATCCAAAACAGATTTACCTAACAAATAGATAAATCCGTTGTTGAAAATTTGAATATATCCAAAACAGATTTACCTAACAAACAGATAAATCCGTTGTCTAATTTTTCAACAACGGATTTATCTATTTTAAAGACAACCCGTTTTGGACAAATCTATTGCAAAATAGATTTATCTATAGTTTTAATTTTAGACAACGAATTTACCTATTTGTTAGATAAATCCATTTTGCATAAAGATTAGTAAAAAAAATTCAACATATAATTAGAAATTGAGGGCATATTAATAAAAAATATATCATATTATACACAATGTCGTATTAGACAAAATGTAAACCATGTAGATATTTGTTACAGGTGACGATGTTGTACGCCGGGTAGATAACTTATGCTAAAAAATCAGTTTTTGAGCAACCTACTCCGATTGTTCTGAAACCACAGTCAAAATCTCATATTCTATCGTTTACTATTTTTTATAAATGTTTTTAATTTTTCATAATCTCTTAAAAATCTAAAAAAAATTGCACAACCTTATTTTGATTTTATTAGATTTTTAATGGTATTTTTATAATTTTTAGATTAGTTTTGATTGTTCAACGATTTTTTAGTTGTGTTTTTATAACCTTTTTCTAAAAATTTGAATAAACTTTTGGTCTTTTATCTTTGCTCTAAGTTTTACTTTGGTTCTTTATCTTTTTTTTAAATCTATTTCGGTCCCTCATCTTTTATTTTTGTTTCATTTCGGTCCCTGCCGTTAGTTTTTCTTAACGGATGCCACACGAACAGTTAATTACTGACGTGACGTCTTATGTGTCACTGCTGACTTGAAATTTTATATGATGTGGCATAGAATGGACCAAAATGAAACTTAATAAAAGCATAAGGGACCATATTGACAAAACCACACAAATATGAAAAATCATCCCTAATCTTTATCTTCTTCTTCTCCGGCGAGCCACCACCACCCTCTCCTCCTCAATCCACTGCCACCCTCTCCTTCACAACCACACCACCAAAATCGAATCTTAAATCCCCAAATCTCAATCTAAACCCAATTTTTTTCTTTATATTTTATCTATTTGATAGGTAAATCTGTTTTGGATAAAATTGAGGAATAAAATTGAAAGAAAATTATTAGGTGGAGGTCAAAGTGGTGATGGTGGGGCTCCAAAAGAAACACCCTTCAAAATTCTTTAGAATGAATGTACTTCAAAGGCCTAATCCAATTGCGTTTTTAAGCCTGCAGAGATGGCTCAAAAGCAAGGTGCAATAAAAAAACAAAAAATGGTGAAAGAATGACAAAATTTAAATGGGTTTTTTTGTACCCCACCCTTTCCCCTTAAACCCCCACCCCGCTGAAATTCCCAAAATGCCCTTCAAAAATCTTTTTTTCACTAAATTACACGAATCGTATATATCTTTTTGTGGCCTATATACGATGGGGAAAAATTAGCCATCGTATATATGTTCATTGTGCGTATATACGATTGATGCGTTTTAAGTCAATCGTATATACGCAAAATGAACTTATATACGATGGCTAAAAATTTGACATCGTATATATGTCCCAAAAGAGATATATACGATGGACTTTGTTTTTGTTAGCGATTATGATTTTATTACGGTTATAATTTGAAGTCTCGCGATTTGATTAACATCAATGAGTGACGTAGTCTTTATTGGATAAAGTAAACGCGTATAATTACAAAAACGCGATATAGTATATATATACGTGTAATACAAAATATGTGTGAATCTATCTACAAGCCGTCAATAGAATCATCGGCTAAATCTATACATCTAGACGCATCACTTTGTGAGTGGGAGGTCGCACGGGAGGACACATGTAGATCGCCATAGAGTAAAACGTCCAGCAGCATACGGATGCAACCAAGAAGCGGACTACGGTGAGTAGTAATCGGGTACCTTTGTGGGGCAATAGGAGGCAACGGACAAGTGGGAGAGATTGAAAGATTCAACCGATTGTACATTTTGCTCTGCTCGAAGCAGATATGATTTTCAACTTAGATGAAGCGTAAGTGCCTCTCAAAGCGCGATAAGTTGGTTGACCACTGTGTAGGAATTTTGGAAGCCCGGATTCTTGATGCATTTTACCCTCTCATCCACGTGCTCCCACCCGGAAGGATCACGCTTAGCATCAAAAACTTCCCTTTTTCTTCTTTGGTGCACCTTTCGTTCGACTTTTGATTTAGGTGCAACCATAAAAGAAAGTAGGCGGAAAGCTATCTCATTCATTTGCCGCCTCTTAATAAGAAACTTCTCCTCCTCACTCACTTTATTAAATCTTGCCAAGATAGCATCAACTGGTAAGAAATATCGCATCTAGATGATTTATCACGAGTGGATTTATCATCTATTGCATCCAAACTCAAGCTGTTTCGGTGATCATCAACAACAAGATAGAAGCGGAATAGAATTGCTAGGAAGCATGAAAAATACCTATCTCACAAGCACAAGGAAGTAGATGTGTCTTCCTTTGAATGCACCAAACACCGCCTTTTGTCGTATCCAACCCCGATTTCGACCTTTCAAACTCCTTAACCATGTGTCTCAAAGGCAGATAAAAAACAAGTCCTTGAAGATTTTTAAGCAAGTGGAATATTGGACTTGACTTCAATTCTGGCGATACTTCGTTGAAAAGACCCGATAATTTGATCAAAATGTATTGTGAGATGTCATCAATAGATATCAAACATTTTGATAGATCACCCTTCGAAGTCTTCAATTTGTCTTTTCAAAGACCAATGCAAGGATTCCGCTCTGAAATAATAAACAAGCGTAAAAAAAAATCGAGTAACGGATAGAAATAATAAACAAGTGTCAAAGAATTTTAATCGACGAGTGTCTACCACATTTAACCGTGACACACCAACCCCCACTAGCTAAGTGCAAGTAGCTGATCGTATATACCTCCTCAACCATGTATATACGATGGGTATTTTTTTCACATCGTATATACATGGCCCAGATGTATATACGATTAGATCTTCATAGCCCACTCATATATAACCTATATCG
Organism: Oxytropis ochrocephala; assembly: GCA_020916435.1. Classification (NCBI taxonomy): domain Eukaryota; kingdom Viridiplantae; phylum Streptophyta; class Magnoliopsida; order Fabales; family Fabaceae; genus Oxytropis; species Oxytropis ochrocephala. The sequence continues at coordinate 87,748,012 of CM037094.1, forward strand.
ATGGGTAGTCAACGAAGCATTTAATAATCGCAATCGTATATATGCCTTGAAGGACATATATATCGATGAGTAATCAACGAAGCATTTAATAATCGCAATCGTATATATGTCTTGAAGGACATATATACGACGCAAATTTTTTTTCGTCGTTCATTAATTAATGTAATCGTATATACCTTCCATCGAGGTATATACGATGCGTTATCTTGTGAGTCCCCAATCAGGAGAGAAATAAATGAAAGTCAAAAAGTGAATTATGGCGAGGGTATTATGGGAATATCACAAATGGGTGGGGTGGGAGGATGGGGTGGGGTATAAAAACAAACCCAATTTAAATACCCCAAGATACCTCCCACCCTTTAAACCCCAAAATACCCTTAATTGTTTTTTGAAAGAATGACAAAATTTAAATATCCGAAGATTAAGGATTTGTTTTGGCACCCCCATTATATCTCCCACCCCCATTAGCCCTTTTAAACCACAAGATACTATTGGTTCCTATTAAAAAAACGTTTTTTTAGAGATTTCTGAAAATATCTCAATAATAGGTATTTCTAGTTTACAATTTTTATTAAAAAAAAAAGTTTTTTAGTATTCCCGAAAATACCTCAAAAATAGGTATTTTCGGTTTGTAATTTTCAAACCGAAAATACCTATATTTGAGGTACTTCTGGAATCCCAAAACCCCCAGATTAATTGTTACGAGAAACATGTCTCTTCTCCTAGGTCATACGTACCATGGAGCATAAACATTTTCTAGCATCAAATAAATGTTATGTGATCCTCTATAAAATCATTTGTTGTCTGTTTTCGGATTGTATAACTTCAACATTACTGTTAATTTAGTGAATTGATTTGGTACACCTCTCAAATATCTTAAGACATTCATGAAGATCCTTTTTAGCAACATTTTCCATCACTTTAGTTCAACCATACTTATATGTATTTATTTGTGTCCGAATTTTAAATCGTGCACTAGTAATCTCCATCAAAAACTTGTCGGAATTTCCCATCTTCTAAACATGTAGTATTTTTTTTATAAATTGAATATCCTCTCTGCCTTGGTGTAGACTAATCTCTCGAATTGGGTAGGAGCACAATGGGCGGCAAAACTCTCCCTCAAGAGATTTTACACTACTGCATGTCCAAAGCTGGATTCGATCTCAGGACTTTGATTAAGCTGGAACAGACTTCTAGCATCTCATCCAAGTGCTCTTGGATTCTTTTTTTGAGATTAAAAAGAGGTGCAACACAAGGACTTCCCAGGAGGCCACCCATCCCAGTACTACTCTCGCCCAAACACGCTTAACTACAGAGTTTTGATGGGATCTGGTGCATTTAGCCTATGTTTGGTTCAAAAGGAAAATGAGAGGAAAGAAAGGTAAGGGAAAGGAAAGAAAATGAGTAGAAAATAGGATGTTTCTCTTCCCTTGTTTGGTTGGAAACAAAATAAGAGGAAAGAAAAGTGTATATGTATGAAATGACAAAACTAACCTTTACTAAAAAAAGTAAAATATTTTTTAATTCAATACATTAATTTTGGTACAAGGGTAAATATGTCATTTACATAAAAAAGTGTTTTCCCTTAATTTTCTTCTCAAAATAGGACCCACTAAAACTTTTCTTTCATTCCTATTTTATAAGGCAACTAAACAAAGGAAAATGGTATATTCCCTTACTTTTCTTTTCTTTCCTCTCTTTTCTCTTACTACCAAACACACCATTAATGCTGGTATGATCGCACCTAAAAATAAGCATGTAGTATGCATGTTCCTTTCCGACAATAATCTCCATTCAAATCGATAAATTGGCCATTAATCACAATATTTTCTAGCATGCGCAACTATCAACCATAATATTTTTTTTTTGACGCAACCATAAAATTTGTTGATTGTCATTGTCTAGACATTTTTCATTAGACTGACGCACTCATCATAAATTACGGTCTTAATTCTCTGAAACATATTTTATTTAATGGATACTTGCATAATCTTTAGAGCTAATTAATAATGAGATCACTGTCCCAAATATCAGAATAAATTAAGTAAGATCCCGATTCCAGGGTATCTGTTTTTACTATCAAAAGGTAATTTTTAATTTTAAATCAGAATGCAGAAATTTTTGGTATAAAAGAAAGCACTAGTATTTTTTTTTCACATGAGATCAGCTCTTGAATATATCTTATAGTCATAGTCATACATTTTATTGGCTAAAATGTAATAAGGGCATGCAACATTACTTACTAAAAAAATGTGACAAGCACATACTTTACTAAAAAAAAAAAGTGACAAGCACATAGAAATGTTGAATTTTATATAGGAAAGAAAGACAAACGATGGGAGGTTTGTACCTACAGGAGTGGGTTATTCTTTTCCTTTTACAAAAAGATTGACTGATAGGTAGAGAAATAAAAAAGAAATTGGCTTTGGAGATATGACAAAATTTGCTTTAGATATATTAATATGCGTAGAAAACAAATAGAATAGTTAGGCGTAACAACTAATTTATTTATAACTTTTTATTTATGGATGTGAGTATTTTTTTTAAATCAATGTATCATCTACGGCGACTGTAGAGACTAATCTTTCGAAATATCAGATATTCTTCTAAGATTTTGACCTCTTTCAACATATTTTTCTTCAGTCAATTTTTGAACTCATGATTCACCTCCCATTGAATTCTTTCTTTCTTAACGGTGTTATTTGTGTTATTCCTACGCAGAAAACCAATAGATTTTTTTGCAGAATAACAATAGTATTATTATTATTATTATTATTATTATTATTATTACTATTATTATTATTATTATTATGGGAAGTTGAATTATTATTATTTATGAATATCTCGAATTGAATTATGATCTCTGTATGGATTGCTATGCATGATGTTCCAAAATCACCAACCGCCTTAACAAATACTTCGTGCGTTTCATTATACAGTATTATTGAGATAATAATATACATCTTTTGCTCGTGTGGTTTAAGGTATACACAATTATTAAAAAAATGGTTTTTTATTTTTACAACAAAAAATGGTTAGTTATGTCTATTTCTAAGGGAAAATAAGATATTTTGACTAAAGTAGTTGAAATATCAATAAATAAGGCTATATTGAGTATTATTGAAAAAAAAAAGCAAATGATTATTTTGTTGATATTTTAAAGGGATAAAAGATTTGAGACAAACAATATATATACTACCTCCGTCCTAAAATGTGAGTTTAGCACAAAAATATAATTTTAGCGCTTATATTTTGAGACAGAGGGAACGAATATTACAAATAGAGCTATGATATTTTGTACGACAATTTGTCGTTTGAAAGGTAAGAAATGAACTTACTTTTCATGTTTAGCATGGGTTACACAACATCACCATAGATTTCGAATCATACTTTTGATCTTTTTTTTTTTACTAAAAAATGATATTCATTCATTCAATTAGAGATTATATCGATGATAATACAAATTCAACATTGCTAAAAACAAATAGGGTGAATTAGCGAACAAACTCACAACACCTAAGTTAATAGTGTAAAATGACAAAATACCTACAAATGTGACAAAATAGAAGTCACCAGATTCCTCATGCTTCCAAATCTGTAACTTTGACGCCCTAGTCATTGTTGAATCTAAAACTGATCAAAGTTAATCTGTCGATCTGAACCAAACGAACACCGCAACAAGTCGAGAAATCAAACGAACAACATTAACGTTGCACTTAGACGATGAATTAAGCAAAAACGAATTTGTTGAATGGTTACTTATCTTCCACCCAATCTCCCACGACAAGACTTGATTCGCTAAATGCATCAATGTCTGATGCTACTTCTAACCCAGTGGTAGCATCTGACATGAGATTTTTTAGGGAAGCTTTGGGGGGATATCTCTGGTAACGAGGTTGATTCTAATTCCCAAGAATCAGTGGCGCATAGTATTATTTTCAAACCAACTGTGTCTAAGGTCCAAAATTCGCTTAGTACCTCAGAGTCTGTTGCTACTTTAATCCAGTAGTAACATCCGACATGAGAATTTTAAAAAAGCTTTGAGGTGAGATGTCAGATGATGTTTGTGACCCTATGGTCTCTGATACCCATGGATCAGTTGTGAGGGATGATTACTTTGAACGGATTGTGTCTAAGACTCAAAAGAAGAAACTGAGGCAAAAAAATTTGGTCGTTGGGTACAATATACTCATTCAAGGGAAAACTCTATCTCTGACTCCTTTTGATCCAGTTTTTTTAGTCCTTTTACTTGTGTTTTTTTTTTCGTTAGGCTGACTTGTTCTAGCTTAGGACTCCATTTGTCTGCTTTGACTTTAATTTATTTCTTACCTTGGATTTTGGTCTAGCACCCCTTGGTCTTTCTTCTGTCTTCTTCTCTTTTTCCCTTTTTTTTTTTTAATAAATTCAGTTTGTTGGAAAAAAAAGCATGTCTCTTATAAATATGACATTTTATATGAGAAAGATAGATGTAGCCTTTTTATAAACTACACAACGGTAGTTTCTACAAAGGCTGTGTTTGGCAAAAAAAAATGGATAGTGGATAAACTAGGTTAGATAGCGGATGGGCTTATATCGGATCAACTAGCAGATTGAATTTTAAGTGTTTGGTAAAATTAACAGTTAAACTAATTTATAAATATAAAATACATCAATGAACATTTGTAGTTAATGCTTGAATATAAGAGAGAAGAATAATTTAATAGTGGATAAATGAGAAATTTAATTAAAACAATAAAGGTAAAATTGATAAAAAAACGAAATGCTATAAGCTATAAGCTCAAACGTCGAGTAGCGTTTCAAAAAATGCTATAAGCTTGTCTTACCAAACAGCTACCACTAATTTATCCGCTATAAGCTAGCGGTTTGACTTTCCCAAGCCGAATGAAATTACACTAATATAATTAATTATAATTGTTTAGCTTTCAAATAATTAGCTTGTGGAACGATGGCTATTAGCTACCGACAGTTTCATTACTTGAATAGTAGTGATACATTGTTTCCAAGACGATATAGCAAATGTAACACCTAAATCTTAAAGCAATTCTAATATTTTACTATAAATTATTTTTCTTCGGTGGATACAGTAGGACCCTGTAATCAGATCTGCTACCTCATTTTTTTCATTTCTTATTCTTAATAATTAAGCTTTTTTTTTTGCATTTTAATATAGAGCTACTACTTTCACATTTCCTTTATTTCCCCTCTATTTTTTGTCCATTTGCTTATATAAAAGGACCAGTAGGAGAATAAAGGCAAGGAGAAATTGTTAGGTGCTTTAGAAAGATGTGTATGTTATTATAATTTAATTGACCTAAAAGCAATTATTATAATACTGTTCTTAATTGCAAAAGCTCAATTGAACATTTTCCTATACTATCCAAGAGAATTTTCAATGTAAAAGATGGAAGGAAAAATGTTCAAGCAACTCGAAATAGCAGTTAGTACTGTTATTTTTTTTTTTTGAGAATATAGTATTGTTATTAAGCAGCACTAAAGCATGATTAGAATGAGAAATAAGCCACACATAATTAAATTAAGTGACATGCAATGCACCCCACACATTGAGGATCGAGATCTTCCATCACAAGATCATCACGTGTTCGCTAATTTTGGCATTCAATCTAGAGAAAGAACATTTCTCTCTCTAAATTGGACGGTTTACACTAGCGCAACACTGCAGCAGGTGATCCCGTCCCACATTGAGTGAGTAGAATAAGAAAGTACACACAATGAAGGAGTTAGAGGGGGTAGTTGGTCAGTTAATTAAGTTAACTATTGACAGCAGGTGCAAAAGGATTTATATGAGTTGATGAGTCTAAGGGATATTCTTTTCTAGTATAGTTTGATTCTTGATATTTTGTGGTTGGTAAAGTCCACTTGTTTTATTTTCTGGTTCTCCTAAATTTGGATATTTATAATGCAAAAGACGTAAATACCCCTCACCTAAAAGAATACATAAAGAGCTTGAGAAAGTGGTAGATGAGTGAGTATACACGAGACAAAATTAATATGTCAGCAGCTTGACTATTGATTATTGTATTTTTGGTGAACAATCCAAATCACAGTAACTAACAATTGCAGGCAATGCATGAGAGAGAGAGAGAGAGTGAACATATTTAAAGGCGCAAAATAATGCGCATATTACTGGAAAGATATGACATACCATACTAGTAATTGATTAATTAGATTAAGACTTGTCAATGTTTGTTGTTTTGAAAGTAATGGGTTTGTATGTATTTTGCTGTGACAAACGCCTACAAACAAAAAAGCAGAGATGAGAGGATTGAACTTTTATGTGTTTTTTCTTTTTTTCACATTTGAAAAATAAAAATAGAGATGAAAAGGGAAAAAGAAAAATGAGTTTGTCTAATTTTGGCTGCAAAATTTCTTCTTGTGTTCAATTTTTCTAGCATTGGAGAATTATTCTAAACGGGTGGTTATTGATTATGATTAAATTAATAAGTTGCAAGATTAGTGGTGATAAAAGGTAGGAGAACAAATTGACATGTTTTGTCTATATTAAAACATCATATTCATATTCATATTCATATATCATACATTGCGGGATTTAATTCCTTTAATTTAGGGTTCACTTTTGTAGGAGTACTATCAATATACACTTTTTTTTTTGGGTTAAAGTTCAAGCAAGTATGGTAATTTTGAGAATAGGTCTCACCAATATAGGAATTGAATCTATATAAATTAGGGGTTTGTATGTTTTTGTTTTTATTTTTTAAAAGCAAAAATACGTATATTCATATATAACAAAATCAGGACACCAGGAGTGTCACAAGGTGCTAAAAGCACAAATAACTATTTTCGGCTAACACACACTGATGGGGCGACATGCATAATATGGATGATGTGGTCAGAATCCTAGTCAGAAATTTTACCCTATGTATAATAGAGTCCTAGTCAAGAATTTTGGCTGAGAAGATACACTCATTACGCATCTCCCAAAGTAACATCGACCAGAATATCATATCAAGCTCAAACCCCACTTCTCCCTTGACCCCGACCAAAGGAGCAAAACACAGAAAACAGGTAAAATAAGTCAGGTGGCAATGGTAACAACCACCCCAACCATCTAAAAACTGCATTTATACCAAACTTTTTGGGTGAAGTTCTTAGAATGTGGTTTAGGCCTAACTCAAACACAAAAAATCGGCTTGTAAGGTGAGGGATGCCTCCCACTTATTAACTCTTTTTCATGTCATATCACAGCCGATGTGAGGCTCTTAACACACACCCCTCACGCCTAGGAATAGACATTTGGAGCATAGGCCAGCCCATGAATAGACATCTGGAGTGTGACCCGAGTGGCCTGACAATGAGTGGCCCAACGGAACTTGGATAAGGTGAGAGATGCCTCCTCTTATAAACTCTTTTTCATGTCATATCACAGTCGATGTGAGTCTCTTAACAGAAGTGACACCGCATAAACAAATGCATAGCAGATTCCTCCGAAGCCCCACAAAGCACACAGGAAGCATAAGAAGGATCCAAGATAACTCTTTGGCGAATCAGGTTTGACCAATTGGGAACCCTATATAGAAGGTACTGCTAGGAGAAAAAAACACATATCCACGAAAGACTCCAAGTCTACACACCATCCACCCAACTACTAAACTCTGCTACTTGTCCATCCTGACAGTTTGAAATCAGGAATAGCCTCAGAAAAGACCTATTGAGGTGTCAGACTCTATTTGGCAAAAAAAAATAAGGCATAACGAATAAGTTAATTTATAGCGGCTTAACTAGCGGTGTAAATTTAAAATGTTTAGGTATTATTAACTTATAGCAGACAAAACTTCCTATTGCATCATTTTCACATTTTTCTTGTAGCTGCTAATGAGATGCGTGCCTTTTAGCTAGTGCGTACTTTGACGTGAGCTATGGATTCCAAAATCTAATAATACCACCTCCAATCCACTTTATAGGAGACAATGTAGTTTTTATTCATTGAATAACTGATGTATTTAGTTTATTTATTAATCAGATACATCAATTGTTCAATCAACTAAAAACTGAATTGTCTCTAATGTGAATCAAAGGAACTACAATTTACAAACACACCCAACAACATTGGAATAAATATGTTGAAAAAAGTGTGTGAGATTACTGGTATTGTTCGCACTCGATAACTCCATTATTTAATTCATACATATTTCTTGGCTAACTTTTTCTTTTTCCTTGTTCCCTCCCAGCTTCATGTTTTTCTATTTACACTTGAACAAAAGTTAATGTAGGTGTGTTGCATCCATCCCTTTTCACATATTCTGAGAGGGGCATAAAAAAGGAAATAACTTTAAATAAAGAGAACTCAAAAGATGAAGAACTAAAGAGTGTAGTAGGGTAGGTAACCTCCACATTTGCCCAATATGGTTGGGTCAAATTATTTCGAGTCTTTCTGAACTTATATTTTTTTGACCCCAGCCTAAAACACTAGGCATCGAGCCGACATATTGTACTGGGTCAACAACATTAACTTTAGTAGGAAATATTGGAATCTGCAAACTCTAAATCCCAATATTATTTAAAGAATACAAAAAGCATAGTCGTTATTTGGTAACTGAAACTTCCTGCCTCTAGATAAAAACAGGGTATATAAACACAAGAACAGTGATCCCATGGACCATGGTGATGATAAGCTCAATTATTTATTGGTTATGTGATAATAAGCTAAAATTAAACTATAAGTTGAATCTTGGACTAGCTTGACATTAGATAATCACAGTTCAGTTTTTCACATAGATAAAGCTCAATTATAGGGAAGTTTGATTTTCAGATTATAGATACTATAGAATGATGTATGGGGCTCTAGGCATCGTGTTGCGGAAAGAAGAACAAGAATCAATGAATACTATGAGAAAGGCCAAAAATTTGATAGCATGACAGACATGATTCCTGAATCAGGGGATTGTTCAATGTCAGAGAGAGGTTCAGTGAAATCCAACTAAATTTCATGTCACTCATTACTAGTAGCTCACATGATTAATTATTTCTTCCAACTTCCGAATGTTACTACTTGCAATTGCAATTGCAATTGTAAGTGAATGTGTAATATTCATATTCATATTTTTGGATACAACTATTCATTTTCATACAGTACTAGGACGATTATCCGTGCGATGCACAAAGAGGTGATTAACAGGCCTACAGATATAGTTTTGAAAAAACATCAACATTTTATAAGGGGGTATAAAAATACGCAACACATATATATAAAACGAAGAGGCAACAATAGCGCTTTGGTGGGATGAGACAACAATGTCGATCCAAAAATATAGAGTGAGGTATATTAGTAACAATGTGAAGTACAAAATGAAGTACATTTTGATAATAAAAAAAGTGTTGGACAAAAAAATTTATGCAGGGTATGTCGGTCAAAAAATATAGAGAGTGGGGTATATTGGTAAATAGTGAGGTACAAAATGAGGGTATATTGGTAAATGGTGGGGTACAAAATATAGAGTGTGGGGTATGTCGGTCCAAAAATATAGAGTGGGGGTATATCAGAAACAAATGGGGTACAAATGAGGGTATATTGGTAAATGGTGGGAATAAAATTTTCCCACCAAAAGTGGATAAAAAAAGTGTTGGACAAAAAAAAATCATGTGTATGTTGGTCAAAATATAGAGGGGTATATTGGAGTAAAGTACAAAATGAGGGTATATTGGTAAATGGTGGGAATAAAATTTTCCCACCAAAAGTGGATAAAAAAAGTGTTGGACAAAAAAAAAAATTTGTCAGGGGTATGTCGGTTCAAAAATATAGAGTGGGAATATATTGGTAAACAGTGAGGTACAAAATGAGGGGTATATTGGTAAATGGTGGGGTACAAAATATAGAGTGGGGGTATGTCGGTTCAAAAATATAGAGTGTGAGTATATTGGTCAACAGTGGGGTACAAAATGAGAGGTATATTGGTAAATGGTGGGAAAAAATTTTCCCACCAAAATGGCTAAAAGATGCTATCCTCTCTTAATAGTTCTCGATAGTACTCTTTTTACTCAAATTTCTTTTATACTCTTTTTACTCAAATCTCTTTTATAATAATAACTCCCTCGATCCCAATTTAATTTGTTGGTTTATCAAAATCAATTTGTCTCAAATTGATTGTTGTTTTACGTTCTTCGTGAAATTTTTAATATTTTCTTTCCAATTATACTTCTACTAGTTACAACAATTTTTTTACATCTAATAAATATTCACATTTTTCTATATACAGAGTTAAATAGTTAAATGATAACTCAGACAATACTTTTTATAAAATATAGACTCCTAATAATTTTTCTTAAAGGGTGTGCCTACCCAATAGCACTTAAATGAGATGGTAGGGGTTTCTTCCAGCTTAACTAATGTCTTGGGTTCGAATTCAGCCTTGTGCAAAAACAGTGTTAAATCTCTTGAGAGAGAATTTTACTGCCCATTGTGATCTACCAGACTTGAGGGATTAATCTCTACAGTTGCGCACAGAAGATACCCAATTTATAGAAAAAAAATATGTGCAAAAACCTTAAACTGCAAACAAAAACTTTTGAAAAAAAAACTACATATGTTTCAATGGTGTAATAGAGAAAAAATTATTAATGTTTCATTAGTATCATAAAACGAAAAGTAAGTATTTTGGACAATTGTTTTTTTTGTGTGGCTAAGATGTTATGGAATAAATGGAGTGTTATTGGGTGAGTCTATGTCTCTTTGGTTGAAACTTTCAAAGAGGGCATCTAAGAATATACATCTTAATATAGTCTTTTTTCTTGGGGCCTCACATTATTTTCCCTCCAAAATCTCCCCTCCCTTTTGGCGCCAAACCCTCCACCCCCCACCCCTACCCCCTTTTACTCTCTCTCTCCCTATTTTTTCCTCTTTTTTCCCTTCATATTTTTATTCCCCTTTTCTCCTATCTCTCTCTCTTCTTTCATGTTTTATATTTTAGTGTTGCTTTACGATTAAATAGAAAATTTAATTATTTATATAGGCAAAATTTGCACCTCCATAATCAAATTTTTGGAATCGAACATTAATTTCGTAACAAGTTATATAAAGTGTAACGCTATACAGTGTACCTTTTGGGTACTTTAGTGTCTGAATAAATTTAATTGTTTAAATATGCGAAGTTTATTCCTTAGTAACGGCATCGAACATTAATTTCGTAACAAATTATATAAAGTGTAACACTATGCAGTATACTTTTTGGGTATTTTAGTGTCTGAAAAAATTTAATTGTTTAAATATGCGAAGTTTGTTCCTTAATAACGAATTTTATTTTAAAAAAGTTAATTTTGTAGCAAAATATAAAATTAATTTGTGCCAAAATATGTAAAGTGTGACGCTAAGTAGTGTTTTTTGGGTTGACTTAGGATTCATAAATAAATTTAGATTTTACAAATATACAGAGTTTGTTTCTAAGTACTTGGTTTGGTTAGACCAAAAAATAATTTACTGTCAAAAAAACGTAAAGTACGACATTAGGTAGTGTGCTTCAGGTTACTTTGGCGTTCGGAAATTTTGTTTAATATAGGCTAACCATTTACTCTAACTTTAATACAAATTATTTTTTGTTCGACAATTTGTTGTCCATTGTCCTACTACGAAACACTTTCATCTTTGCAAATATATGCTCATATTTTTTTGTACAGCCTGACTTAAACAACATCTCAATAACTTCTATCCCCGTTCTAAAATTTTCCATAAAATAACAAAACTATTACAATCTTTATAGTATATAACTATTTTTACATGTATGCCATTTGAAATTTTAATTTTAGTTTCATAATAATCATGCCACATAACTTAAGCTTTGTGTTTAATATAACCTAAACCATTGTCCCCCCTCTCCATAGAACCTGAAGCATTGGCCCCGTCCATCGGACGGGTCTCCGCACTAGTTTTTAATGTTAATTTGTATTCTTACACTCTCTTTGGTTTTGAATATATTATTTGGGCTCTCTAATTTTTAAATTGTAATATAGTGTATAAGTAAATATTTACTTCTTTTTTTCATCTTATTTTATGTTTCCTTCTAAGATGAGAGATCTATAACAAGTAGAAATCCTCTCTATAGGTCCTTTTGTCGGTTAACATAGACTTGTGTTCGCAGGTTAGAAATCTAATCTTGGTTGAGAGATCCGGTTATATCTTCTTTGTAGGTATTGAATATGAAAATTTACCTTATTTTTGTGTGGACTATCAAAATAGTCATACTTCGAGCAATTGTAGAACTCAGATGCCGACTAATGTGAGAGGTACTATGGAGCACCAGGTTCAAGAGCCAATTGGCAAGTCTAATATTGTTTCTAAGTATATCTCTACACATGGGTCAAAGAAATATAATTGATATGAAGGGTAGTTTGTCTAAAGATGCTGTTAAATGATTGACTCGAAAGTACTTTGGTCAATCCTCAAAGTCAATGGTGGAAGTAGAAAATGTTGAGGCTCTTGGTATTCAGGAGGAATCTTCTATAGTGGATATAAGGGATGAACTTTTGCATACAGAAGAGTTACAAAAAAAAAGAACCCAAAGGTTGTTGTGAATGCTTTTTAAGTAGTTCATCAAGAGAATGAAGAATCTCCTACACAAGATGATGTCCTTTATAAAGAAACAAACAAAGTTGTTCGACTTCCACAAATAAGATTAATTAATTCAATTTTTTCTGATAGTGTAAAATCTGACTTAAAGATTTTACAAAAATATTGGGAAGAACTAGAAGTTGGAGAGAGTAAACTTGTGATTGTTGAAACTCCTGATAAGGCTGATTCTGATTTCACAATAGTCACATTTAAAGTTCAGAAGTATAAATTGCGGAAGAATAAAACATATCTTTAGATATGTTTAACTTTAGATATGTATAAACTCTCTGATCTGCTTTCTTTTTCATTTTTTTAATAAAATTTCATTTATCATCAAAAAAAATGAGGATCAACTAAATCCTCACTTGCTATCAACTAAATTGGTGAGTGATATAATATAAAATGTAATGAGTAATTGAGATTGTATTAATAAGGATAAAATTTTAATCATTCATAATATTTAATATTATACCCTACGGTTAATTTGGTTGGTATACTGATGAGGACTTAGTTGACTATATATATATATATATATATATATATATATATATATATATATATATATATATATATATATATATAAACAATTAAATGACATGAGACACGATTATAGATCATAAACTTAAACTTTTAAATGAAATTTACAGAAACAAATACAAAAAATTACTTATATTAATGAGTGTGCAAGTAGTTAATTTTGTATATCCTTATCTTTTCTTGTTACGGACTGAGTTAGAAAAAAATATTTCATATGTTAATCCGAGTAGGTTTCCAAGAAAGAGAGGTGGGTCATAATGGACACACTTAAATACCAAGTCTTTCCTAAGCCAGAACTTTCCTCAAACAATACTGTTTTTGTTTTAAAATCGAGCCGAAGAGATTACTGGGATGAGTCGCGGACTAGGTCGCTCTCTTTAATACGTTTCGTGGCACTGCTGAGAATTGTGCAAGCAGACTATCAACCACGATATCCCCAAGAGAAAAAAATTTCATTTAAATCGCTATTAATGTTCATCGTGACTTTGTGAGAAATTCGCTCTAAGATATACACCTTCTATATAGTTTATGAAAACCACTCAATATGGTTTATGAAAACACCTCTTAGATTGGAAATGCTTCAAGCTTTCAGAAAGAAGAAAGTAGTTAAGGGAGAAGAGAAAAGACTTGAGGAGAAAATTCTTGATCTTCAAGTCTTTGGTGCGATTTGCTAGTGAGAAGAAGAGCTCCTTATATAGGTGAAGAATGGGAGATCCGTTGCACACCCATCAAGAGCCAACGACTCTGATCAAAGAAAAAACCGACGAAAATAATGAAGAAAACCGTTACGGTTTTTGATGAGAAATTCGGTTATAGTTGACCTTGACTCGGTCAATAAAAATAATTATTTTCCTCTTTTTTTTAAAAAAATTATTTCCGAAAAATTAATAATACATGCCAAGCCCGACCTGGCAGCAGCGCGCCCATGTGTGGTGGTTACTTTGTGTGTGTCATCACTCATCCACAAAATTGAGTACCCCTTGACGCCCAACATAATGGTTGATGTTCCCACTTATAAGCACTCTTAAAGTGTCATCTTTATCCAATGTGGAACTTTTTCAATTTACACAACTTCAAAGTTCCAACATCATATCCTTTGAAAAAATTAATCAATTTCATTGAATATTTTAATGTAATAAAAAAAAAGTGACTATATTTTCCGAGTTTCTGTTCATATAAACTTGTTTTATAGGAATAAAAAAAATTAATAAAAATGAGTAAAAACTAAATTAATTGTTGTTACTTATATTTCAGACCACAATGGTATTTATATAATTGTCCTGTAAAACTGCTCCACACACTGGCGGATCTTTTAAGGAAGTAGGGGAGCCACTGATTCTCTGGCCCCATTAAGTTAGTATATACACAAATATATTTTATACTCAAAGTTAGAATATATAGAACCGAATGAACACTAAGCAACAGAGGTATCAATAGCCAAGCGGTTAAAAGCATTATTGGTGTATTTAGGGTCCCCAGTTCAATTCTTGTCATGACCACACATCTTTTTTTGCAGTTATTTGTATATTTTTCTCAAAAATTAATATAAAAAAATATTGGAACTCTAAACATTAAAATTGACATAGGTAATTTTGACCACTAAACCAAACAAACTATTATTAACACACAATTAATTTTGTTTTATATATTTATTACTATTTTGGCCCCCTCCAATTTTTTTGGCAAGATCCGCCACTGGCTCCACATGTCTGTGGTCTTAGCACGTACTAATACCACGTTCTTGATAATGACACTTTCAAATTTCAATAAATTAAGACTTGAGTTTTTTTTTTGGTCAAAAAGACTGAGTTAACACCCTCTTATGACTTCACTGTGAATTGAGCCGATATCTATGTGTTATTCTTCTAATTTCATTTGAACTTTTCTTTGCGAAATAATGCAGATATTCAACTAATTAAAGGAGAGGCGTGCAAAATGGTATGGAGGAATGACGTCCCGTCCAAAATCCAAGTATTTGCGTGGAGGGTGATTTTGTGTCGAGTTGCCACACGGGTTGAGCTGCATAAACGACGTATAATTCAGTCACCAAATGATACAAGTTGTGTTTTATGTTTTCGGGAAGTGGAAACCGTGGACCACCTTTTCTTGTCATGTCGGGTTGCAAAAGCTATTTGGGAAAGTATTTATGCGTGGTTGGGGGTTCCGATGGGTGAGTTTGATACCGTTGTCAATCATTTTATGGAATTTGGCAAGTTAGTTCACGGTAAGAAGCAAAGGAGGGTCAAGCACTTAGTATGGATGGCGGTGGTTTGGAGTATATGGTTAGCTCGGAACAAAGTAATTTTCAAAGGGGGGGTGGCCTCCACACGTGGTATTATAGCGGGATCGAAGGACTTGGCTTGGAGTTGGTTTAAGGCGAGGAGGGGAAGGAGCTGCTCGGCAACATGGTCTGACTGGTATAGTTGCCCATTCGGCTGTCTGGCTATGTTGTAAAACAACTATGTGTGAGGAGCAATGTCCTTGTCTACTTAATGAACTTGCTGAGAAAAATATTGCGGGCGGTCAAAGCTATGTAGAAGGTGTGGTGGTGTGAGGTCGGCCCTTGTATATGCCGAGCTCGAAGGTGTTCTGGAGTGAAAAGCCGAGGTCAAAGGCGAGTTGGAGTGAGGTCGGCTATTTGCACATGTCGAGCTCGAAGGTGTTGTGGATAGAGAAGCCGAGATCGAAGACGGGTCGGAGTGCAATGTAGAAGGCGTGTTGGTGTGAGGTCGGCCCTTGTATATGCTGAGCTCGAAGGAGTTCGGGAGTGAAAAGCCGAGGTCAAAGGCGAGGTGGAGTGAGGTCGGTTCTTTGTACATGTCGAGCTCGAAGGTGTTATGGATAGAGAGGCCGAGATCGAAGACGGGTCGGAGTGCAATGTAGAAGGTGTGTTGGTGTGAGGTCTCGGAGGTGTTCTGGAGTGAAAATCCGAGGTCAAAGGCGAGTTGGAGTGAGGTCGGCTCTTTGCACATGTCGGAGCTCGAAGGTGTTGTGGTCAGTCACCCTTCTGGTGCTGCCCCTAGCCCGATCTCTGCAAAAGGATGAGCTTCTGCTTCTGCCGAGAACGTAGGCGTTTGTGGAAGGAAATGCCGAGATCGAGGACCGAGTGGTGCGTGGGCAGCCATCCTACTGGCGCTACCACAAGGCCGAAGCTTTGAACTTGGCCGCGCCTTTGCTTAAGACGTGCGCGAAGGTGTTTTGGGGAGGAAGGCTTTTTGGAAGGGTTTCTCGGATGGGAGGGGACGTTGGAAGGCTTGGAGCTCGGCTAGCAGTGGCTAGCGCAGGAGCGTTTTTTCTTCCCAGGCTGGGTCGTGTGGAGGTGTTGGCTGAAGGTGGGGCAAGGCAAGGTAGGGGCGGAAAGGCATTTGTGTGTTGGGCGGATTGGTGGGAATTGTCATGTGGGATGTTTCAATATGTTGTAATTTACTTTGAATTATAAGGCTTGTAGCATTATGATGCTCAAAGGGGGAGAAATAGTGGGTTAACTCTTTTTCTCACTATGGCACAATTTAGTTTGTGCGGGGTACTCTTTTTCCCATTAGAGTCTTTTTCCCAAAGGGTTTTGGCTCTGGTGGGTTTTGAGGAGGCCCTCCCCCTTCCCATTCTCTCATTGTAAGGGTTGGGCACCCCTTGTGCTCCCTTCAATGTTATCTTGCTTATCTAAAAAAAAAAAAACTAATTACAGGAGAGTGTGTGCTAACCTAAGAACGTACGTTTGGATGATATCATAAGGGTCTCCTCCAGTTTAATCAATGTCTTGAATTCGAAACCAAAATTGAAAATGTAGCAACGATAGAACTTTTGAGAGAAGGAGAGATTTTGCCAGAAAAAATTGAAGCTTATGAAAGAAAATCACTCATATATTAAGTTACTTCTCCTAGTACTTGTGAAATGATATATAGTAAGTAATTATTCAATAAATTATGTTTTTTTCTTACAATCAATAAATAAATACTCCCTCCGTCCCATATTTTTTTTGATGTTTTAGCCTCTAAAATTTGTCCCAAAACTTTTAATGTTTTACCAACCCAATGTTATTTTAACTACTTTCTTCCAACTTTATCCTTAATAATACTCCTATATTTATTAAGAACATATACCAAAACTAATTATCTCTCTATATTTATTTACATTTGAGTTTTCAAGAGGAAGTCCACTCCCCTATATGATGACTCCACTTTTTTTTTGACTCCACTTTCATTTACTATTATTATTGTTATATTAATTGTTGAGCATGTGTTATCAAAGTAAAATTGCCAAGACAAGATTTTAAATAAGGATGTTTTAGTCTACATTTTATCTACTTATTATTTACTTATTTCTTGTGCAAATGCTAAAACATCAAAAGATATAGAACGAAGAATAACTCTTTTTAGACTTATTTATAAGTAAAAAAAATATTTTTTAGATTTATTGAAAAACTGATATTTCGAGTCTATAAATATAGATTAGATACATTAGTAATGTTAGGAACCATAAACAATTTAATTCCCTAAATACTACTACTATCTCTAGCAAAGCACCAAAGAGGGGATAGTTCTTAAAAGAAAACTATGTCTTGCAGAAGAATGTAATTGGTTTTCAACAATCGAAGTTTCCTCATCCCTTAACTTTTTTAAAATAGTTCAAATCCCTTTCGAGTCAATTTGTGTTTTAGAAAAGTTCATCACTAATTAATATTAAAATTTATCAAGCTTTGTGACGTTTTATCTAGTGGTCATTGTTTATCCAATGGGTGTTTGTTTTCGTACCCCCCTCATTCCCTCCCACACCCCCATAATACCAAAAATGCCAATAATACCCCTGCATTTTTTAAAAAAAAAAAAAAAATTAAATTTTTCGGAATTACCTCAAAAAAGGTAATTAGGTTCAAAATAAAAAATTTTGAATTACCTCTAAAAAAGGTAATTCCGAAATTTGTAATTTTTTTTTTTAAAAAAAGTTTGTATTTTGGTCTTAAGATTTAAACGCGTTTTATTGGAAATATGATACGAACGATTTACGATTTAATAACAATACGTCAAAATATATAAAATGACCAACATAAAATAGGAGTACAAATACAACTATGGGTCCAAAATGTCTAAAAATGATGAAAATAAGCACGTGAAGTAGGTGAATGGCGCGACATCTAGGCATCGGGCCAATCCAGACGCCAAGTGAATGCGTATATATACGATTTGTTTTAATTTTTATTACTAAAAGGCTACTAAAAATAGTCAAAACTACTCTAAAAAAATATAAAAACACCACTAAAAATCTAACAAAACCAAAATAAGGCTATACAAATTTTTAAGATTTTTGGAGACTATGAAAAATTAAAAAAATCGTAAAAAATAGTAAACTTGATGGAATTTGGGATTTTGAATTTTGTTGTCCCGTAAGAAGTTCCTTCTAGAGTCTTGATTCTTGATTTATTTCGCTTCTAATGGTGTGGTTTCATTACGATCCGAGTATGTTGTCCAAAACCGATTTTTAGCCTAAATTATTCGTTCGAAAAAAAAATTAAATTTTTGAATTACTCGAGAAATAGGTAATTAGGTTCACAATTTGTGAACCGGAATTACCTCATTTTGAGGTAATTCCAAAATCTTTCTAATTACAGGGTAAATCCAAAATTCCATTATTTTTTGAGGTAATTAGAAATTTTAGATGTAATTCAAATTTGTTTTTTTTTTTTTTAACAAAACCATGTAATTTTTGTAAATTTTCAGGGGTATTTTTGTCCATTTGGGACATTATGGGGGTGTGGGAGGGAATGAGGGGGGTACCGAAAATAAAACCCTTATCCAATTAGATTAATTATCATGTGTAGTATTTCTTCCACTTCAGATTCCATTCCGTCGTCACGTTCCAAAAGCCATCGATGACTAATTTCATCAAAAAGAAAAAAAAAACATGAACTCAAAAACCAACAAGCTCGAAACTGTAACTAGATTCGGATCTCACCTTAAGATTTAGAACACGGATTTTGGATATAGAAAAAATTCTGTAGGAATGAGAGAACCACACAAATGATAAAGTCAGATATACGTGACCAATCATACTTTCCAAGAGAGAGTAGTTACTGGCAAACCGATAGATACTACGTACAAATAACACTATAAAAAAGATATTAACTCAAAAAAGGAAAGAAACTCAAAAACCAGAGTATATACTCTCTCCGGACTAAAAAAGATACATCACTTTTTCAATGAAACTAAAAAACAATTTGTTGTTTATATATGAGTTCCAGATGGACTATGCATCGACGATATCTAGAATAGTATGTGGTAAAATGAAGAAGAAAAAAAGGAAGCTCATGAAAGACAAAAGAATTTTTTGAGTAACTGTGCTGTGGCGGAGTGAGCTTACCTTACACATGGCTCAAGGCTTAAAACACGCGCCCACAGCCCATGTCATATGCAGATTTGACTTTGCTGTTGCTTTTGACAATATTACGTTACATTACAATATTTACTTTAACATAGGATTGCTCACCAAGGCTAAATTTAATCCACTTGAGTAAAACATTTAATGCAACAAGTGTCAAATCTCAAATTAAAAAGGATGCCACCATTAAGCTTTTTACTTAAAACAAAAATACAGTGTACATGCATCACACCTACTAAGGAAATTTCAACGATGATGGCACCTCTATAGTCATCAAGAATATATTATTTAAAAGAGTAAAACATTAGTCACAATCTATGAGGACATGAACCAAAACTTATGTGGGGAATTATTTAAATGGTAACTAGGAAGACTTAATTTAGTTTGAAGAAATCCATTATAGTAAAATCAGGAATGACACCAAATGGATTGTATGGATGTGCCATGGTTAGCCAACTATTTGCACAAACATTTCCTCTCTAAAATATGGGAATAATTGAATCTCATTTTGGCAGTAAGAAAAAAGTAATTACACCATCTATTCTGCTCATTTTCTTGCATGGATTCGAACCAAAGGCTAGAGAGTTAGGGTCTGTTTGATTGTATTTTGTTTTTGAAAATTGTTTTATAAACCAATTTTTGAAAACTGTTTTTAATTAAGAAAAAAATAAAAATAAAAACTTGTTTGACAAACTATTTTAAAAATTGTTTTAAAGATGAGAAAACACAAAAACTTGATTGGATTAATAATTTTTTCAAAATTTGTTTTAAGAACTAAAATCTTAAAACTTATTTGGCATAATTGTTTCGATTATTCTTTCTTAATATGTTTATTTTAATTTGAATATAATTAGAAATATTTTTAATGTAATATTTATTATATTGAATAATAACAATCAAATAAGAAATGGACAATACAATTTAGCCAACGCTTAACATCCATTTATTTTAGAAAAAAATAGTTCAAATATTTCTTTATCTATTGAATCGGATAAAACAGTTGTCTTCCGGTTCCCTAGTTTGATCGATATGAATCATGGTAGTCAAAATCGGACCAGAGATCGAACCGGTGAGACACTCGAGTCATAGTTCAATTAGTTCACTCGATTCAACCACGGTCGAACCCAATTATTAATAATTAAATACAAAGTAGAAAATGTATTAAATATTGGAGAAAATTTTAAAAAAAATCACTAAACTACATTTCGGGCGGTTGAACCGCAATTCAACCAGACTGTGGTTCAATTGGGATTGAACTAACCGACAAACTGCCTGGTTCCCAGTCCAACCCGTTGAACATTCCGCTTCGGTTGTGACAACACTGGTTGAAATTGTCAATGAAACCGGCAATTGAGGAAAAAGTTTTTTTTTTTTACTGTGATATTGGTGTGCAATATCCACTTACTTTATCGGTGACTAATCTATGCCGGATAGAGCTGTCAATTCGAGTTGGCCCAACCTATTCAAGCCAGTCCATTTGGGCCAAAGATAATTTCAGGATGGGCCATCCCGTTCCCACCTTTTAAAAATGAATAGTCTCTTTTATGTTTTAGGCAGATTTAAATTAAATTAAAATAAAATTTATTTGATTAAAAATAAAAAATAAAAAGTAAAAAAATAAATAAACAATGATGATAGCAGCAAATAGAATGCAATTAGAATGTATAACTTACAATAAAAGAGTGCAATTCACCTAAAAAAACAATAAAGGAATGCAAGCTTTGTACTAAAAAAAATAAAATATAAATGCATCCAACGCTAAAAATGTAATCCACTTGAATTATAAAAGTTTTTGATTTATTTACAAAACTGCCATTAATGAAAATGACAAGTTTTCCGTGTTTTCAACTCTCTATACCAGAGAGATAAAATCAAAAACTCCAAATCAAAAACACCATTTACTAATCTAAAAAAAACACCATTTACTTGTTTTCATTCTTTAGTTTTAAAAACACTAAAATGGAAATTGTTTTTGAAAACAATTTTACAAAACACATTAGTCAAACAAGTTTTTTTGTTTTCAAACTTTTAAAAACTAAAAACAGTTTTCAAAAATGAAATCAAACAGGCCCTTAGACTCTAAAGTCTAAACATACCAACCATTGGAAAACTGGCAATTACACCATCTGTTTCTAAGTTGTCATAGAAAAAATAATTGGAGTTAAACACCTTGGTCACAATCGATCTAAGAATCACACTTAAGCTATATGCAAACCTCTAGAATAGGGTTGGAAAATGAGTCGAGTTGATTCGAATTTTGTTCAGTTCGGCTTGATTCGATAATTAAGAACCTACTCAGCTTGTAGCTCGACTTGAGTTCAACATTAACCTTTTTTGTTAGCTCAAACTCGACTTGAGTTCGACATGAACCTTTTTTGTTAGCTCAAACTCGACTCGACTCAAGCTCGATCGCCAATAGCTCGACTTGCATTAATAAAAAGTAAAAATAATCTCTATTTTCTTGTGAAAAATGCCGACAAATTATAAATCATTGTCATTTTAAATTATAAACTACTAATATTTTTTGATAAAATAATTACCAAATTTATTTTTGTTAAAATAAATAGCTAATTGAAAATACAAATATATTTATTGTTTTCCTATCTAATGATTTAATTTTTTTTAAAAAGCATAATAAATATAATTAATTTTAATTTATAAGTTGCACCAACCAATAAACAAAAAAACATTGCCCTCGAAACAAAAAATCATAACAAAGGTTATATTAAAATAAAATAAAAATGTAAATGTTTGTAATATATATATATATATATATTATCGAGTTTGTTCATGAATCAGACGAGTCGAGTTATACCTAGCTCATCAAATTTGGCTCATTTATTTAGTAAGATAATTTTTCGACTCAAGTTCAACTCATTTGATTCAAAAACCGAGTTCAATGAGTTAACTATCAAGTTGAGTTTCAAACTTTGCTCGAGTTGATTTATTTCATTGTAAGCCCTACTTTAGAATGTTACTTTGAGTTTTCCTTTAAGTTAAATCCCCCAAATATTTTACATTCTCAACCTCAGTCCATACCATCGAAATTTTACCGACCTTATAAGAGTGTCTTAAGGTTTTGACAAAAAAAAAAAGTGTCTTAAGGCAACTCCACAAGTTGTAGAGTCAAAATAAACACGTTTGACAATGTGTGAGCGTGAAAACAAACACGCACTAATTGACCTCCATGTTAGCCACTACTACCACATGGACATTTTAGTGTTCTTTAATTACACCAGATTATCCAAGTGTATTTAATCAATCAATGGGTAAATATAAAAGGAAGGGGGTAAAAGGATACTTGACCACTTTACGCTCTCAATTGCTTTTTATGTATTTTAAGGTTCTTAAAGTAAAGAAATCAATAAACATTTTTATTTTTGATAAAATTATCAACTTTTTTAAGACACTCTTGGTTGTTTATTACTCCAACCGTTTCAAAATATATATTTTAAAAAAAACGGAGTTCTTGCCGGAATTTATTAAAAATAACGAAAGAGAAGACAAATAAAGAACACAAATGGGGACTAGACCAAAACCATTAGTAAAATAGAATGTAAAGTCAACACAATAATAAGGTGCACTAAATAGAGACCCCTAAAACACATCATTCTAGATACTAGAATAAAATTGCTAAAAGTGACAGAGACAGAAGATGTCCTTGAAACGATAAATATAATCAACCAAATTCTAGCCAAAAACTGAATTCCTGAAAATTTTGAGACCCGCTTACTAAAATCAGATTAAAAAGAAACAGAGACAAAATTTGTCTTTGAGTGGGTGTTGTAGTCTGTTGTTTTCTGGACCAATTTCTGTTAATCCGAGTAGGTTCCCAGGAAAGAGAGGTGGGTCACAATGGACACACTTAAATACCAAGTCTTTCCTTAGCCAGAACTTTTCCCAAACAATAGTATTTAAGTTTTTTTATTTTTAAATTAAACCGAAGATATTACTGGGATGAGTCGCGGACTAGGTCGCTCTCTTTTTAAGACGTTTCGTGGCACTACTCAAAGGTGCAAGTAGGCTATCAACCACGACGTACCCAAGATAAAATAGCCCAGTTACACTGTTACAAATTATTACTGCACTGTGAGAAATTCGCTCTAGAAATACCCTCAATATGGTTTATGGAAACCACTCTATATGGTTATGAAAACCACTCTTAGCTTGGAAAATATCTCAAGCTTTCAAAAGAAGAAGAAGAATGTTATAAGGGAGAAGAGAAAAAACTTGTGAAGAAAACTCTTGATTCACAAAGTTTTGGTGCAAGGAATAAATGTGGGGAAACATTCTTTATATAAGAGCAAAAATGGTAGGATCCGTTGGAAAGAAATGAAGAGCCAACGGCCTCTCATTCTCTATAAAAAAAAATCCCAATTATAACACTTTATGGTTTTTAAGATAAAGTGGTTACGGCTTTGACTTGGTCAAACTGGTCAAAAATAAAAAATAATTTTATTTCTTTAAAATAATAATTTCCGAAAATTAAAATAATACACCACATAGCCAAGCCAAGCCGGTCGGACGGACGGTGGCGGCGTGCGTGCGTGTGTGGTGGTCACTTTGTGTGTGTCCTCACCCATCCACAAAATTGGGTACCCCTTGGGCCCCAACCCATAGGGTGAGTTTCCCACTTATAAACACTATAGAAGTGCTTAGTCTATCCAATGTGAGACTTTTTATAATTCACACACAATTCATTGAAAAATTCCAACAATTTCTTTTTGTGTTTATTCTTTCGGGTCGTGGACACTACCGGTTCAGACTTCTTAGCAACAGTTCCATAGAGGATCATCTAACACTTCACCCAATAGCTTCCCCGAAATTCTCATGTCAAATGCTACCACTAGATTAGAAATATCATCAGACTTTGAGGCAAATAGCGATCTATCCTGGCGGTGGGAGCTTGAGTGGAATCACTACCAACCCGACTAGCTTTAGAGGTGCTAGGATTAGAAGCATTGGGCAACTTTTGGATCGAAGAAATCTCTTTCGTCTACAAAAGCACAGGCGACATTTGCTTAGCAACCGAGGCATGGACATATGATTCATCATTAGGTTGCATGCCCTTTTCTCTAATCTTATTTAGTGAAGATTTCCCTTGCCGTTGATGCATCTCAATAGGTTGCTGATCAACTTTTTGTTGGAAATTCACATTATTAGTAGCCAGAGGCTTAGGGATATAAACTTGATTTGCCTAATTTTTCCCACCAGAGTGTTTCCTACCTTTGCTTTTGCAATTCATACAAAAGGAGTGCAAATTTTCATACTCAATGCCAACTAAAAAAGTATAACCCGGCCTCTTAACTAGTATATTGATTCCTAAGCTCTGATGTCAATTCTAAATCAACCAGGATGCGAGCAAAATGACCAAAAGATCTGTCACTTGTGCTCTTACCTGTTGTCTCATCTAGTCTAATTGGTATTCCAACACAACTAGCAATAGTAAAAAGGATTTTGGGTATTTAATATTATTGAGCAAGACCTGCAAACCTAATCTAATAGTGTACATGTGTATGTTTAATATTTGAAGGATTAAAATCACACTGCCAGACGAACAACCGAAGCAACCCTAAAATATTGCAATGCCAAGAAGGTTGCGACTGAATTCTCTGTAAATCATTCACGCAGGAAAAAGAAAATTCATAATATCTTTTCTCTAAAGAAATCATACCCCACTTACCTGTTGGTTGCCAAAGAACTTGAAGTTTGAATTTCAAAGCATCTAACTTGATAGGATCATCTACCTTTGAGAGTAAAATTCTTCCATGAAGGTGTGTCTTGCATCCTTCCATTCTTGTGATATACTACTCTTCCGAAATTGAAATTGCTAAGTCATCTCATTTAAAACACGGACGAGGAAGTTGACCAGGAGGATATCACAAATCTTATTTGTTGATTCTGATAAAACTTGTGCAAAAGTTTTATTGTTTGTTGGTGTTGTTCTGGATTGGTGCTAGAGGCAAAACAGTCTGACCTATGCATAACTCAGGGAACAGAGATGCTGGCTTTTCACAATATATGTTACTTTAAGAAAACAAATTTATTTCACTTTACTTATATATATATATATGTGTTTGGCTTAAATGTAGTTTTGGTCCCCCTATTTTACTAAATGTGTAATTTTGATCCCCTTATTTTATTTTGAACAATTTTGGTACCCCTATTTTACTAAATGCGCAATTTTAATCCCTCCTATTTATTTTTGTGTAATTTTGATCTTCCTATTTTCAAATGATTTTTGTATTTTATATTTTCAACAGTTAAATATTTATTTAAAAAACCTACAAAATATCTTAATTATTTAAATAATTAAATTATTTTTATATTTGAAAATATAAAAAAATCTTAATTATTTAAAATATTTTTAATAAAATAAATGAGGTGGTCCCCCTATTTTACTATTTTAATTTAAATTATAAAATATAAAAATTGTTTATTTATTTTAAATAATTTAATAATTTTCGATATTTAAATAAATATTTAACTATTTAAAAATATAAATTATAAAAATAGATTATTTATTTTATATAGTTAGATAATTTTCTATTTTTAAAATAAATATTTAACTATTGAAAATATAAAATACAATAATAGTTTATTTATAAAAAAATTATTTGTAAAATAGGGGGACCAAAATTGCATAAAAATAAATAAGGAGATCAAAATTGCGCATTTAGTAAAATAGGGGACCAAAATTGCCCAAAATAAAATAGGGGGATCAAAATTGCACATTTAATAAAATAGGGGGACCAAAAATTCAAAATAAAATAGGGAGATCAAAATTGCATATTTAGTAACATAGGAGGGACCAAAAGTGCATTTAAGCCTATATGTTTTGATAGCTTATGTCTTTGTTATGACTATTATACCCTTATCTTCATTTGTTGTCTGCATATTTTTTATGAGTTAACTAATAAATATTTGAAAAGTTCTGAGATGTTACATACAACTAAAAATTGAAACAGAGGGAATGCCTATTATACTTATTTCTCATTCTACAATAAATAATAATGATATAATTAAGGAATAAATCATTATTATATAATCTTAAATTATCAAATAAATAAATAAGTTTATTCTTGAAAATTGAGAAGTAAAAAGTTACATATAATGTAAAATGGGTGTATATATATACACACACACTCTCTAATGGGATTGCCTCCCTTTCTCTATGCTACCCGTGTGCCCCCTGGCTCTTAATTGTTGACAGCAAATCACACCATGTATGTATCATAAATTGTAAATTGCTTGAACCCCAACATGTTTCATCACCCATGTTTAGAAGACAAGGTTGTCCCACTTCACTTGAATCATTTGTGAAAAAGAACCCCAGATCCTCATCCCAAGTTACGTGTTTCACTTCCCCACACTAGCTAAACTCATGTCTCTTTCACAATTACAACAAACTCATGTCCATAATCCATAGCATGATTTGATTCATCAGTTTATGATGTTATTTTTAATTAGAATCAATAATGGCGCGCTCTCAAATTCTTCTTCCTCTTATATGACCTAAAACCCATGTCTCTTCCACAAGTTATGACAAAAAATCCAATAAAGTATATAAACTCATATCATAGCATGATTTGATTCATTGGTTTATAATGCTTAATTTCTTTTGTCTTTTTAAGAGAAATAATAGTGATTCTTCATTTCTCTCCTATATGACTCGAACTCATTATCTTTTGGATATAGGTGAAATTTCTCGCCGATTAAAATGCATTTCACACGCACGTACACACACATAATGCTTTCATGTACCATTTTAATTTGGTGAACGGGGATAGTGAAAGATTAAGTATAATAGTTAAAAAAAGTACAAGTGGCTGTTATGATGCTGATTGTGCTGAGTGTTAAGTCCAGATAAATTGTTAAATAGAAAATTATATTTTTTAATTAAATTTTTAATAAAATAAAAAACCCTAAATTAGAGTTCTTCCAAGTTTGACCAAATCCCCAAGCTCATCATCTTCACATCTCGCCCAAAATAAAAAAATAAACCCTCAATCCCGCCTGCATCATCTTCTCATCTCATTCCCTAATCCCAAAACTATGCCACGGATTTGCGACGGAAATATTTGCCACGGAAAATCCGTGGCAAAGCGCGTTATGACAGCGCTTTGCCACCAAAATTTGTGTCATAGCAAATCGTGGCAAATTCATATTTGCCACGGATATTTGTACATTTGCCACGGGAATGTCCGTGGCAAACCACCGATTTTCTTGTAGTGACTCACAAGCTCGCGTTCGCCCAAATCCCCAATTTGGGTTCACGTTTTTTGTGCAGCGTTCATCATCATCATCATCATCATCAATCTATGTCAAGCAGCTCGTGTTTGTTGCCTCTCTCAATTGGCGAGCTCGACTGTGACCAAAGCTTGTGTTTGTGTTCATTTCTTCCCTCTCCATCTTCTTGTATCTACAAATTCGTTTCTCCCCTACTCGTTCGTTTCTTCCCAACTCATGCTTGTTCTTGTATCTACAAATTCATTTCTTCCTTCTCTCTATCTTCTCCCCCTTTGTAATGGGGTGTGCAAGAAAGTGTTGTACCTAATAATCATAGATCTGAGCTTCAAAATTATTAATATGGGCCTGAAGAAGATGAAAAAAAAAACCTAGGGTTCAACGATGATGAAGATGAACAAATTAGGAGATGCAAGGTGAATTAGCTTCAAAATTATTGAGGCCAAAAAGGCTCAATTTTCAAAATCAACTGCAAAACTAGGTTCAGCAATGAAGAACATGAACAAAATGGATAATTTTATTTTGGCTTAAATATATGTTTTACTCGCAAATATAATTATAATCCATTTTGACTCTCGCAAAAAAATAATTAAAATGACCATTGCAAATATTAAGCGTTTCCTGTTAACCCCTTTGTTAACTTTCTGTTAAAAAAAGTGATGTGATAAACGAAGATGATATCAGCAATATGACGTCACTGTCACGTGTCAACATCCTATTGGACCTTTGTGCCATGTGGCATTGACATGCCACGTCATCACCCACATGATTATTCCCACGTGGCACATGCCACGTGGGGATATTGATGTGGTGTGTCAATGCTACGTGGCACAAGGGTCCAATAATATTCCCTCCATCCAATTTTATGTTGTTCCAAAAACACCTTTATAGTATTTGATGAGTTTTTTTTTCAAAAATTGTTTTTACTAGTTCTAATAAAGTTTAGTTGTAGGGAATGGTAAATTTAAGTAACACAATAATTTTTGGTAAATTTGAAAATACTAAATAAGGATAACTGACATTTTATAAGTGTTTTTGCCTATAATTTGGGATCCACGAGCGGCATACTACTCTAACACAACATATTATAAGTAAAAATAGACAAATTCATTTGTCGAAAAAAAAAATAGACAAATTCACCCTAATTAAGAATTACTCCCTCTATATTTGTCAAAAAAAAAAAAGAATTACTCCTTCTATATCATATTACTTGATGGTTAATTAGCAGAAATACTATCCCCTATTCGTTAACATTTTATGATATATAGCAATGAAACATTGATATTTTTTTTCCTCTTATGCATGACATTGACGAATTAATACAAAATTTTTCAATACTTAATTATTAAGAGACATGAAGTAACAAAGAGCGTGTTAGAAAAGTGAAATAATATTCTTTAACTTTGGACTATTATTTTTTGTCAAAAAACAACTCTAGACTACTAGTATTATTTTATTTTCTTAACTTATATGTCACAATTGCGTCAAAAAAAAAACTTAAACGTCACAACCTTAAACTTCAAATAAAAAGGGACTGTGGTTGTATGTTTAATTTCATTTGCTTTTTACTATGTGATCACAAATTTAATTACATTTCAAAGGGGAATCGTTTCATTGAAATAAATGGAGTTTTAATGGATATATAAAATACCTATTAATTGGAGGATATTTTCATTTTTGAAATTATAACATTGAGACGAGGATAGAAATAAAATTAGTTAGATTTATTTATATTTTAAAACCAAAAGCATGAGTATTTTTTCTTACTCTCATATTGAAGGGACTTTCTTCTCCCACTAATGATTATTTTGGCAAATTCAGCAATATGGGAATACCAACTTTTGAGTTTGAACTTGAGAATCCGAGTGTCTGTTGGATAGTGCAAATATATTATACTAGTATTAGTTTTTCAATCTATATAAACTGACAAAAAATATCTAAAGGACTTTTTTTAAGAAATCAATATATCTTTCACGACGGCTATGGAGATAATCTTTTGAGGTACTAGAGATTCATTTAAAGAGCTAACCTCTCGCAATAATCATTTTTTTCATACGCACCAATCATGAGTCGAAACCATATGACCAAATAGTTAAGAGAGTTAAATCTCTACCACTTACCTCATCATCTTGATTACTACTACTTCCTGTTCATCGAACGTTTTCCATAAATGAAAGCATAATAAATGTAATTATTAGGGATGCTTACTGATATTTATTATTTGTCTGTGTTTGAATGTTAGCTCTGAAATTGATTGTCTGGTTTTTACTCCTATTCACATTAACTATACTGATGCTTTAGTAGTTTGACATTTATGCTTCTTTCAATTAATGAAATGATAATGATGTCATTTTATAATCTTACTAGTTATTACTACTAGTTATTTCTTCATGACCAATATTGTTAGTCTAATGACTTGATCTATCTTGGAACATGATGGATTGACCATGCTCTCAAGTTCAATTCTCGCAGTGGTGAACTTAGTGTTGACCAATGTAAAATTTGATATTAAGCATGAGCAAAGATTAATATTTCATTGAAATCGTTGAGACACTCCATAGATAGTCAGCAATTGTCGGGAAAAAAAGTTGTGACCTCACAAGTAGTAACACCCCTAGTTCTTGTTGGAAAAAACAAGTCAATTCAATCAACAATAGTTGAGTGAAAGTGATTAGCCTGCCTATCTAAGAAGGAAAAACCTCAAGAACTCTGTTTTTAACCCTTGGTGAGTCACTTCCATTGAATAGTAGAGAGTCAAGACTAGACCTATACTCAAGGTGAGAGATTTTGATCCGGAGACGTTTTAATGAGACTCATTGTACTTGTAAGAGTTGAAGTGCTCCTTGTACCCCTTTAATATAAATTTTTGCTTATTAAATAAAAAATTAAAACTATACTCGGTCAATCGAAAGACACCTATTGAACGATTGTTCTTTTTATTGAATAGGTGTGTTTTCGGTAGACTGAGTATAGTTTTATTTTATTTTTACAAGGACGAAACACAATATTTTTATAAAAACTAAACTGGTTCAAACACATATTCGCAGGGACTAAACATATATTTAAACCTAAAATAATATTGTGGTGAAATTTGATTTGTTTTTTGACGCCATGAAATTTGACTTGTTGATTGTGTAATTTACTCGTCGACACTAGTAGATGTAGTTATAAGACAATGGGGACATCCCCCACCTATAAAAAGAAAATAATTTGTATATACTCAGTAAATTTGTGTTTGCCCCGGTGTTAACTTTTCAAGATACATAATACAGGCCAAGTTCAATAAAAGTATTAATTTGACCATTAAAAAATTTAAATATTAGTCAAATTATTCTTTAAAGCGGAATAAAATGTCCCTGAAATTATTTTTAAAGGGCTAACTTAACCAAAATTTTAACACCAATTTGATAGCTTTCATTTCATCGAACTAAGTAAATATCTGTTTTTTGTATCAACATGAGTGTCTATAAATTTTTATCGCGAAAATATTATTTGGTAGATTTTTATAAATAAAAAAATTTAAAAAAATATCTGATTATTCTTTGCACCACCATCGAAACTTTTTGGATCCGCCACTACTAGTCGATATATGACTTTAAATTCTTGATTTTTTAATACATCAAATTGATACGGAAAGTCGATTCTTAAAGCACGGTGAGAAAATTTTCATCTTAATTAACTTGAAATTGTATAAGAAAGTTACTATTAACTACTGCCACTATATGTTATTTGCTCGTCCTATTCCCACTTTTCACTAAATGGAGCCTATTTACTAAAAGATGATTTATATTTCTAATTAATGACATTACCTTTAATTACATCATAACGGTAAAGTTGAGATTTATCTTTCAATGCATCTTAAATATATGACTCGTTTCTTATATTTTAATTTGTACTGACGAAAATACATTTTGTTTCTAATATTGTGTATCGATAGTAATTTTTTTCTTATAACTGAATTATGGGTAGTACATTAACGCACACGGATCCAATGCTATGCACATTATAGTGTTGCTCCAACGTGAACTAACAAATCTAGAGAGATACTACTCCGATCTCTACTATAGGAAAAAAAATTAATTTTAAGTTCATTGAATAACTATGTATAAGATTTGATGGATCACGCTCGCAAGACACCATGCTGGACACAATGGAAGATCCGACCGGATCCGTACATTAACTCCAAAATTAAATATTTTCCACAAAATACTCAAAAATTAAATACATGAAATTCATAAATAATTTAAAGAAGAAAGAGGTGAAATATTAAATAAAATTCAGTTACAAAAGATTATTACTCGAGTAAAAAGAGAAGCATTTATTCGATTGACTCGGAGACGTTTTAATGAGAACCATTGTACTTGTAAGGGTTGAAGTGCCCACTACAAAAAACAAGGAATTAGCGAGGGATTTTGCGAGGGAAAATTAAGTCCCTCGAAAAGTAAAAATTAGCAAGAGACTTTGCGAGGGAAAAAGAGTCCCTATAGTAATGCTCCGGCGTGAATCAACAAATCTAGAGAGATACTACTCTAATGATCCCTATTATAGAAAATTCAGTTTTAAGTTCATTGAATAATTGATGTATATAATCTATGATTTGATGGTTCACACTGCGCAACACCATACTGAGCGGCGGAAAATCCGACCCGATCCGTACATTAACTCCAAAATTAAATATTTCCCACAAAATACTCAAAAATTAAATATATGAAATTCATAACCGACTTAAAGTCAATAAGTTAAAGAAGAAAAGGGTGAAATATTAAATAAAATTCAGTTACAAAATATTATTACTCGAGTAAAAAGAGGAAGAAGAGAAGCATATTCCAGTGAGGCAAAAAAGACAGTCTGTGATTGAAAATTGGGAAAAGAAAAAGAAAAAAAAAAAGAACCAACCAATCAATAATTAAAATTATAAATAAACGTGGAAGAAGAAAAATCTATCACTAGAGTCTGACTATAAAGTAACCCCTTTATCTCTTCCCCTTCTCACACACTCTCTCTTTCTTTCTCTCTCAAACACACACTGTTTAGTCTAGAAGGAATGCCTCTGTTCTTCTCTGTCAATCTCACAACCATAGATAGATAGATAGAAAGAAAGAGAGGCATTTCTTAAGCATCAATTATAAACAGTGTGGAAACTTGAAACTTGAAAGTGAACTAGACTATTTTCTAGTTCATGAGATCGATTGTGTGAAAGAGAAGAGAGATCTACACTATAAAATCCCATTTCAATAACCTACATTTATAATTCACTTCATTGTTATCAAAAATGGCTGAATCAGAAGTCAAAGTTTTCATACCAGAAACAATTCAAGGAGTTGTGAACTATGACGTGGCAGGTCAACTTAAACTGATTTGGGATGTGATGAAAGCGCCATTGATAGTTCCTCTTTTGAATGCTGCTGTTTACGTTTGTTTAGCAATGGCTCTTATGTTGTTCATGGAGAGAGTTTACATGGGAATCGTTATCGTTCTCATTAAGCTTTTTTGGAAGAAACCTGAACAGCGTTATAAGTTTGAACCTCTTCAAGATGATGAGGAACTTGGTGGTTCTAATTTCCCTGTTGTTCTTGTTCAAATTCCAATGTTTAATGAAAGAGAGGTCAGTACTCAGAAGAACGAATCTATTCCCTTTTGTTTTTATTTGTTTAATTTATTTTATTTTGAAAATTGTGCTAATGTGTCGGTTTGGTTTGGTTTTTTTTTTCTGAGTCAGGTTTATAAGGTTTCCATTGGAGCAGCTTGTGGTCTTTCATGGCCGACCGATCGACTCGTGATCCAAGTTCTTGATGATTCTACTGACCCCGTTGTTAAGGTAGCGTTCCTTCTCGAACTCGATTTTAAGTTTATTGAATAAGCGATATAAGATAAATAAAAAGTACATTTATCTGATCTAAATTTAGAGTAGATGTATTCTTTTGTTTATATTTAGATTAAGCATTTTAAGTCAATTTTGGATTCAAGTTATGATTTCAAGTTCCCAAGAGTTGTGTTTTTTGTTGTGAAAGTTTTTTGAGTGGTGATTGAGACTTTGGAGTTTCAATAATAAGGAGGGGTTGTTTAGTGGAATTAAATGGAGCAATAAATAAGTGTACGTTTTGTTTGTATTTGGTGGAAATGAAATGAAATGAATGATGTTGGTGTTGTGTTGTAGCAAATGGTGGAAATGGAATGCCAGAGATGGGCAAGCAAAGGCATAAACATAACGTACCAAATCAGAGAAAACAGGGGAGGATACAAAGCGGGTGCATTGAAAGAAGGCTTAAAACGTAGCTATGTTAAACATTGCGAGTATGTCGTCATTTTCGATGCTGATTTCCGTCCAGAACCTGATTTTCTCAGGCGTGCTATTCCTTTTCTTGTTGGAAATCCTGAAATTGCTCTTGTTCAAGCTCGTTGGAGATTTGGTAACCACACTTTTTACTTTTACTTTTTACCGCATTCCTAGTTTCATAGTGTCGGTGGCAGCATCTCATTTTTGTTTTTTTATTTTTATTTATTTTACTTTGATTGTAGTAGAGTGGACTTTTTTAGTTTCCCATTCCCATTTTGTCCTTGTTTGACCTGGATTAAGGGTGGGTAAAGGGGTCCACGAAAACAAATCCTTCAATCACGGGTGGGGTGGGGTGGGGAGCAACAACGAGTGACACTAACACCCAGCGGCGCTCTACTTGTGACGTTTGTTCCTTCGTGGCTATTATGGTCCAATTTCAATGACTAAAATTATGAAACATTAGAAAGAAGAAACAAATAAAACACCTAATAATTGTTGATTTCTGAAGGGGTCAATTTGATAATGAGAGTTAACCCATGGAGTAGATCACCTAGAATAGGGGTCATGGTCAACTCAACAACAGGTTCTATTCTAGCTATCATAATTATGAAAATTACATGGGGACTAGTAGTCATTTTCGGAATTACATAAAAGTGATGGAAAAGAAAGAGGATCCTCCGTTTGAGTATGACCCGTTTAGGTAACGGTTTGGGAAAGTGGTAAAAGGGTAAAATTGTCAAATGTGAATCCATCCAAAGTTCAAAGTTCCCTTCAGCAAACCCACTTCCCACGTGGTTTTGCAGTAGTATTTTTTTTGGGTTTAGATAAAAAAATAAACTATTATGACAGTGTGATGTGGGTAGCACCATGTGCCCCCCATGGTGGACCTTAACCTTCCCTGCCGACACTTCACCTATTCCCCTTCTCTCTTACTATTACGTCACCTGAACATAAAAATAGTGTACTCAACTTCTTAATAATAAATAAACTTAGTTGGTTATGTACTATTTTAATTAATCCATTAATTAATTCATTTATAAAACTTAATAATAGTAATAGTCTTAGTTTATAAAAAATAATACTCACATTCTCAAATTATATTATATTATTATTTGCTAAAAAATAAAATTCATGTCTCTGTGTGGGGCCACAGCTGACTTTTGCTTTACTGTCTTTACATCTGGTCTCCGCCACCGTTAAGGCATTATGATTTTTCCTGTGATTGTGTACTTACCTTATGACAAAGTTTTTTTTTTTGAACCACCTTATGATAAAGTTAACTCACAAAATTAAGAAAAAAGTCAAAACTTCAGCGTAATTTTTTTTTATTGGTTTATAGTATGATAGTTTTACCTTTAATCCGAATGATTACATCATTGACCAAGGTTATAGTAACAAATTCAGGACGTGTTATACTAACATTGAAAATGGTGGTTGGTTCTGTTTTGTTTTGTGACAGTGAATGCGGATGAGTGTTTGTTAACAAGAATGCAAGAGATGTCCTTAGATTACCATTTCACAGTGGAACAAGAAGTTGGATCAGCCACTCATGCATTCTTTGGATTTAACGGTAATTCAATTACTTTACCTTTCCAAACATGTCATGTGCTGCATCAAATTAGCTACTACAATACAAATCAGTACTGCTACAATGTCATGTGTTAATTACTTACTGAAGTTGTTGTCTGTTTGGGAACATGAATGCAGGGACAGCAGGTGTTTGGAGAATAGCTGCTATCAATGAAGCAGGAGGATGGAAAGACAGAACAACAGTGGAAGATATGGACCTTGCTGTTAGAGCTAGTCTTAGGGGATGGAAATTCTTGTACCTTGGTGACCTCCAGGTGAATCTTCTTTTCTGTTTTCTAAATCTGTTTATTCTAATTCTAATTATCACATTTATCATTATAATTTTCGTTATTGTCATTGTAGTTTTAGTATTGACTTTTTTAATTGGCAAACAACAATGCTGCTGTATAGGCAAAAAGTGAACTTCCAAGTACTTTGAAAGCTTTCATGTTCCAGCAACATAGGTGGTCTTGTGGTCCTGCTAATCTGTTTCGCAAAATGGCAATGGAGATAATAAGGAACAAGGTTTAGCCTCTTAAGTACATACATTTAAGGAGAAAGTTAATTTGCTAGCTCTACTATTTTCATATATGTTCTAAATTCTGATGATATTTTGTTTGGCATATTTATTTGTGCAGAAAGTGAGGTTTTGGAAGAAAGTGTATGTTATATACAGTTTTTTCTTTGTTCGCAAAATCATAGCTCACATGGTCACTTTCTGCTTCTACTGTCTCGTTATTCCCTTGACAATTTTGGTCCCTGAGGTTCATGTTCCAATTTGGGGTGCTGTTTATATTCCTTCCATCATCACTATCCTCAATTCAGTAGGAACACCAAGGTCTGCTTTTTGCTTTTCTTATTTTTCTTACCATATTATATATCTTAGGTTTAGTAGTATTAGTCCAATAAAACTTTCTGGAACTTTTGGCAGGTCCATTCACCTTTTGTTCTATTGGATCCTTTTTGAGAATGTTATGTCATTGCATCGTACCAAGGCAACCTTAATAGGTCTGCTAGAATATGGGAGAGCCAATGAATGGGTTGTTACTGAGAAACTTGGAGATTCTGTCAATAACAATAAGAACAAAACAGGAGATGCTGCCAAGAAAACTAATGTCAAAACAACCAAGAAAACAAGATCCAAATTTCTGGAAAGGTCGGTTTATTTTATTTAATTACATTCTTAAAAGAAATAATTGTATCTTCATTTGGCATTACTATATAGTTTCAACTTCTACATCTTGATTATTGTTGTCTGTCAATCATACACGATGGCTTTATATTGCTACTTTACCCAATAATTTAATGATTGCAGGGTAATAATATGTGGCCCTCTGACTAATTTTTTTGTTCTTAGTGACTAATTTTTTGTTAGTATTCTTCATCTTGTCAGTTAAGAATCTCTTAGTTGCTAAACATTAATTTCTTTGAAATTCTTGTTAATTCCATTTGCCAGTAAGCAGCATACTTCTTAATCACAACTTTTCTGAATTCTGACAAATGCACATGAACATCACAAAAGATTTAATTTAGACAACAACTATATATATGCACATCACATGACAGTAGATTTAATAAAACCCAACTTAGAATTATTATTACAGACTAAACTGTCAAAATTATTATGATTAATGATTAATCCTTCTTCTATTATTCTAGCTTCTGTTTTGGCTAATTTGTATGTATGTGTTCACTGTCTTCTTGTTTGAACATGAACAGGCTTAATTTCTTGGAGCTCGGATTCGCGGCCTTCCTATTCCTCTGCGGATGCTATGATTATGTGCATGGGAAACACAACTACTTTATCTACCTCTTCCTTCAGACCATAACCTTCACAATTGTTGGAGTTGGTTATGTCGGCACCATCGTGTAAAACCTCGTTGAGCCGCCATCTCGAGTTACTTAAGTTTCATCAGTGTTGTGTCCATATTTTTCTAGTTTCTCCTCTACAAAGTACTTGAAGGGGAGACAGATTTCTTCAAGCAACAAAAATGCTACACCAAATCTACAGATCATTACCATTCTGGGAAGGAGAAGTTCTTTCCAAAATTACATTGTCACCAATCAAAAAGACACAAATCAATGGCGTAGTAGCGTGTTAAACACAGGCTTAAAGACAACCAAGAAGATTTAAATTAGAGCCTTAGACTGTTAGATAGTGTGGTTTTGTTTGCATAGATTGTTTTGTGAGATTTTATTTTACATTATAGTTACATATTTCGTCGGTCTTTTATTTTATTAGTTTTCCTTAGTCTGTAACAAATAATTTGGTTGATAAATGAATGCATTTCTAGTACATGTTATTTCTCATTTTCCTCTTAAGTGAATGAATATCATAGATCGAACTGGTGAGATCATCGAGTCGTAGTTTAATCGTTTTAAACTGCTTGAGTCACGAAATAACGAAACTATAGACATGGCATGTTACTGGTTCAATTATTTTGAAATCAAGTCCTCAACCCAGTCATTTTCATTAGTCCAAATCAAAGGTCCTTCTTGTCTTCTTTTACAATTTTTCTGCCTTAGTTAACTGGCATCTCATTATATGAAAAAAAAAGCATGGGATACCTTGTTTCAATTTTTGTCATAACTTCCAAATATTATTATAAAAACAAAGGTTAGGATAAGAGATCACATGCAACAACGAACGCATGTGCTGTTTGTTGTATTACTAAATCACTACATCAACCATAATTTCTTTCCTTCTGTGGACTTATGCTTCCACTGACCAATAATATTCTTAACCCAAATTGTCTTCATGCAAATGCTTCCATTATAGCTTTATCACAACCTTGCTTAACAATGTCTTTTAACTCATGATGTGTTCTTTTGACAGCAAATAATCATTTTGGGTTTAACCAAGGGATTAACATAAACAAAGTATAGCCTTTTTAGGGAATACTATCATGCCTTATAATGCTCTGTCATTTGTAACTTGTAATGGTATCAATCATGAATTGTCATTTTTGTTACTTCAAGCAAAAGTGTCCTTTTCTATAAAACTTTTTCCTTATTTTATATCGCTTTTTTTACTGTCTAGTTTTGGTTAACTTGTGTACTCTATATTTTACTATAATAATATTGAGGCTAATATAAATTAAATGGGTGCTAAGTACTAACTAATTATGTTTCGTGCGATTAATGGAAAAGCCAACTTGAATTTTTATCCTTTAGTTAAAAAGGTAGTATGTCACAATGATTGTCCTCTTTATTTGATAGAAACTTTCATGGCAAGATTATTTTTTTTTCTCTTAAAAGCTTTGTCCGGTAACTTATATAAAATTAAACAAGGGTTAAAAGTAAAAGACAATTTCTTATCTTTACACGATATTCATGCTGATTGCTGAATGCAAATCTTAGTGCTTCACAAGCTGGCCTTTCAATTCTTCCATGTCATCATATTCCTTCAGTTATGCTGTATGGTTTTTCAACATCAACACAGCATCAGATCCTCCTAGTCTTTTACAATGTCGGTGTCCTATTTTAAAAATATCTACACAGGTTTGGTTTATTTTAAAATATCTTAGATTGATTCTCGGATAGAAGAAGAGTATGAGTACCTTTGATACGTTTTTTATTTATTTAAAATAATCATGTATAGAAATTGGTTATTTGTTTCACCTGTTTGTTACGGATTAAAAAATAAATAATTTTGTTGTTAAATAATTTAGAGATTAGTTTTTAGAAAGTTTTAAGAAAATGTGAAGTTGTTTTATGTTTGTGTAACATATTGAAAATCACTTATTTTAAATGAAAAATCATTCTTAAAAAAATGATTTTTAGGAGAAGCTACTCAAAAGAATTTCTCATATGAAGCGATTTTTATATTATTTTCAGCTTTTCATTTTTTAAAGAATCTGTAACAAACGAACAACATGTCGTCATAAGTGATTATTTTTTTAAAAAAAATTCTAAAAAAAAACCGTAACAAATGAGCTCATAATTTATTTAACAATAAGAATCTAAAAACAATTTCAAAACTGTATAAAATTAGAATTTTTCTCTATAAAATTTCTTAAAATTGATTGTCATGCATAAGTATGTGCGGTCGCGCACATGAGAATTATTGGAAAAACATTAGAGATAAGGGTGTGCATAATATGTTGGGATAGTAATGGGTACCTCTTGTACAGTGTATTATAGTGCTTGTACTCGCGCTCACACATGTATGGATAGGTGTTTTAGTGTCCGTTCTCATACCCTCATTTCAAGTGCTCGCTCGTCTGTTACATGCACTTTAAATACACAAAATAATAAATAACATAGAAATCATCCAAATTCAATTTAAAAGGCGATAATTTTTTAGTATCAACTAATTAAAATGTTACAAACGGTAGCATTTATGAATTAACAATCTCATAACCAAAAATCCCCAATCGTGACTGGCGCACAGACTTAAACTCTTAGTCTGGCGCAAAAACAATGCTTGAACGACAGATAGTTTAAAGGAATAATATATATACTGTCAATGAAAGTTGGCTCAGTTGGTAAGGAGTTGACTCACACCCCGAAAGAGCGTGAGTTCAACTCCCGCTGCAAGTGTGAGGACCTCTTTTGTAGGTGATCTATAAGTATCCTAGTGAGCCTCCATAAACCAACTCACCTAAAAATTTTGTTGCTCAAAAAAAAATATCTACCAAAATTTCGCCAGAGTTTCTTAATTTGTATTTCAAACATTCCCAAAATATCGACCATTCAGTTTACAACAACACATAACTTGCCACGTTTCCAAAATAAAACACTATATCTCTAATGAGTTTAAAGACTATATATTCACAAAAGAAAAGTTTCATGGGACTTCTCTATAGCTGCAAAATATATCAAAATACAAAGGATCTCAAATGTAGTGTCATCGATCTAGGAGGCCTACCAGAAAGATGAACACTAAATTATTTAGACCTGCTAGCAGCCTTTTACTCAGCTGCTCGGGAATTTGAAAAAAAAAAAGATAAAGAAAGGTAAGTCACCAAGGCTTAGTGAGGGAACACCAACCATTATCAACTAGAAGAGAAAACACAAGACACAAGTGTTTTAACAAAATTTTATAGAATTGTGCTTAGGTAGTAATTATAGCAATTTCCAAAAATATGAAAATCAAAACATCAATCCAAAGAAACCACATGTGAGAGATCAAGAGACGACTTCATCTCGTTGATAGCCTCCCCTTAGGGGCAGCTACATCTAACATATAACTCTTTCCTCTTTCCTCTTTCATCCCCACCCCAACAAGATTACGGTGCTAGCTACATCTCGTTGATAGCCCTCTGCTCTAAGGTGGCCTCCCTTAGAGGCGACTTCATTTATCGGATAAAAGAAGACCGTGTGTTATTTTTTGTGCTCTGTTATTATTCTGAGATAATTCGATAAGTCAAAATAAAATTTATTGGATAGTAAGTAAGAACTTACACAAATATTTTAAAAGTTTGGGAATTGCGATAGCAATTGACATTGTGATTCCTAGTATCAAACAAATGTGTGTGATTTTGAATGAAATTATTTTTATAAAATTTATTTAATTATATATTTGGACAAAATACGTGTGTATATACATATTGATGAGGAGTTATTCCTCAGTATTTATTTAATGGGTCCAATATTCTCCAGCATATATATTCAATTCAATCATCGAATTAAAAAAATCGTGTGCAGCACTTCCATAATAATATTTTGGCTAAAATATGTTTTTACCCCCTGTAAATATGGGGTGTTTTGTTTTTACCTCCTGCAAATTTTTTTTTTTTAAAAAACCCCTTGCAAAATCAACTTTTTTGGTTTTAGTCTTCATTAGATGGACGTTACAAAAAACGTTATACTATACCCCGCAAATAGGGGGGTGTTTGCTTTACCCCCGCAAATTTTTTCATTATCCTCTCCCCCACCTCACGTTTCATTCATCTCTTCCACAAATTCCTCCATTATCCTCTCTCCCCTACCTCATCTCATCTCTATCTCTCACTTCTTATCACTATATTCTTCGCCATTCAACTCTTACTTCCACAATTAAATCCCTAATATTCAACAGAATAAAATGGTCCAAACTTCAAACTTCATCCCCCTCTCTCTCTCTCTCTCTCGTTCTTCACCACCATTATTTCTTCTCATTCCAAATCTCAAACAAGAACCCATCTTCTCTTTCTCACAGAACCAGCACACAGTTTAATTAAACCACACACATTTATTAAACCCATAAAACCTTGATTTTGAGATGAAGAACAATCCATAAAACTTGAAACAAACCTTAAAATCAAAATCGCAATAAAAGTTAATTACATGTTGTGCTCATGGTTTGTTGGTTCTATGAGAGAGAGAGAGAGAGAGACGAAGAAGATGAGAAGATGGGTTCTGGTTTGATATGGAAACGTTGGTTTGTGTTGGAGATGGAAAAGTTGAAATGAGGTTGGATGGGTGCTGAGGAAGAAGAAGGGGATTTAGTCTTTTTTTTTTGTAGGGGGTAAAAGCAAAACACCCACTATTTGCAGGGGGTAAAAACGTATTTAAAAATGCCATAAAACGTTTTTTGTAACGTCCATCTAACAGAAGGACTAAAACCAAAAAAGTTGATTTTGCAGGGGGTAAAAGCAAAACACCCCATATTTGCAGGGGGTAAAAACATATTTAAGCCTAATATTTTTGGTATAAACTGGGTATCCTCTGCGCGCAACTGCAGAGACTAATCCCTCGAGCTGGGTAGGACCACAATTGGCGGCAAATCTATCCCTCAAGAGATTTAACACTGCTGCATGCCCAAGGTTGCACTTCCATAAGAATATTGTGCATGACTATTTTCATTTGGATAAATTTTGTAGTAAAATAAAGGTAGTTTTTTTTTTGTCAACTGAAAG
The DNA here is from genome assembly GCA_020916435.1 of Oxytropis ochrocephala. Taxonomy (NCBI): domain Eukaryota; kingdom Viridiplantae; phylum Streptophyta; class Magnoliopsida; order Fabales; family Fabaceae; genus Oxytropis; species Oxytropis ochrocephala. The sequence goes on from CM037094.1 coordinate 87,790,433, forward strand.
GTTTCATTCATTGGGTCAAGCCACAAAACCAATACAACAAGAGAGAGAAGACCACAAAGGTAGTCAGTTCTGAGCAGGAATTAAAAACTTACTAGGGGTGCAAATAACAAAAGGGGCGGGGGTAAGGAGTAACCGGTTGGCTCAATAAGGGCAGCCCAACGCAATTACCCTTACCAAGACCGGCCCAAAAACTCCACCCTATATTGTTAAGATACAAGTAGTCATATAACAACTAGAAAGAGAAATAATAATAGCCAAAAGAAGATAACACGAAACGACGACCCTGCTTCTCTCTACAAGCGAAACCCTAATTCGGCAATCCTTCAATTCCAGAGCTCTCCGGCGAAAAACCTTCCGATCAGGACATGGATCGCTTCAAGAACGAAACAAAACTTCTTCTCCAACACATCATGCTTCAGAAACATCAAGATTAGCTCACCGGAAGTGAAGACAAAAGCCTGTTCATCGGGGAAAAAGTTGATCAACCTTAGATCGGAACTTCAATCAGTGTCAGGAGGTCGGATAGAGGAGCTCCAGCACATTATTTCAGTCTCTCCGAGTCAAGCATCGTCAAGAAGACTTGAGGAGGGTTAAGAACCCAGTCAGGCTGGAGTTGACCATGAAGAGCCAGGTTAGCTACTAGATCGGCCATGGAGTTGGCCTCTCGAGGAATCCAGGTGAAATCTATAGAGGTAAACCTTATTTTAGGGCCCAATGAAACTGAACGCACTAATTCATTGTCACCTGGCCTAATTTGGTCAGCCCAGAATAACTTATTTTTGTTGTATAAGAGAATAAATATTGCAAACAAAAAAGAAGAAGGAAAGTGAAACTGAACGCACTATCCAAAAAAAATGGTGTTTTTTTTTTCAACCCCCACCAACACCACTTATACCTTCATCCAACAATTTTTTTTCCAATTTTAGCCAAAATAGATTTACCTAAAAATAGATAAATCCGATGTGATAAATTTAGATAACAGATTTATCTATTTGTTAGATAAATTCGTAGTGAAATATTCAAAACAGATTTACCTAACAAATAGATAAATCTGTTATTTAAAATTAATACACCGAATTTATCTGTTTTTTAGATAAATTTGTTTTGGATAAAATAAATTAAAAATGGGATTACCATTTAACTACAGAAGTATCAATGGATGATGAGAACGGATGTAGTTGTGTTTTCGTTTTGTTGAAAACAAAACAACGGAATTAATGAATTGAGTGGGGGTATAAGTGGTGTCTGTGGGGGCTGAAAAAAAAAACCCAATAAAAACTGCACTAATTCATTGTCTCCTGGCCCAATTTGGTCAGCCCAAATAACGTTTTTTTTTGTTTTATATGAGATTGAATATTGCTGTTGATAAAAAAAAAAGAACATTGCAAAAAAGCAAAACAAAAAGAAAAAATGCTGGCTATGGGGTTCGAACCCATGCGCACTTATGTGCAGAAGATCTTAAGTCTTCCCCCTTAACCTCTCGGGCAAACCAGCAGATGTTAATAGTTTTATTAAACTTTTATATATTCTCTTCTACGCGTAGGAAAAGCTTTCCCATCTTAGCGTCTTAATTATATCTCCCTTATTGGTTATTAATGCATGTAGGAAGCTCCATTATGAGTCTTACTTATATTTTGAAATAAGAAGATTCAGAGAGGCATTTCAAAAGTAAATGCTCTGTCCTTGCTATTCAATGGGTCTTTTAACTAGAATAAACGTTTTTCTATAGTTATAGCTGAGACAAAAGAACACTTGGTGGTGGAGAAGTCAAATATATTTGAGAAAAGTTTCCTTCCTTTGAGTTTGATTTGTACTTCACAAGTCCTTTTATGGACTACTGATTTGTACATTTGATTTTGCATTATTGAAGTACTAAGCTTGGCTGAAAACAAGTACTATATTTTGTGTATTAGTATTATCTATTTTTCAGGTTAGACATTTTGAGGTAATCAATGGTATTCCTTCCACAGACCATGCTTAATTTTGATACATTTGACAATTGTGCTATCCTTACCTAATCTAGACTATTAATACCAATTAAGAACAAAGATGTGAACACTGTATCTTGATCCATAGTTGACAATACAAGCCCAAATATAACGACATCTAATCCCATGGTAGTTGAAAGGTTAAGGTTATTGCTTTTCCCACTCCCCTCCTACTCAATAACACCCCATAAGGGTGTGAAATGACCAAAAGGCCAACCAAAACGCTTTTTTTCAAGAATTTTCACGTGTTCGAACACGGGGCTTCGAACCCGTTCGAATGACATCGCCCGCGTGAGTTAAATATTGACTTCACACCCTCTTGTGCGTAATTTCACTTGTTCAAATGGCGTCATTCGAACCTGTTCGCATAACCTTGTTCGAACACCCTATTTTATTTCGTTCGTATGCTGTTAACCGAGGAAACAAATAATAGACCCTCACACCACATTCACCAATTTTATTGCGTTCACATGCACGTTCGAACAAGGTCGTTCGAACCGTCATTAAACACGTCCTCTCAGCGTTTCACACGAGGTTATTTTTGGAAAAAAAATTGTTAAGGGGTGTGAAAGAGTAGGAGGGGGAGTGGGGAAAGTAAAACCCAAGGTTAATCACTCAACTTTAATTTTTATTTATTTTCAGTTTTGGATATATAATATAGGGTTATCAAATTATAGGGTGTAGTGCTATCAAATTTCCCAAACTATTGCGTTAACTTCATCAAAACTATCCTTTTTTGAAAATTAATCATAACTATCCTATGGTTAATCAATTAATTGTTTGGAGTGTTGGATATCTAAAAAACATATTGTTCACCAACATGGTATAACACAAGTGGAAGATACTTGGATTCCTTAACCATTCTTTTTTAATAAAAAGAAGGATTGTGGAGCCTCATTAAAACTTTCTCGCAAGAAAAACCCTCTTAAGGAAAAAAACATCCAGGAAGGTAGCGACTAATTCAAGGTATCATTTATGCATATAATAACAGAGACTAATCCCCGGCAGATCGAGATCCTTTTAACAGGTTGACATCTCGCATCGTGATTTTTCCATACGCACCGCGTGAGGATGCACCATACCATCGAGGAAGACATCATAATTAGGTTAACACCCCAATTATAATCAATCATTTGTAGCATATCATAATTTTATTAAAAAATAATATAAGAATAGAAAATTTGAGGGCTTAAACCCAGCCCAATCAAAAGCTATCTAAATCCATAAATAGGTAAAAAATTATATCATGTATAAAATCAAATACAATTAAATTTGGAATAAGCAGCAACAGACAAAATCCCGCTCAACAATTTCTTTATAAGTTTCGTTGACACCAATATAGTTACTATTTCCTACAGAATCAAGAGTCTCGTCCTTTGAAGTTTTTGTACAGTTCTTGCCACCTGCAACACAAATTTAATCAAGAAAGACCAGTGCATAATGGAGTTGAAGATATGGAGAAATATAAGTAACCGTTAATATAAGAAATTACATGTATTATTCAAATATGGAGAAAGGACATGGAAAATTTATGATTATGTCCAAGTCTAGTACAAGCTCAATATGAATCCATTTATCAATAACCCATGTAAGAAAACATTAGCAAATTACTTTAGTACAAGCAATTTATTATTCACAATCAATCTCTTTTTCTCAATAAACTTGATTTGTATTTAAGTTTGATTATATTGGAAAAACCCTACAAGTGTGAAGGGACTATACATAGCTATCAGGTGACAGTGAACTAGGATAATTCGCAATGGTTTTTTCTTCTTTGCCCAGTTTGTTTTCAGTTTGTCGATTTTTAAAGCAATTCTCAAAGCAGTTTGGAATGTTACACTTACCACTTAGTCTTAACCTTCTTTGGAGCTTTCTTGGGAGTAACCTTTTTAGCTTTCTTGGTAGAGACAGAAGTTTTTGATGCAGACATATTAGGTCTCTTTTTTCTCTGACCATCCTTCAAAACATATAATCATGTATAAGTGGGGTGTAGTTTTAAACATTCAAGAGCCATTACTCCCTCCGGTCTCTATTATGAGAAAAATTTGCAGCTTATTAGCTTTATTGAATAATTGATGTATCTGACATCATATACATTAGTTATTCAATCAACCTAAAACTATCAAATTTTCTTATAATACCGACCAGACTAATATATAATACAATAGTAACAGATAACATAAGACTCACTCTCACTCACTCATCTCATAATTCTCAGTTTCAACTATATATAATTAATTACCTTCTTGGTAGGGGTATATTCATCTTCTTCATCCCACTCACTCACCTCATAAGACTCACTCTCCTCCTCGCTTATATCCATCTGTAATCATAAATGACATAAATTACCATAAAAACCTTGAATCCCAACTAGAAAAAACAGAGATTCTCCCACCAAAAGAATACTCAAATAGACTTTAAATTTCCAAAAGCATCTCACTATTTTTTGTGTGCATAATACCATCACACACAAAGAAAAAATTACAATAAAAAATGCAATTTAAACACAAAGTTAAAAAATACCGGATTAAAACTATCAGAATCATCTTCATCAGAAGATACATCAACAAATTCATCTTCATCTTTCTCCAAATCAACAATCTTGAGTTGTTTTGATAATTCACCAATCTTGACTTGTTTTGATGATTCACCAACCTCGAAAATAGTTTTCTCATATTTAGTACCCTTACCCTTTAAATTTGCCTCTTTAACTTTTGCTATAAGTAAGAAGATAATTATATTAGTTAATTGTAATGTATACCAATATATTAAAACACTGCTATCAATAAATTTTAGATTAAGAAGGAGCATATACCAGTATCTTGGTCCTCCAATGCAATATCATTCTCATTATCAACTTTCTCTGTCCAAATAATACAAAAAGCAACAATAATGTTTGAACAACCAAATTTACCAAAAAAATAACATCTTTAAAAAAAAAACAATTATGCCTCACCAGGATTGTTAGAATCATCACCATTGGCTTTGTCCCTGTACCACACATCATAAGGTAAGGGAAAATGAAAGATAAAATATGGTCAGTAATGCACATTACATATATGGGATATAATTAGTGCAATATCTAGTAAAAAACTTGTGTACAACATATTAAATTAAATAAATACAATAGCTCCAAACACGTTATATTAAAAGGAAGGTTAACCTACATACAAACTCCTATAGGGTCATGCGACACATGACCCAAGATCATTTCTGTCATAGGTGTGGTGCTATGAATGAAACCCTTCTCAATACTTTGATGGACTGCAACTGGTCATATCCTATTTGGCACTTCTTTTTCTTTGTTAATTTGCAAGAGTTCAAATCATATGATCCTTGCCTCTAGTTCGAATCAAATGCAACAGGAAACTATGGGATTCTGTTTATCATTACTTGTTGGATGCTGTGTAGGTCTAGGAATGAGGAAGTTTTCTCAAACACCAGATGGGAAAACTAGCGAGTGATTAGTTGTACTTGTTAGCTGTTGGATGCAACTTCTAATGCTTTCCCTAACACTTCAGGTCCGTTTGATTTGCAAACAGGACAGTGTTGGACTGGACTAGACATGCTTTTGTCCAGTACATTGTTTGGTAAACCATAGACAACACAAGCAAAAAAATATAAATTTTACTATAATTTCATTTCTAATATTTATAATGATCTTTGTTTCAAAAAAAATATTTATAATGATTTTATATAATATATATTATAATGTAATTAAAAAATTATAAAGAAAAACATACGAGAGAGAGAGAGAGAGAGAATGAGAATGAGATAGAGAGAGAGAGAGAGACAGAGAGGAGAATAGAGAGAGAGAAAAAATATTATTGAATAGGAAATAAAAGTAATATTTTGTTATTTTTGAGTGATGATCGAAAAGTTGTCTTGTGGGATGAGAAAGTTATCTTGGTTTTGTGAGTGCGAGAATGCAGGTCTTTGTCGATCCCCTTGCCCACATTTACATCAAGTATCTACGAGCGATTTTCAAATCAAGCGGTACAACCTGAGTTGTCGGTCAGGTTCTTTCTTCTTGCGAATCAAACACACCCTTCTTCTCATAAGGAATCGCGCTTTGTCACTATTGGACGCCATCCAGTCAAACTTTATCAAGCTCAATATTGATGGTGGCTCCTTTGGCAATCCTTGTCACTCGCCCATGGAGGTCTCTTCTGGGACCACAACTTTAACTGGATTACAGGTTTATCAGGTGGTTATATATGGCTACACAAATAACATGAATGCCGAATTGCAGGTCATTGGTCAGGGACTCAATATTGCTCACCAAAATGGTTACCAAAGTTGGTTTGTGAATCTAATATTTATAATGATCTTTGCTTCAAAAAAAATATTTATAATGATTTTATATAACATATATTATAATGTAATTAAAAAATTATAAAGAAAAACATACGAGAGAGAGAGAGAGAGACGAATGATATAGGAGAGAGAGAGAGGGAGAATAGAGGAGAGAGAAAAAATATTATTGAATAGGAAATAAAAGTAATATTTTGTTATTTTTCCGAGTGATCGAAAAGTTGTCTCATGTGGGACGAAAAAGTTATCTTGTGATTTTGTGAGTGCGAGGAATGCAGGTATTTGTCCGATCCCCTTGCCCACATTTTACATCGAAGACTCTGCATGCGATTTTCAAATCAAACAGCAGTACAACCTGAGTTGTCGATTCGATCCTCATCGCTTAAGCGAATCAAACGCACCCTTCTTCTCATAAGGAATCGCGCCTTGTCACTATTGGACGCCATCCAGTCAAACTTTATCAAGCTCAATGTTGATGGTGGCTCCTTTGTCAATCCTTGTCACTCGCCCATGGAGGTCTCTTCTGGGACCACAAGCAGAATCGGATTACGGAGTTTATCGGTGGTTATGGCTACACAAATAACATGAATGCCGAATTGCGGGTCATTGGTCAGGGACTCAATATTGCTCACCAAAATGGTTACCAAAGTTGGTTTGTGAATCTAATTTGTTGACTGCTCTAAAGTTCATCAACGAAAGAGTTTCTATTTCTCATCCTCGTGCACCTATAATTGATCACATTCGATCTTTTAAGGAGCGTGGTCTCCAGCTCACCTTTCAACATTCCCTTTGGGAGGAGAATTCTTCTACGGATTGGTTGGCAAAACAAGACTCATCTATGGAACATGGAGTTCATTTGTGGAATAATTGTCCATCGACTATTTCATCATCTAAACTGACGAATGCTTTAGGAATTGCTAGATTAGGACCCCTAATTGGCTTGTTTCAGTTGGAGCAATGTTATATGCACAAAAAGTTTTAGACAAATATAACCAAAAACCAATTCACAACACCAATTAACCAAGTTTTTTAGGCTATTAACCAACTTGTCTTTTCAGAGTTTTTTAAGCCATTAACTAAAAACTTAGTTAATTGATTACTTGGTTAATAGCCTAAAAAACTTGGTTAATTGGTATTGTCTATTGGTTTTTTGAATATATTTATCTAAAACTTTTTGTCCAAATATCATTACTCTTTCAGTTGCATTTGATTTCTTATCAATAAAAAAAGGAAGGTAAACCAAATTGATAATAAATGAAGATTGTAAAGGATATATACCAAATAATTATGTATCCACAAACATGGACACTAGCATTTTCTGAGTTGTGGGAAAACTCAGACTCCTCATGTAGAACTAAATCCAAAAGGAAATGAGGGATGTTATCATAAGAAAGGGTTCCCAAAACCAACTTCTTGTCACCAGTTTTCAAGTAAAAAACCACAGGTTCACTTGGTTTGTCTATATTTTCTTCCCCTAGTGCGACCTGAAGGTAACATATTACAAGTTATAAAGATTTTATCTTAAGCAACAAACACTACTTTGGAAACGACCACAAAATTCTAACCTGAGAAATGTGAATGTACCCATCCGATGATGTCTTTTTTGGGTCAACTTTCATTGACTGTCCTGCCTTAACCTCAATACCTGAATTTCAAACCAATGTTGAAGATGAAATTGGCAACAAAAAAATTTGACAAATGTTTAGCCAATGAGAATTTGTAATCTAACAATTTCAAAGAATATCTGAGAATTAAAATATATTAACAGATATTAATAACCCGAATTCAAAAAATATGTTTCAATATTAAAGAAATTTGGCTTCAAAGACATCATAGATTAGCAAGTTATGGCAATACTAGTTATTGTTTCTCTTGGTAGGACTTGCCACCAAGTTTTATTTTATAGAACTTTAGCAGAAACAGAATAGGTATCTCCTTTTATGAATTTCAATGATAACTCTTTTCCCACCCAATAATATTGGTTTAGACCCATTGCTTTCACACATTTACCCGTTTTTTTTCTTCTATTTTTATATAAATGCACGGGGAGTAATATTTTTCCTTCTAAATGTTTTTTACCTAAGGATAATTTTGTATGAGAAGGTTTTAACGATACTTCTTTATATTTTTTTTTCCAAAAAAAGCCACATCATACAAACAATAATCTATCGCAAAATAAAACATTAATGAGTATAATCAAAGAGGTTGATCCACTTCTCATTCAATACAATGGAGTCTCCTCGATCGTATTAAAACCCAACCCACAGTATGTGTCTTTCTCATCGAGGCAGCAAAAACACGACATGACGAGAAAATCAATCAGAAGTCAAAAAATTAGAATCCAACCCAATTACCCCCAAAAAAATTTAGAATCCAACACAATTACCCCAAATAAATCAATCAAGTCAAAAAAATTAGAATCCAACGACATGAGAGAGAGGAGAATTTACCCCAAAATTCTCGTGGAGCCTCCATTTGAAAGGCAGGGCGAGAGGGATGAGCGAATGAAATTGCGATTAAACAATAAGGGGAAAGAGAAACCCGTTTATGATGAAAATAGGGTTTATATATATATATATATATATATATAATAGTGTAGGTTAAAATGCATTTTTTGTCCTTTATCTTTCACCAAAATTTCAGTTTGGTCTTTCATATTTTTTTCTCACTTTGGCACTTTATGTTTCAAATATGTGTCAAAGTGGTCCATTTTTAACATTTTTGTCCACTGACTTTAACAGACATCACGCTGGCCATTAACAACTGACGAGGCGCATTAGGTGGAAATTCTGATTGAGCATTAGTGACTAGGAAAAAAACATAAATGACCAAACTAAATTTTGGTAAAACCTAAAAGACCAAAGTGCACTTTTCCAAAAACCTTCATCTTCCCCGATAGAGCCAACGCCTTGCCTGTCAAGGCGCCACAGGTCCCCACCTCGACGACAGCTCAACCAGCGGTCCCCGCCTCGGGTGAGGCGTAGTAATAGGCCTTCCCCCGACGTGGTAGGCGCTAAAGGTCAGGCTCTCTCCCAACCACTCCTCCAACTTCGCCTGACAGCACCTACTGGCCCGAAGACTCTCATTCTAGAAGCTCATCACTCGCATCCTTTGACTCACGCCCAAGGTCTCGAAGCTGAGTCAGGTCTCACATGAGACGCCACAAATGATCCATTTCTAGAAGATCCCCAGAGCGACGTGGCTGTCGAGATTCTGATTTCGGGGACAGGTCACCTCACACTACCCAAGGACCTCCTATGATGGACCTTTCACTAGAAATATCGATGATTATCCAATCCCTAATTCTTTGGAGAAGCTTCCAATCTTCAACATGTACGATGGGACTGGAGATCCTCACAACCATGATTGCAAAATAAATTTCAATCCATCCACTATAAGATCTTCCCACTCACCCTCAAAGAATCATCACTAACTTGGTTCCAATAGTTAAAGCCAAATTCGGTCTCATCTTGGAGACAGCTTGCGCCCATGTTCGAGGCTCGTTTTGCCGCCTCCTGCTTGAAGACCAGGTCCGAAGAGGTTCGTATGACGATCAGGCATGGAGAGAAAGAAGATGCGAATGTTAGGAATCTGGAAGATAAGAGGAGGCATTTTTGGATGAAAGACGACCTTCGTAAAGGAAGCTTATTCTAAATAGGTATTGGGGTCAACAACCCCCCCCGCAAGCAACTTGGGAGGATTCCTTCAAGATCCCAAAAACACAAGGGCTATGAAGAGGACCAGCTGGCTTATATGGCCATTGCCAAGCCATGGGCAGAAAGAGAGCCCGAGTTGAGGGAACCATCCCGGGAGCAAGCCTGAGCTGAAGGAGCACCTCACGAGTCCCGACCCCGAAAAGGATGTTTCAAAAAGCACACATTGTTGAATACATCTCAGGTAGAGGTCCTCGTAGAATGCACTGACGCGGAGTTTCGGAACATCAAATGATTCGAACCTCTTGTGCAAAGGGAAGGTCAGACCTCTAAGAAATACTGTCATTATCACATAAGTTATGGGTACAAGACCAAAAAATTCAACACCCTAAGGGACTCCTGATTCAACACCCTAAGGGATTCACGAAGGGAAACTCACCCAGTACGTGAAAAAAGAAGAAGACAGGACTCCTGACTTTGAGTAGGGAGCCGGTCACCAGGACCTGGACCTAGAACTCGACCTAGTTGAGAAAATTCATTGTATGAACACATATGCAGAATGTAAAAGCTCGACATGAATGACTAACTGAAATTCATTTTACAATTATAGTCTTTTACACTTGTTCATTATCGTTTGCACTTGTACCAAGAACCCCTTAAGAGTGGGAAAGACAAAGGAATCAGCACCATAATCTGAGGCTTACCCTTGCTGGTCAAAACTACATAGCCTGAAGGGAGGGATTGACTGGCCTGCTCGAGCAACCTCAACAACGTCTTCAAGCCAAGGCCATCCTTCGGAGTAGCCACAACTTAACGAGTCCGAAGTCAGACTAGTTGGAATTGAACTTCATCAAGAATGTTGGAATCAAGACGACGATTCTGCAAATACATCTAGGAGGAAAACATGTTTGCTCGAAAAAGGTCGACACAAGTGTACCTTGAATCGATGAAGGAATCAGCGTGTCTTTCGCGTCTTTGAAACAAAACAAAGCTTTGTATGTAAAGGCGGCGGCATGAGACCAGCGCCACGATTGTTTGCATTTTTTCCTATACACTGAGGCAGTGGTATCATGAATCCCTCCACTAAGCTGGCCATGGTGGTCACGACCCCTTAGAACGAGTTCAGTTCGGGCCGAGTCCTGGTAAACTGTTGTCAAGGGTGAACTTCATAATAAGCTGGTCATGGTGGTCGCAACCCCGTTGGAACGAGTTTAATCCGGACCAAGTCCCGATAAACTGTTGCCAAGGGTGAACTTCATAATAAGTTGGCCATGGAGGTCACGAGCCCGGCATGGCGATTTAAAATAGGACCATGTCCCAGGGTATACCCAACCACGAGTTGACTTGGTGTTACGTTCTCAAAAATACATGCGGCGCCAATGGAACTCAAGCCTAGCAACTCGAGTCTAGCATGGAAGTCACCCTCCCCCGTAGAACTCGGCGTAGCGTGGAGTTCGATCTGGCGTTGAAGTCACCCTCTCTTGACCAGGCCTTGAAGTCTCCCTCCCCTTGACCAGGCAGTGAAGTCGCCCTCCCCTGACCAAGCAGGGAAGTCGCCCTCTCCTGATCAGGCGTTGAAGTCGCCCTCCCTTGGTAGCGCGTGGAAGTCGCCCTCACTCTCTCTACTCACTTGGAGCGCAACTTGGTCTCCTCCTCTCCTTCGCCTTTCCTCTCCCCCTCTCTCTCTATGAAATTGCTTCCATCACACTTTCTCTCTTGTGAAATTTTGATGGGGCAAATCTGTGAAGAGACGTTAAGGCAAGGGGCATCTCTATTTATGCGAGCAGTAAACATCCCTGGAAACCAATATTACTTTTTGGACAAGGATCTTGTTCTCTCTCATACAATAATTGGTGGATCTCGCCCCTCTCCCTCAAATCCCAAAAATCTCGCAATAATTGGTGAAACTCGCTCTCTCCCCCTCAAATCCCAAAGATCTCACAATAATTGGTGAATCTTCCCCCCCTCTCTCTCTCAAATCCCAAGGATTTCGCTCTCTCCTTCCTTTCTCAACAGATCTCGCTTTCAAAGTCTCTTGGGGTGAAACGCAAAACAAAGATTTGAAAAAACGACGCCCTTATTAAATGAAGTACAAAATTAGGGAGAAATTCACATTCGTAGTCAGAATTATAAATGCAAACACCACGAGGTAAAAAGACAATTTTCTATAGGAAAATCATCAAACACCCTTAGGGAAAGGGATAAGACTTGCACGACCTAGGATGTCCAACGACAATGACAACGAGCCGTGGCGAGGGCGGCGGCGGCTAATCTCAAGCCAAGGCCATCCTCTGGAATAACCTCGACTTGGGGGGAACTGTTCTGGACCCATATCCAAAATAAATCAGCCCATTAATGCGCATCATGCATCGAATGACAAAATTCACCCGATTGATCCAACCACTCAGAACTGGCACAGATATAAATATTGACTCATCTATCCAAAAAATGTACACTTTCATTCCCTGCTACATCAGCTATTCTCAATACTGACTTGAGCATCAGAGTGGCTTTGCATGTACCCCCTTCAAGTTAAAGACATTGAGATCCGACCTGACAGGAGCACTACTGCAATCTTGGATCCACCCAGAAGACAACAAGGTACGCAACACATTCAAAAATATTAACTGTAGATGGGATTGGGACACACAAATTTTTTAATTTTTACACATCAAAAGTAATTTTACTCTATCATTTAAATGAACTGAAATTTCTAAACGGATTATTAAAATATCATTACTAAACTAATTAATTTGCTTAAACATGATAATTTTTTTAATTTTTTTTAATATCAATTTATTTCAAAGCAATTTTAATATCAAAATCAATAAAAATAATAAACAGACACTTATTCCTTTTGATTTTAGGCTTAACTACAATTTTGGTCCTCATATTTTAACAAATCCACAATTTTAATCCCCTCATTTTATTTTTGTAATATTGATTATCCAAATTTATCAAATCTACAATTTTAGTCCCTAGTTATATTGTCATCTACTTTTTTTACAGAAAAACTAATTTGAGAGACGTATGTCGTGCTCGTGTTATCATTGAGTGTGGACGTGACAGGTACATGTCATGTGGACACCAGTAATATACAAAATATACACTTAGCAATCTTAGTTTAGTAAAATAAAATACAAAATATATAAATGAAAATATAAATATGTGAGAACTCTATGATCATGCTAGCATGACACGCATATGTCACATCATCACCTTACTGCCACATTAGCATTTCTGTCAAAAATTGAATGACAATTTCACGGGGTTAAAATTGTGGGTTAAAAAATGAAGAGACTAAAATTGTGAATTTAATAAAATTGGAGGACTAAAATTACAAAAAATAAAAGGACTAAAATTGAAGATCTAATAAAATAGAAAGACTAACATTGGAGTGGATTTTTCTGTTTTCTTTTGATAATTAAATATTAGTGTAGTAATTTCAAAGTGTGAATCCTCTATATCGCTTCCATTGCTAACCGAGTTAGCTACTTGGTTTGATTTATGGGTGTGGTGGACTTGATATAGGTAACGACATGTAGGGGTGTTCAAAACCGAACCAAACCAATAGGAAAACCGCAAACCGAACCAACCCAAACCGAAAACTGCAAAAAACCGCTTTTGATCGGTTTTGTTTGGTTCTTTTTTTCATTGCACCGCGTGGTTTGGTTCGGTTCGCAGTTTTGTTTTCCAAAACCGAACCAAACCAAACCAATTACCGCAAGTAATACTAAGGCTTGTTGAATTACAACCTTCCTTACTAACTTACTATCCCAATTGAAACTACAACCCAACTCTCACTCACTTACTAGCTCAAATCCAATTAATTCTTTGACTCACTTACAAATAATCCATATTGTTATGCTATATTTAAAAATTACAACAAAATATTTCATTCAAATTCTTTTAAACATTGTCTTAGTTATTTGAAAAAATTAAAAGAGAGTGATTTATATACTACATATATTTGAGTAGATTTTTTCTTAATGATTTATGTTAGCGCTTTTTATGTTAGTTAATTTTAACTCCGTTTTAAATTAATTTTGTCTTGGAAAAAAGCGAAATAACCGAATCCAATCCAAGCCGCGTTGGTTTAGTTTGGTTTAGTTGATTTTAAGCTCAACCGAACCAAACCAAACCGCATGTAATTTTACCTTGCGGTTCGGTTCACTTTTTATCTCAAAATCGAACCAAACCGCACCGCGAACACCCCTAACGACGTGGATGGTTTAAGACTTTAAGGCCAAAAAGTTAAAGTCCATAGATATTTTTATGACTAGGTATTAATCTTGTAAACGAGATTCCTGGACATGAAAATATCAGCACGAGTGATGTATACCTACCTACCTATCTATTTCAGACTTTCAAGACGAAACTGCTTCGCATGAAGGAAAGGTATGAGAAACCACAACCACAAAAAGAAAAGCAGAAAGATTCATTAGAAAACAACAAACGAAAGTTCGTGTCAGATCGTTTCAAGAGACGACATTGCTTTGCCATTCCCCTGCCAATCTACAACTAGCTAGCCTATTTTTACAATTATTCGTTATATTTACAAAAATGACATTGGATTTTAGATAAAAATGAAGATAAAACTGAAACTTACAACACCAATTAACCAAATTTTTAAGATAATTAAGTAATCTACTCTTTCTTTCATTTTTTTGAAGCGTTGATTAAAAACTTGGTTAATTGATCACTTGACTAATAGTCCAAAAAATTTAATTAATTGGTGTTGTAAGTTGATTTTTGTCAATTTTTATCTAAATTGACGTCTATATAACATTACCGTTATATTTATTCACGGTTCCATTTTGGACCAAATAAAATAAATTAAAAATTATTCCAAATAACTGTGGTTGGCACTTGGCAGCAACTAGCAAGTAACCATTCGTTTTCACCCAATCATTTTCATTTTCATAAGAAATCCATAAATCTTAGCCAACCAAACCCACCACCACCACCTTTGCTTGCCTTTTCGGCCTGACTTGAACACGACGCAAACGGCGTCGTTACGCTGCCGTCTCCATTCTCTCCAGCGCCGCTACACTTTTTTGGACACATAAAAAAGTTTCTGGATCCAATTTCCCTTAACTTTTCATTCCTATCCAAACCTGCACCCACAAAACAATTCAATTTCCCTCCAACAAAATAATAATAAAATTAAATAAACTAATTTTAACATAACTTAGTAGATTAATGGCTTACTTTCTAAGGTGAACTGAGAGTAATGAAGGTCAAAGCGGGAAGGGTCAGTGGACGGCAAGATTGGGCGGCGACCTTCCTTTACATACTGCCGCACCGCCGCAGCCACCAAATCTCCGACAGTCGATTCCGGCGTCATCACCACCTGCACAGGGCCAAGGCTCCCCATCATCGTCACCTTCAGAAGCAACTTTGGTGGTTGTCTCGGCGAAATCTCCGACATCGTTGTGACTGTCGTGCGTTTCCTTTCTGATAAGAGTTCCGGCACTGTTTTTGGCCGGCGGATTTGTGCGCTGGATGCGGTGGGTACAGGTGACGAGGGATGACCGTAAAACGAGGATGATTTTTCTAGTAGTTTACCTCGCCGGTGAGTGTCGACTTGGCCGTTGCGGTGGTTCTTGGAGGTTGGCATGGAAAACAGTTTATAGAGAGGGGTAAAGTTGGAAATTGAGGGTTTTGTTTACCTCAAACGGCGGTAACGGAAATATCTAGGGTGTGGGAAGCGGAGAGGTGGAGAAGAGCATGGGGTCTGTGGAACATAGTCACGACGCGTATTGGAAGCTATCATAGGCAGAAGGGTGTAACCTTGAATAAACGACGCAAAGAGAGTGTATTGTAAAGGCAAAGAAAGGCCAACGAAATGCTTTTATAGTGTCAAGTAGTTGAGTGTGGCGGCGGTAAACGTAATTGAGATTTTGTTTTTACCCGTGATGACGGCTCACGATGTGTCCTAATATTTTTATGGCTTAAATAGTGATTATCCCCTGAAAATATCAACTTTATCCATATACCCCCCTATAAAAAGAAAACTTTTAAAATAAACCTTGCAAATATTAATTGCATATACAATTACTCCCTCATTTGTTAGTTAGAGTTAACGAGTTAACTACATCTTGCCGATTAGGATGACACGTAGATGATAATTAGGGTTCATATCTTCTTCTTCATTCATTCCTCATTCACTCTTCTTCTCTGGGCTCAAACCAGATCACACCATCGTCCTTCTTTTTCTCTCTTCTTCTATCTTCTTCCATCTTCGTTTGTTGAGAAGCATGGCCACAAGCAACACCTCTTCCAATGGTGTATCTAGAATAGGGCAAGCTCAAGTCCCTGTTTGTGGATGTCAATTGGCAATGCGTTTATGGATTTCAAACACTTCTGAAAATCCTGGAAGAAGGTTCTGGAGGTGTATTAATTGGGGGGTAAGTTCTAGGGTTGATTTTAATTATTGTTTTCCATTGATTCTTTCGGTTTTATATTGTAAGAAATCGTTTCTGAGATCATTGTGGTTTGTCTAAATCTGTGTAGAAGCAAATAGGATGCAAGCTGTTTATTTGGGATGATGAATTAGAGATTCACAGAGTGAGCATGGTGATGCTTTTGAGAAACAAATGAAGCTAAGGCTAAACACTTGGAGTCAACAACAAACACAATAGCTCAATGTAAATGTGGTGACATATTCATGGATTGGGAGTCAAAGAAAGTTTCAAGGCTGAAGCAGAAGTTGTTATATGAGAGGAAGAAGATGAAGTGGATGCAAGTGTTTCTCATTTTAGTCTTTGTTTTTGTAGCATTTGAGAAATATGAGTTGGTTAAAAAATAGGATTTAGGTTATCAGTAATGTAGTATTTGTGTTTGTGTTAGTTGAATCAAAGGCAATATGAATGGATTGAATTAGGATCAATGTTAGTGACAATCCATCTAATTCCTATGTTAAGTTAAATTGTGTTGCTGCCACAAATGTACTTTGATTATGAATGAAGTTTTATTTTGGTAAATTTTGTTGCTGCTAATTAGGAACTTAAGCTAATTTTGTGTTCTTTATGAGAATTTTACATTCTTTGCTTGAAATTTTGAAATCATATAGTGTATGTCTCTGAACATATGTATATATATATATATATATATATATATATATATATATATATATATATATATATATATATATATATATATATATATATATATATATATATAGTTTCTTTGCATAATTTTGTGTTGCTGCATAATTTTACATTACTGCAGAAATTTTGCTGCATAATTTTATTTTGCAATTATTTTCTCTAAGTATAGAATTGTGCAGTAATAGAAGTATAGAAGTATGCTTAATTAATTTCTCTAAGTTTGTAAAAATGTCATAAAACACTTTATGCAGTAATAGAACACTGTCACTAAAATTATGCAGCACTTAATTATGTGCCAAAACAAGTTCCAAAACAGACCCACATGACATAAAGCTTCAAAACAGACCAATTATGCAGAAACAGACCAATTATTTCAGTTCAATCCTCTTTGTACCCGAAGGTAATGAATTATGCAGTAACAGACCAATTATGCAGTAACAGACCAATTATGCAGAAATTATGCAGTAACAGAAATTGGGCGAAAATTGGTTGCATTCACTAACAGACTATATATGCATTCATTAAGTTGAAGCACTTGCAATTATGCAGCACTTGCAACACCAATACATCAAGTTCCAAAATAGAAACAGGTACATTACACATTAAGTACCCCCTTAATTAAGCTTACATACTTCAAACATGTTCCAAAATACATAAGGTCCCTAAACAAGTTGGACCAGTAGACATTAGTCCTAGTCTTCCTAACTAGATAAAGTTCCCAAAATACATAATTACATTCAACAGAGGTCTTAGAGGTTCAATGTAACACCCTAAAAATTTTTTCGCGTCTTAAACACGAATTATTCGAAACATTACATATCAGAGTATATCAGAGTAGCGGAAATATAACTTACAACTTGTATCAAGTCAAGTTATACAATATTTTACAAAGAAACAATACAGAATATCATAAGAATAAATGCTCCGTATCCATCTTCCACACAAGCATCAACCGCGCGTGCTTCTTCCCCTTTTCTTTTATCCTGTTTCTCTGAAAAAACCACATATGATAGGGTGAGACAACTTGCCTCGATGAGCTTTTACCGTGACCCCTAGCCACACTCATGAGCCAATTAAAACATAGACACGAAGCAAGTTTAGTATTTTCATGGATCTCTTAGCAATTCTATTATATGAATTGCCGAAACATAAAACATAGACACAAAGAAGTTAATACTTATGGATCTCTTAGCAATTCTATTATATGAATTGTCAAACATGGTAATCCAAGAATGAATTACAATAAAGTTTTATTAATTTTAGTACACCACCAACAACCTAAAAGAAGCATGGGTGGACCGGTGCATAGCCAATAAGTGTACAACTCTCAAAGGCGGAATAATCTTTTTAACATTGGGGCTCAGGCTGGGGCTCATGACCGCCTCCCCTAGCATACTAACACATGTAAGGTCGTCACCTCAACTCGATATATTTATATATCGTAACATATCTGGATAGAGCATATCATTTTCCGCAAGCATTATTTCAATTCCATTTAATTTATAATTATAGGTCTCATGGATAGGTTTAGATGATTTATAATCATCCCTAGCCAAAACATAAAAATAGAACATTTTATTCAAAAAGAAGGCGGTTTTGATGAATATAATCATCCCGCGCCAAATATAAAATAGAAATGAACATTTTGGTTCAATTCAATTTTTCAAAACATATGTCCTCACACGTATACTAATTACGGTTTTTCGAAATAATAATAATATTAATCGTTATTTCAAAACCACTTTGAATTTGTATCAAAATTTCTAACAAAATTTTGCAGAGTTTCCTCTGTAATACTGGACATCCCAAAAATCATAATCACCGAAAAACCAAATCAGGACATCATTTTATTCCAAAATCATTATTTCACACATATACAAAATTTTACGGTTTTCCAATAGATTTGAAAATTCAACCGATTCACACCCAACTTTAAAACACATCCAAACAAACAATATTCCACATAAATGCTCTAGGTGGTTAGGAAAAGGATTTAAAAGAAGTTTGTTCGAATGGAGCTTCGAGACGGAACATTGGACATTGGGAACATAGGAACTTCTCAACTTAGTTCCAAATTCCGTTCCGTTTCGTTCTCCAATCGATTCCAAATCGTATTTCAATCCGATTTCAACCACGATACCACAAAGACACATAATCCACTCCAAACATATCAATTCAAAAATCAAAGCATTATGGTTTCGTTTTAAATCTTCAAACACGCGTCATTTTCGTAAAATAGCGTTTTTAACTCTAAAATTTCTAAACTTCGAATTTGAAAATCATTCAAACATAGTTCAAAAACGATGTTTAAATTCCCCGAAGAGTAAAACTCACCTCCTCGTGATGAAAATCACGAACCACCGAGACGTCCAAGCTCACGATCCCGAACTTCACGAACTCGCTCCGAACTCGCTCCAAAACCGGAACCGAACACTCCACGTCAGTTGTTGAGCTTCCAATCGTCCATACCAAGCTTCAATTTCGCTTAAATCTCCAGTTTCTCCAAATTGGAGCTTAAAACCCATTAATGGCAAAACGAAAACGGAAAGAAATTAGAGTGTGAAAGTGGTACCAATAGATAGAGGACGGAAAATGGGAGAAAACGAGCTATAAAGCCCCTTACCCGGTGTTGAATCGAGTGAGATCTTCTCATTTCTTTTTCTCCTCTTCCTCACGTTTTCTCCTCTTCTCTCTCGGCACTCTCTCTGTTCTCTTTCTTTTCTCCTTTTTCTTATTTCTTTCTTTCACTTAATGGGCTTTCTCTTTTTTTTTTTTAAAACAAAGGAACATTGGGCCATAACTTGGGTTGGGCCTTAAATAAAATTCCTTCCTACACCCCTCTAGTTACTCCACACACTATCACATAGTTCAACCCACAATACAATTAAATCATATACTTTAGCAATTATAAATCGCCTTCCCGACAACCTCATATTCGTGACTTGATTTATTATTTATTCGGATAATAAATCACTCGTTAATTTCTTAATTTGAAATTAACGAAATTAGGATATTACAATAATCCTAACTTGAAAAATTTTGTCCTCAAAATTTGACAAACATACCTCAAGAGTATATATACGGATATCTAATCCGCATATCGTCCTCTAATTCCCAAATAGCTTCCTGAACCGAAAAACGATTACAAACTCCTTAAGCAATTGTAATTGTTCTCGTCCGAAGCATTTTCTCTTCATGACCTAAGATATAACTTGGATTTGGTGAAATGACGAATTAGTCAAAGATCAATCATTCCTAACTCCACGGTTGAGTGGGATTAGAATGTCTTTCCTCAATTAGGATACAAGAAATACTTCATTTAAATTGAACAATGCCCAAGATAAAACTATACAATACACTCGAGAACCGAGTTCCTTCACAAGCAATGCTCTACCAGAATAATGGTTGATGTAACTCTTACAATTCGAATCATCGATCCAACTCTAGTAGTCTACTCCTTTTGTCAACATAACCCTTTTTATCGACTGAGCTATCTTCGTTTTTCACTATATACACAGAACTTGCCCATTACTAATCATGAGTTAGATAATTCTCCTCATGAGGCTCTTCTTACATGGGTGCACAACTACCTCTTGTTGATTCAAAGACCAAACACATACTAAACCCTTTCCAAGGCGCCATCAGTAAATTTAGAAATCGGGATGGATTCGTAAGAATAAAGATTGAAGTAAGTCAATCCTCATACAACTCTAAAAATTATTCCTCACAATCGAAATCCCATTCAACTACCGACCTTTACAAGTTAACCGAATGAGTGAAATAACTATCGTGAGAATCTTCCGATAGACCTATTATACAAATCAATTAGTTCCAATAACTCCTTACTAGAATTTATCGCCATAACAGATTGGATACCACATATCCTTGACATTTTACTTCAAACCTCCCAAATCGCACTTCGGAGGTTTAGCCCATCACTTCTTTACTCAAGTATATTCGCATAATGCGGAGATGTAAGTCACGATCCACATGGTCTTAATGTATACCAAAATGTTATCGGGAAAATTTCAACAACAAATCTAAATACGGGTGAAAAACTCGGTTCATGTAATCCATGAATACCGTAGGAACATTAGTTAGACCAAGAAGAGCATCACTACTCACTCGCAATGTCCATATCTAGTATAGAAAAACTGTTTTGAATATCTAAGTCCTAACTTTTAATTAAAAATAACCCGACTTTAGACCACACTTTCAAATCACCGCTTCACCTTGAAGCTAAACAACCTAAGCATAGATTCTTATTCTTAACCATAACTTTATCCAACTGGAGGTAATTTATACCCGACCTCCTGCTCCCATCTTTTCTTTCCAACAAGTGACACAGCGCACTCCCAACTTGTGGGAAAACTAGGTAACATCACGTTCCGATTTCTTGGAAATATCGTGACTATTAGAACTTGGGTTAAACTCATCACTACTCGAGTTCATGACTATCTCACAAATGGGTAACGGTTTTGTAAAAATTTTCTTGGAAACATTTGAATGTGAAATAATCTTCCCACTTACCCATAGGAGTTTGTTTCTTTGTTAACCCGACATACTAATGAGACGTATTTTCACTTGTGACTCGATCTTTGAATCTCAATTCCTAAATCCGGATATTTTCACACACCGACGGCCTTTCGTAACCTATAAGTCGATGACTATTCCAACCAATCATTCCCTTGAATTGAAATCTACTATTCATTCACTTAGAATCCATCAACAATGGTGATACAAGGACGTACTCCATCCCAAATATCAAAATGTTCTTTAGATTAGGGACTATTAATAATATTATACCAATGTTACTAACTCAGTAACTAATCACAGTAGTTGCAAATCTAACTTGTGAACCAAAATTTCATGCATTACACATGGATTACAGATCAAAGTCCTTTGACTTTATTTCATTGAATATAGACGAGTAATTTCCGAACTAGCCACTTTCCAATCAAAACAACATTTCTTGACTGATCTGTTTGGAATAGCATAGTCTTAAGTTACATTTTTTTGTAGTTAAAGCTTCGTTAAAAGTACCATAAATACTCCTCATACTCTCCTTCAAATTTGCAGCACCGTACAGTTCCCGTTATAACTATTATATACTTCAGCAGCCTCATCATCATGGTCCTTAGGGTCATTAACTAAGGTATGGATCATATGTCAAACAACTTTTCTCAAGCCAACCATTCTCTTGAATGGAGTCTAATACTCAAATACTCAAGCATAAAAGAATCTAACCACATAGATCCCTCGCTTGATACATAACCGCTTTCCTAGCTAAGTAGGACTTTCTCTAAGCGGAACGTTTATGTTTGGATTCATCACGAAGTCAAACTAGTTATTATAATCATCAAAGAAATAATCAAAATAGAAGGATTCTTCCACGGAATCAAACGGGCACAAGATAATGCTTCCAACGTTGATTCCGAGAACAATTCTCACCACTTTAGTCATTTCTTTGGTCCCACAACTCTCCAGCACCACAAACGTTCAAACATAATCATAACCTCTTTAACGTATCCATTTGGTATGGAACATATCTTGCTTAACAATAAGTAAGGTGTCTCACGTCACTTAATTACGTCTTACTATAGCACAACAACACTTTAAGAAATTGAATATTCCACCCTTGGATATACTGGCGACATACCTCATAATCGTTAGCTTTTGGCAACTCTACCGACTGTTGAAAAGCTAAAGCTGCTAACAACCTTTTCCGGGGAATAGGTCCATAGGAAAACTATAATGAGTATCATCCTAAAACAGTGTTTAGGAATCTCATTTTAACTACTGGAAGTTCTCTTTCCAATTCCCAAGCCTATAATAGGTTTATGTCCTACAACCGCTTTAGTACCAAACAACTTGGGATAATACAGAGATACAGTTCAGAATACCACTGAACAACTGATTCACAAACTACTCGGATGTGTAGACATTTTCGTTAGCTTTCCAACGCATCCCGGAACATAAGAATCGGAGTTCCGGATTAGAAGTTATAAATAAATCAAGTTGGTGAACTATCGAAAATTTCTCACAAACTGAGACTAGCTTCCTCATAATATATATATCAATCATCTTGAATATATTTTCCCTCACATGTGACATCTCATTTCATTACTGCCGTCATTTCTTAGAATCGAATAACGGTCCATGAGTGCCATCCAGCTATCGTCTTCCATGCCCATTCTATAACTTGATTGAAAACGAGCTTTCAGGAATAGATTAAAAATATGCCCTTCCAAATTCCTCATCTGAAAGTTTAACATTAGCATCCAATATAGGTGCGGTGTCTTTCAATCCATGAATCACTCTTTCTAAAATATTGCCATAATCGGGAATAGTTTGAAATCCGAAGACATGTCACCATCAAGTCACCTACTGCTCTTATCTTGATTGAGACTTGGTTCAAAAACCGTGATCATAACTAACTCGATCAACATTGGGTTCCGTAGCCAATACAGAGATTGAACTACAACCTACTAGGTCGGCTTCATAGCATTTCGCAATATGGCGTAAAGGAAAAAGAAACATGATCAAGACTCGCAGCCTATCCAAAAGGATATCTCTAATCTGCGATCTAAGTTGGGGTTTACTCTAACCATAAGGTAAGGTTATTGTAAAACAATATTTCAGAATCGATAGACCGGCTAATCAATAATTAGGATTAGGGGTGTCCGTTAATCTTAATGAGATCTTACGATCTTTGTCATTATTCCCGCCTAAAGGCTTTTCTTAATTGTAGCTCTTTGTATGACCTACAATAACTTCCACCGCAATTCTACAATCGCACTTGGTTCATCGATTGAACATTCGCCCACAATTTCCTCGAACCAATTTAGCCGCCCATTGCTTACTTCAAAACACCAATCGTAGCCCTTTGCTTTTCATTGCGTGCTCGATAAACCGAGAAGGCGAATTCCTATGGTGTAGGGTTTGGACATTTTCGGGGCTAAGGCAACCAATCGTTATCATTCCCCGTACCTTGCATGAAAAATTGAGTTGATCAAGCTCAAAGCTTCACATAACATCTTTGGAAGGTTCTAACAATTGCACATCCACAATCCCTAAGTGACTCTATCTAATCTCTTGACCATAAGGTCTCTACGTCCGACTAGGTCGAACCGCTCGATACCAAATGTAACACCTAAAAATTTTTTCGCGTCTTAAACACGAATTATTCAAACATTACATATCGAGTATATCGAGTAATGAAATATAACTTACAACTTGTATCAAGTCAAGTTATACAATATTTTACAAAGAAACAATACAGAATATCATAAGAATAAATGCTCGTATCCATCTTCCACACAAGCATCAACTGCCCGTGCTTCTTCCCTTTTCTTTTATCCTGTTTCTCTGAAAAAACCACATATGATAGGGTGAGACAACTTGCCTCAAGTGAGCTTTACCGTGACCCTAGCCACACTCATGAGCCAATTAAAACATAGACACAGCAAGTTAGTACTTTATCTGGATCTCTTAGCAATTCTATTATATGAATTATTAGAAACATAAAACATAGACACGCAAGTTAATACTTATGGATCTCTTAGCAATTCTATTATATGAATTGCGAAACATGGTAATCCAAGAATGAATTACAATAAAGTTTTATTAATTTTAGTACACCACCAACAACCTAAAAGAAGCATGGGTGGACCCGGTCATAGCCAATAAGTGTACAACTCTCAAAGGCGGAATAATCTTTTTAACATTGGGGCCTAGGGCGGTGGCTCATGACCGCCTCCCTAGCATACTAACACATAGAGGTCGTCACCTCAACTCGATATATTTATATATCGTAACATAACGGATAGAGCATATCATTTTTCCGCAAGCATTATTTCAATTCCATTTAATTTATAATTATAGGTCTCATGGATAGGTTTAGATGATTTATAATCATCCCTAGCCAAAACATAAAAATAGAACATTTTATTCAAAGAAGGCCGGTTTTGATGAATATAATCATCCCGCGCCAAATATAAAATAGAAATGAACATTTTGGTTCAATTCAATTTTTCAAAACATATGTCCTCACACGTATACTAATTACGGTTTTTCGAAATAATAATAATATTAATCGTTATTTCAAAACCACTTTGAATTTGTATCAAAATTTCTAACAAAATTTCGGCAGAGTTTCCTCTCGTAATACTGGACATCCCAAAAATCATAATCACACGAAAAACCACCCGGACATCATTTTATTCCAAAATCATTATTTCACACATATACAAAATTTTACGGTTTTCCAATAGATTTGAAAATTCAACCGATTCACACCCAACTTTAAAACACATCCAAACAAACAATATTCCACATAAATGCTCTAGGTGGTTAGGAAAAGGATTTAAAAGAAGTTTGAAGCCGAATGGAGCTTCGAGACGGAACATTGGACATTGGGAACATAGGAACTTCTCAACTTAGTTCCAAATTCCGCCCGTTTCGTTCTCCAATCGATTCCAAAGCGTATTTCAATCCGATTTCAACCACGCATACCACACAAGACACATAATCCACTCCAAACATATCAATTCAAAAATCAAAGCATTATGGTTTCGTTTTAAATCTTCAAACACGCGTCGTCATTTTCGTAAAATAGCGTTTTTAACTCTAAAATTCTCGAAACTTGAAATTTGAAAATCATTCAAACATAGTTCAAAAACGATGTTTAAATTCCCTAAGCGAGTAAAACTCACCTCCTCGTGATGAAAATCACGAACCACCGAGACGTTCAAGCTCACGATCCCGAACTTCACGAACTCGCTCCGAACTCGCTCCAAAACCGGAACAAGAACACTCCACGTCGGTTGTTGAGCTTCCAATCGCCCATACCAAGCTTCAATTTCGCTTAAATCTCCGGTTTCTCCAAATTGGAGCTTAAAACCCATTAATGGCAAAACGAAACGGAAAGAAATTAGAGTGTGAAAGTGGTACCAATAGATAGAGGACGGAAAATGGGAGAAAACGAGCTATAAAGCCCCTTACCGGTGTTGAATCGAGTGAGATCTTCTCATTTCTTTTTCTCCTCTTCCTCACGTTTTCTCCTCTTCTCTCGCACTCTCTCTGTTCTCTTTCTTTTCTCCTTTTTCTTATTTCTTTCTTTCACTTAATGGGCTTTCTTTTTTTTTTTAAAACAAAGGAACATTGGGCCATAACTTGGGTTGGGCCTTAAATAAAATTCCTTCCTACACCCCTCTAGTTACTCCACACACTATCACATAGTTCAACCCACAATACAATTAAATCATATACTTTAGCAATTATAAATCGCCTTCCCGACAACCTCATATTCGTGACTTGATTTATTATTTATTCGGATAATAAATCACTCGTTAATTTCTTAATTTGAAATTAACGAAATTAGGGATGTTACATTCAAAGTACAACACCTAAGTACATTACATTCAAAATAGAAGGTGTGGCTCATTCTTGTGTTAAACACCCATCATTACCATCTTCAATCACCAATGGTTTACTTGAATCACTGCCAGGACCAGTATAAGGTAAGACACTTCTTCTTATCCTTGAACTAAACCTAGTACGACTGACATTGAGATTTGCTTTCCTTTTAACTAGAAGTTTTGCAGACACAGAAACTTGAGCAGCAGCAGTAGGATTATCCTTTCTTGAAATTGGAAGCTTTGGAATCCTTTGAGTCGGTGGTTTATAAGGAAGTGAAGCACTTCCAGATGAACCAATGTTGATGAAAGTACCATAAGCGAAGGCGAACTGAAGCATAACAGAACCGTAAGCGAAGCGGGACCGGGACTTATACTTGCAGCAGTAAGCGAAGCATTTGTTGCAGAAATTTGAGGTGTAGAAACATCACTAGTTGTTGCAGGAACTTGAGCATTTGCAGCAGGGGCTTGGGGTGCAGAAGCATGAGTAGTTGTTGCAGAAAATTGAGCGATTGTGCAGAAAACTGGGAGTGCGAAGCATGAGTAGTTGTTGCGAAACTTGAGCAGTTGCATCGAGAATTTGTATGAGCGATTGCAGCAGAAATTAAAAGTGCGTAATCATGAGTAGTTCTTGGTTTCTCTACAACAATATAAACATCATTAGGTCTGTTCAAATAAAATTAAAAAAAGAATAAATGTTTAACAATTTTTACCTTCCTTTTTTGAGCTTCTAGATTGATGACAGTTGCCTTACAACTCCTGCTATTATGACCAAATTGGTCACACTTTGTGCATTTGTAAGATGTCCCAGTTCTCTTTAGCTTCTTAGCATTAGGATCCAGCTCTTCAGGTTGCCTTCTTCTCAGTTTCTTTGGCCTACCAGGGCCTCTTTTGTATTGTGGAGGCAGCATATCTTCAACCTCAATTGTTGGCCACATATATTTTCCATTGATAGCACTTATACCAAACCCATATGCAAGTTCATAACTATATCGTGTATAGCAAGTGTCCACAAAATCCTCAGGATTTTTTGCTCTATATGAAATGGCAGACATGCATGGCTACATGGAATGCCAACTAATTGCCAAAAATTACAGCTACATGTGAATTTTGATAAGTCAACAATAAATTTCCTATCACCATAAGGACTTACAACTTGAAACTCAAGACCACCACTCCATGTAGGGGACCAATTCCCACTAAACTGAACCTGCCTTTCCAACCTTTTCCTAGGGTTTGGCATTATTCTATGTGGCCACCTACTTAGGGCATTCCTATTCTTACTAATTCTATCCATTAGATAATCTCTAATCCACTCAACCATGGTTAGAATTGGCTTATCTCTAGCTGTTAAGATAGTACTATTAAAAGCCTCAACTAGGTTATTCATGACAATATCACACTTAGGATAAAAGGAGAATGCATGCTTACACCAGTATTTGGTAGGGACAGCCATCAACCACTCCCAACACTTTACATCTATTTTCTTCAGCTCATTCATCTTTGCTTCCCATGCTTGATAATAAGTTGCCTTTGAAGCCCCCATCATAAGGTCCCTAATGATATCACCTCCACCAAATCTCTTCTTGCAGTTTGCATATAAGTGTTGTACACATAGCCTATGCTCCAAGCCCATCTCCTCAAACATTTGTATCAACCCCTAAGTACAAACAATGAATAGAGCATGAATATTTAAGTGACAGAAAATTAAGCATAACTTATGTGACAGAATATTACCTTTTGTTGGTCTGAAATGAATACCCATCTCCTATCTTATCCAATGTCCTCCAACAATAAGGTTAGGAACCATCTCCAACTCTCCTTGGTTTCAGTTTCAATAACCCCAAAAGCTAGTGGGAAGTATTGGTCATTTGGATCTCTCCCTACAGCTACTAGAAGTTGTCCACCATACTTGGTCTTGAGATGACAACCATCAACACAAATTATAGGTCTACAACCCTTCACGAAACCTTTCTTACACCCATCAAAACAAAAGTAAAAAGAGCCAAACCTTGGAGGAAAGTGTGGTATTGGTCTTACCATTGAGATTTTGCACGTGTTTCCATGATTTACCCTCCTCAACTCTGCTGCATACCTCCATAAGAGAGCATATTGCTGATCTGTTTCACCTTCTATCATTTCTTTTGCCATTTTCTTGGCTCTCCAAGCCCTGCCAAATGTAATGCCAACCGCGTAGTTTACCCTAACATCAGCTATTATTTCTTTCACTTTTACATTGTCAGTTGTTTTTAACCTTTTAGCCACTGATTTTGCCACCCAACTTGCACTTGCATTACTATTATTTAACACCCTTGCACATGAGTGGGCCCCTTCCCAAGTCTTCATTCTAAAAGTCTTCTTATGACCAACTTTACTTACAAGTGCCTTAAAACCACATTCTGGTTTGTGCACACATTCCACCCTCACTCTGTCACTCTCATTTTTGACAAAAGTAATCTCTACCATTTAATATTGTCCATTCTCTAATTGCTCTCCTCCATTGGTCAAGACTAGTAAATTCTAACCCCACCTTAAACTTGTAATCTTTATTAAGCTGCTCAGGCCGAAACTTGTCATATTTAGGACCATGTCTTCCCTCACCATCTTCATCTACATCACTCTCCAATTCATCAGACACATAATCAACATCAAGATCACACACCTCCTCATTTGGGGTACTTGAGCTTGCACCCCTCTTTTTGGGGTTCTTTTTGCTCTACACTTCACTCTATATGGAGTACCATTAATCACAACTCTTGATCCACCAGGAGATAACATAGATGATGATGATGGATCTCAGGTGGTGTAGGAGCTGTAGGTGGTGTAGGAGCGAGAAGGTGGTGTAAGTGGTGTAGGGAGTGTAGGTGGTGTAGGTGGTGTAGGTGCTTCTACTTCATCTTCAAACCCATCATCATTGCCATATGTTCTCTCTTCCTCACTTTCATCCATATGAATACCCTTAACTTCATCCTCACTCTCACTCTCATTACCATCCTCACTTTCTTCTCCATTACCATCTTCATTTCCTACATTTGCTTCAGTAACAGAGCATGGTTGCTCAAAATGTTCTATGTAGATATGAGCATCAACATTCAACTTAACAGATACTCACCTATTTGTCTTCGTGATCCTCATCACTCACAAAAGTCCTAAACAACACATCTTCCTCACCTTTCCACCATAGCCTATAACTCCCAGCCTCAAACCCCAAGTCCTTCACGATACCCACAGCTTCAAAATAACTCCATTTATCCAAATCTAAACCTTCCACAGCTGTCTCTTTACCCCCTTCATATTGTGATACAAATTTTCCCCCATGGTGAAACACAAGATTAATAGCCATCACTGTATAAAGCAATAAAGTAGTACAACTCAGAATCAGGGGTATAATGGACTTTTCAAGCTAAATCAGTGCCTAAACCCGTATTCAACATATAAAATTAGCAAATATTCCCTACACAAGTCAATACACAACCCAACACATTCAGTATCCTTCTATAACCCACATGGTGGTCCCCTTACCCATTACTTTTGTACCTAAAAGCCAGAAACAACAATAAATAGTGAAAGAGAGAGAGTAATCTGCAAACCTGTGTAGTACTTTTTCTCACAAGCTCTGTTTTGTTGTTGTCTTCGCGTCTTCTTCTTTCCTTCGTCTCGCCTAAACCCTAGATCAACACTGAGCTTTGTCTTCGTTCCTTCGTTCCTTCGCTTCACCTTCGTCTTCGCACTGAAAGGACTGAGAGAAGAGTGAGCTTTCACTACGTTCCTTCGTCTTCGTTCCTTGAATCCCACTAGCTCGTGAAGATTGAAGAAATCAACCCATTGTATCCGAGTAAGTGAAGAGTGAGAGACGAGATGAAAATGGTGTCTGAGTAGAGAGTGAGAGAGAGAAGAGTGAAGAGTGAGAGAAGAGTGAAGAGTGACTCACATAACACGTGTATAAGCAACATCTACGTGTCATGCCAATGTGGAGTCCATTTGTCATCCTAGTCAAAGATAGAGTTAACTCTGTTAACTCTAACTAACAAATAGGGGTAATTGTAAGCAATTAATATTTGCAAGGTTTATTTTAAAAGTTTTTTTTTTGTGGGGTATATGGATAAAGTTGATATTTGCGGGGGTAATCACTATTTAAGCCTATTTTTAATGAAGGATAAATCACGATTGTGTTTAGCCACAAATTTTGAACTAACAAACTCGAATTTATTCACGACGAGAATCAAATCGAGAGCATTGAATCGAACTTTATGTTCCAAAGTAGCTATCATGTCACTTAGTATTATAATTTTTTTGACAAGAGATGATTTATAATTTTAAGTAGAGCCGTTAAAATGAGTCCAGTTTGACAGACTGGTCCAACCCCGCCCAATAAAAAGTGGGTTGGCCTAGCAATTTTGTGTACGAGAAAAATTTGGCCTTGACCAACCTTGTTCAGAAAATAACTCTCGTACAATGAGTTGGGCCAACTCGCTAGTGAATATTTTAAAATATTAGCATTTGGTATATTTTAATATTAAAAATATCCTTATTTCACTTTTAATTTCAAGTTTGTTTTGTTAAATTTTAGACTTGTATTTGACAATTCACTTCTACTTTGCAACTCATTGTGGTCATATCCGACTCGAGAGATTAGTGTCTGTAGTTGCATGCAGAGAATATCTATTTTATATTAAAGAAGAGTTGATTTGACTTGACGATCTAAAAAACGAAATCTTCTATTTTTTATGTTTCTTTTGTTTCATAGTATGAATATTTTTTGTGATATAAATAGCTTTTATGTTATTTTGTAATAGGATGAATAAACAACTTTATGTTTATAGACCTATGATTTTCATAAATAGTTATTGGCTTTCCAATGAGATCCTACAATTTTTTGTGATGAACTCTTACATATGCTTGATTTAGATAATATATTTTATTTTATGGATTGTTTCACCTCAAATATGCTGATATATATTTAGCAAATTTTATTTTGTCCAATATGGTTTAATATGAGACTTCAAAATGAAATTTGTCGATCACTAGCTTAGGACTGGATTGAGCCAGTAAATTAGTAGACCGAAATAATCCTGACCCAACCTAGCCCATCCCAAATTTGTCTTTGGCTCGAGTGAGCTAGCCCAAATCAACAACTCTAATTTTTAATGACAATATATGATTAGTTGATATTGCAAAATTCTTTTACACCTACCATTCATATAAATTAATTAGAGTGAATACATAGTCATTGACAATTACAAATAGGGGACACGTTAGTGCATCTAGCAAAATCCATTCAAAAGGAAATGTTTTAACATTGACGTGTCATATTAAGTTTCAGATGTATCTATTAGTTTGTTCACATGTAATAATGAGTCTTTTACAATTTAAAATGCTTCATTTTAGACTCTGTTTAGTAAAAAGTAGCGAATAGCAGATAGAAAACTATGTGTTTGGTAAAACTAGCAGTTAAAAAGTTGATAAATGTAAAATGACAAAAAGATATTTAATTAATGATGACAACATGTTTAATGAGGAAAAAGAAGTAATTTAAGAAAAATAGTAAGAGTAAAAAAGCCAAAAAAGTGAGACGATATATGTTGTTTACTAAAAGGTTAAGTAGCATTTCAAAAAACGCTAAACGCTACCCAAAAAACGCTAAACGTTAGTGTTTGCCAAACCCATGTACTCGTCACTCGCTAATAAAATACTCTAGTTTCATCCGCTACCATTCATCTTATTTAGCCTTTGAACCCTTAACTACAATAAAGCTTCTGTCCAACTCGTTTAGAAGAATTAAACCCTTGCCTTGCTTCCTTTTTGTTACTCCCTCCATCTCACTATTATTGACGTTTTAGAAAAGTAAAGGAGTATCAAATTAATTGACGATTTTTGGTTTCAATGCATTTTGGACACTTTACTTCCAACTATGCCCTTCTACTAATGTTGCAGGCTTTACTTTATTTTGACTGCAAAATGCAGTATTTTTTCCTTGGAAAAGATGGCACATAGCCACCACTTGCCGAAAATTTATTAGGATATGGGAACCGTGAGAGTGAGGTGTCAGCTTCCATCATAAAGTAAAATAGTGATAGTGACCTTTTATTACTATCTTGTAGATAAAGACTCAGTTTTTATTACATAATTAAAAAATAAAATATATTAGTATGAGGTTAGTTTAGTAAAATTACCAAGTCTGTTTGCTTTTCTTAAATTGTGTGTAAAAACCTTAAACGACAATTATTTTGAGACGGAGGGAGTATTTTTTTTAGTACGTTATCAATGATGCACAACATTCGGTTTAATTCTTTCAACAATGGGGGGTTTTGTTTCTGGATCTTCTTAGTACCTTCTTGGTATTTAGACTAAATGCAAACAATATGTTTGTATCATAAGACAAAATAAGCAAGGTTAAAACTTATAGGACCAAATTTCATATCATAAGTAATATGATTCACAAATGTTGCCACCTAGGATTACACCTCAAACCAATCAAATAATTCCACATACATCTTGGGATAAATATGTGGAATACCACGTAGACCACAAGATTTAATAATTTTATTAAAAACCAAAACTGTAAACACAAGGGATCGAACCCGTGACAATGTACTGCACATGTCTTACCACTCGGTCATCTGAAGTTTGTGATAATTGTTACAAAAAGGAGTAAATAACATGTAGATTATGAAAGACCGTGGATGCTTTTAGATGCATTGATAATTTGCTATTTTCAGTCAATGTATAGATTAATCATATATTTGTATATATTTTCCTTATATAAATATGGTAGTTTAAAGTATGATTTATAAGATATTTTGAAGTACAATTTTTATTAATACATTAAGTTTTACATCTATGAAATTTATAAATTAAAGTATAGTTTTTCGTGAGCTTAATAGTAAATTAAGTTTTTATAAAATTTCTAATCAAGACCAAGTTAATGGTCATGCAGTTTAACTGTCGGCCATTCGGTCCGACCCTTGACCTAGTGACCCGGTACCTTCACTGAGTCGGTCACCGATCCGAGTCTTAAAACATTGGCGTGGATGATCAGGATGTTCCATACCATATTCAATTATCATCCCACGGTTATGGTTAATGTATTTTCAAAACTTCCTAATCAAATCCTTCGCATAAAATAAGGATCTACATTTGAATTCCTATTAATTCATTTGAATTTCCAATTAAAACTTCCTATTAATTCATTTGAATTCCCAATTAAAACCGAAAAAATCAATTGAATATATAGAAATATTCTTTTACCTGAGATACATATATAGGTAAGCATACATTTTCTCGTAGGAAAAAATAATTTATTCCGAGAGACGACCATACAACAATCTATTGGTTACATAATAAACAAACTTAAATCAACATGAATCGCTGTAATAATTTTTTTACGATTTCCTCCTTCACTATCACTGTGTCCACCATGTTTCATTGTAGGCAGCTCCTCTCACTCAGATAATATTTAAAACCTTAAAGATTCATATGGTGGTTATCAAAGAGAACCTATATCAAATAGTTTTTTTTCCAGTTATTTGTATGATGTGTATCAAGTAACGTACATCAATGGTTTCATAATTTCAGGAACCAGCCTATGTTGTCATGGCACATATCACACAGATACTTTCACACAACGCGTAAGATTCATCATTTTATGTTTTCGTTAATGTTATATCACTAAGAAATCAAAAATTAAAATTGTTGTTATCATAACCAAGCATGTGCTATTTAACTATAGGACTGGAATAAATGTGAAGGTCTGAGATCACACTGGAACATCGGTGTTCACACTTAGAGGAGTGTTTGCTATGCACTTCTACGATCTACATCTACCTGCCCATGATCGTCGTCATCCCGTAATTTTCTTAATCCACCTTACCACGTGCATATGTCATGATTTATATTAATAATTCCCTTGACCATTCCATCAGTTCATTAGAATAAGAAGATAATTAAGTTCGCATCAAAATGTCAGCATTACTTCTGTAACAAATAAGCATAAACCTAAAACAAGTGTTAGGGATATTTTACAATGGGTTCAATAGTTTGATGTTTTTTTGAATGGTGATGTGTTGGTTGCTGTCTTGATCTGATGCTCAAGCAAATTAGTTCTGATTTTTGATAATATCTTAATCAAGGTTGATGATCCCTTTGCCATCAATTAAATTCCGTAAGTTTACACTTGATTAGGAACATATAATATTTTTTAAGTTTACGTGTTTTTTATTTTTATGGTTGTTGTCTTTAATCATTGTTAGAGTTTAACATTTATTAGCTATCATTGAAGTTCCGTAAGTTTACACTAATACCATGGTTTGTTTTATGAGGCTACATCCAAAGTGCTCCACACTGTTGCTTCTCCTTCAAATTCAGATCCTGCAAAAGTTTATTTGCATTTAGAGTTTTTGAAAGATGGTTTCTAAAGTCATTCTGTTTATGCGTTGACTTTCTAAAAATAAAAAATATGATTTCTTTACTTCTTAACTTTTTGTGATTTGTTATTTCATGTAGTTGAAAAGAAAGACTATACCAAACTCCATTTGGTAAATTTTCTACATGTATTTCACGTGTGACTTTTGACAAAAGGGTTATATTTGTAAATGAAGGATATTTCATATTCTGCTCTTTCCTCTGTTGCTTCCATACTTGGTTTGGCATATGAAGCCTACATACAAGTGATGCATCACATCGAAGCTTGCATCCTACCCTTAAACTGAAATTACTTTGAAATTACTATCATTCGTGATTTATATTTGATGACAACGCTTCTAATGTTATATTTTTGTTTATCATTTACAGGGGTGTGCTTGAAGTAAATCTTTAATTCATAGTTAGGTAACTACAATGTTATGATGATTCAAGTTATAGGGGTGGGCTTGGTTTTTTATATAATTAGATGTTCAAAACTTTCGTCCTATCCTTAAACTGACTTTGCTTTTGCATTGTTAAAGTGTGATCAAGTTTATTGTTAATTTATCGTTTCACTTTTCAGTCTTAAACTAATTTTCATTGAATTTTCCTACATGCATGGTTAAGTTAATGGTTATGATAGAAATGAGTAGCTTTTAATTTATACAAAGGTATATTTTAGCAATGGAAATTTTTATAAACTATTAGTACCAATAACAATTGTTTTTTTGGTTTTTTATATTATTAGATGTTCAAAGCTTTCGTCCTATCCTTAAACTGACTTTGCTTTTGCAAGTACACATTGTTAAAGTGTGATCAAGTTTATTGTTAATTTTTTGTTTCACTTTTCAGTCTTAAACTAATTTTCATTGAATTTTCCTACATGCATGGTTAAGCACTGGTTATGATAGAAATGAGTAGCTTTTAATT
The DNA here is from genome assembly GCA_020916435.1 of Oxytropis ochrocephala. Lineage (NCBI taxonomy): Eukaryota > Viridiplantae > Streptophyta > Magnoliopsida > Fabales > Fabaceae > Oxytropis > Oxytropis ochrocephala. The sequence continues at coordinate 87,826,246 of CM037094.1, forward strand.
TATACAAAGGTATATTTTAGCAATGGAAATTTTTATAAACTATTAGTACCAATAGAATTTTCTATCAACATAGCATACTAAATTGGCAGAAATAACGGCTACAATTTTTAGACCAGTCATTGATGTTGTGTTAGTTTCAAAATAAGTATTTTCATCTCAAATTAGCAAAAAAAAAAATTGTAGCTCTGCTGAGTTTAAATATTGAATTTATTTTTAAAATGCCTAAGTCTAAAAACTATAATATTAGAGCCTGTTTGTTATGACTTATTTTTTTTTTAAAAATAGTTTTTTTTAAAAAAATAATCACTTATGACGACATGTTGTCTATTTGTTACAAATTCTTAAAAAAGTGAAAAGCTGAAAATAATCTAAAAACTGCTTCATATGAGAAGCTGTTTTGAGTAGCTTCTCAATAAAATCAGTTTTTTAATAATGATTTTTTTTAAAATAAGTGATTTTCAGTATGTTACTCAAACATAAAACAACTTCTCATTTTCTCAAAAATCTCTAAAAACTAATATCTAAATTATGTAACAACAAAATCACTTATTTTTTAATCTGTAACAAATGAGCTCTTACATAGAAACTATTTGTGACACTAATGAGCAGTTACATATGGGTATAGTAGTGAAATTTGTATATTTCTATTGACCTATTTTAAGAGAATGAGGACAATCTAATTGTACAATTTAATTTGTCAACCCTCTTAGTTTGCCACAAATAATGAGATACTACCACATAGTCTGAGGACAATCTAATTGTACCATTTATAATACGCAATTTGTCAGACATATTATACACAATCAAGAGATTTGACCCAAAAATACATGGTAGGAAACATGTAGACAAAGATGTAGAAGAGAAAGCCAAATACATGTTTACAGCATGAGAAGAATAATTGTAATGGAATAAACAATCGTATGTTACAGAGCTCTCAAAGCCTTTAAAAATAATGTACTTCTTGATGGAACAATTACATGGAATTTGTTTTAATCTGGATTAAGTTAATGATATTCAATAATGTGCTTCTTAAATTTGATATGCAATATAAAAAAAGATAATATAGATTATAGATGAGAACAACGATACTTAATATGTACAATAATGATAGGATGCAAATAATATTTCATTAACAATTCATAAATACAGTTGGCTCTTCTTCTTGTAGATCACAACAATACTTAAAACCAATGTGCCTACGGAATTCCTAATCAAACAAGATTTAATTACGAAAGGCATGAGTTTTTTCTCAAAATTTTGTTAGTCACGTGCAGTGGCTATAGTGCTCAAGAAGGGTTATATGACTACCAAATGCATAGAACAAATATATGCAATTCTATGTGTAGAATTTTGGAGATGTATTCAAATGAATGACTAAAAATTATTATACAATAGTAAAATAAAATTAAAAGGAATTAAATAGATTTTAAAATTGAAAAGAGATCAATAAAAATTAAAAAATATGTATCAAAATGAAATATTAAATATGCATAAAATAAAATAAAAACTAATAATTAATGTTTAGTTGAATGGGTTCGAGGTGGAGGCAGGGAGGGTATCGACATCCGCAAATCCTCCCCCAGGCCAATACGAGTTTTCCCCATGAAACTCAAGTCGTGGTAGGAAACCATTTTAGGCTTTTAGATAGTCAAGAGACACCCCCTCCCATTGGAACCCAATGTCCTCATTTTTAATAGTTGTTGCTCCTAAATCGTTAATTCAATTTCTCCCGTTTATAGAATTTATCGGAACATACTAAATACCCACAAGGGTATTTTTGAGATTATGGAATATACATATTTTAATCAAAAATCAATGTATATAATTGACTAAAATAATTATATACCTGAAATTGTTATCGCTAATAGAGCGTCAACTGCGCCACGATCCGGAGAAACGGAACAACCATCAGGTAACTAAAAACTAAGAGCAAAACCTTTGTCAATAACATTAAACATAAAAGAATGTTAATTTGGTGGGTAAACAAGGTACTTGAAAGGAGATACTTGAAATTGTTATCGCTAATGGAGCGCCACCTGCGCCACGATCCGAAGAAACGGAGCAACCATCATGTAACTAAAAACTATGAGCAAAACATTTGTCAATAACATTAAACGTAAAAGAATGTTAATTTGGTGGGTAAACAAGGTATTAGATAGATCACATACTTAATTATAAAATACAGCTGAATATTGACTTTAGGCTTCGACAATAGAACGTCGTTTTAAAAATAAATAAAAAAGGTCGATCAGTAAATATTATTTTTAAAAAATGTCTACACATCTCTATATAAATACTGGGTTCTTATTTCAGTGAAATTACGCTGTACAATACCAAAATTTCAATAGAACTAATTTTTTTCTCAACTTATTACCTAATATTAATTTTATTCTGTTGGATGCATAATTAGTGTTATCGTATACTACTATTTAAATAAAACTGAAAGACCCGATCGATAAAGCGCAGCTGCTGATACTAAATCTCCTAATATTTTCGAAACTATTATGACAACATCATAATGTTTTTGTCATGAAAAAATGTTTACCCGTGCTGGCACGGGTGTTGCAAACTAATTACAAATAAGTTGAAAGACTACAAATGTAATTTAACCCTCTTATTTAAGATATTCCCCTCCCTTTTTTGTGTTACCCTCCAAATCTAATAATAAGGGATATTGATTATATATATGGTTGCAATATGTATGCGGTCACTACGGTCAAGTCAATCTTGACCACTTGACTGTTGAAATCATCCAACGCATTAATTTTTGCCAGATCATTGGCTCTTGGATGATGGGAAGAACCTAAGTAGATTTATTCTAGCACAGTGACTTCACCCAATTGGGTAATTGCACTTTAACTAAATAATAATGAGATTTAGAGACCTCTTTTACGCACGTTTATAGAAAGATAGTAATAGAGAAGCAACTAGTGGAGTGAATTTGATTTGAACAATTGGAGGTTTGTGTAGAAAATTGGGAAGTTTCGTGATAGGTTCAGTCTAAAGAAGAAAAGTGAAGAAAGTAGAGATCAAATTGTGTTTGCACGCACGTACGCTGTTGGATGCTGATTCCCTCTCCGGTTGAAAAACACATACGGCTCACCAAAAAGGCAAAAGACAACAAAGCCTCGTGTTGTAGTAATCGTAATTTGCAAGTTCTAAATGATTCATTCTTAAATTTGCTTGCACAATCATAAATTTACATAACTTTGCCCATAGACTTATACATGTCGAGATTTCTAAAATATTCCTTTAGAGTATTTTTAGATAATGGTTAAATAAACGTTACTTTGCATGTTTGAAACAAAGTTGTGAATCGTTTAGAAGTTCAGAAACACTATTGGGAGTTGGTTTGAGAAAAGTCCAGGAAGATTAGGTAAGCTTGAAACCGTCCGGGAGTTGACATAAAGACTTGTTTGATGATTCGAAAAACATTATGAATGAGTTGAAGAAAATGGAGCTAACAAAACAAGTGTTTTATTGGAGCAAACAAAATATTATCCGTTCCACATCGCTTGCACTTGTGACCAACTTAAATGATTTATAACAAAACAAGGGTTTATTGATGTGTATTTTTGGGTGGGCCAGAGAAAAAACGTGATGCTCTGCCAGGGTTCCCTAGCGCCGTCAGTTGTCAGCCTTTATCGTTTGTCCCATGTGGCACTGCGCAGTTCTCCTCGGTTTCCTACACCTGCTCCGCACGCCAAACCGTACTCTGCACTGAAGGAGCTGCACTTTTTGTGCCCTGAAAAGATGACCAGCCAACTGCGATTGGATGAAATTCCTGACACGCTGCATGACGGGATTTCTGACGTCCCTGCGAAAGTCTTGTCTGCGTCGGTTGCTTCAGCGACGTCAAGTCACTTTACTGTAGATGTCGAGTCACTGTTCCCAGAGTTGACCACATCCGCTGGTGGTGTTATCTCACAGCCAGGTGTCTTTGCTCTAAGTGTCGCGACTGCACCTCTAGCTAATGGTGTTAAAAGAAAATCTTTTTCTGATGTGGTGACTAGTAACCTTCAAGCCACTAATTTTAAATATCAAAAATCTTTTGCAGATTATGATCACATTAGGCAGTTACCAAAACCTAGTATAAAAGGGGATGTTCTTGCTATTAAAATTTCTGAAGATGAATAGCAAGCTAGTATTGCTGAATGTGTCAACATCTTACATGGGAGAATTATTTTGTCAAAAGGTGATAAGCCGTATCCGATTAAGGATTTGAAGGAGAAAATTTCTAATTTGTGGAATATTTCTTCTGGTTGGTCCCTAGTTTCTCTCGGTAAGGGATTCTTTGAATTTTCTTTTGTCTCCAAGGATGAATTTAGAAGAGTCTGGTCGCTTGGCTCTTGTAATTTAAATTCAGGTGTTCTGCGCTGTTTACTTGGAAGCCTGATTTTGACCCTCATTCTGCTAACCAATGCTCAATGTTGGGTTAGACATGGTCTTTCAGTGAGTATTGGAGGCCAAAAATTGCTTTGAGATTAGTGGTAGTCTAGGAGTTCAGATTGCTTTGGATGAAGCACTTTGAAGATCGGGACTTTTGGTCACTTTGCTAGAATTCTTATTGATGTAGATTTATCTCGCTATGCTTCATCATTTGTTAGTTGAAAGAGAGATACTCTTTTCTCATCGGAGTGGAATACGAGCACCTATATTTTGTAACTCTTGTCAATGTATTGGTCATTCTCTCCAACAATGTAAGCTTTCCCAAGATACAAAGATGACTCAAGGAAATCAAGTGCGACCTCGCGAGGTGAAACCTGCTACTTAATATGTTCCTAAGATTGATAAAGGGAAGTCAATTGCCACAGAAAAAAATGTTGATCCTGAAGTTGGCCCAACCAAATTGCATGATCCTAGTGTGGTGTTGGTAGAGGAAGAGAATGATCCCAATCGCTTCAAGGTACGAACAACATTGTTATTTCACATGAGGAGATGGCTGGGAGCCCAAATCCTCTTCTTGGTTTAGCAATTAATTCTCCTATTGATCGTAATGTTATGCAGAAGGATTCTTCGATTGCTTCTGAGGAATCTACCTTTGTTCATAGTTCTTCTTCCACCCAGTCTCTCACGACTCGTCTAGATGCCTCCTCTTCTAACACAGTGGTTGCAGCTAACATGAGAATTTTAGAGAAGAATTGGGGAGATGTCTCGGATGATGAGGAAGTGTCACGCGCCTCGGACTTTGTTGGTACATCGAACCCTGTAGTTGAATCGACATGAAAATTTTAAGAAAGCTTTGGGGTGAGTCTTGAGGCGATGTTGGTGATCTTTTGACTCACGATTTCCAAGGATCACCAAGCGTCATGCTTTCTTTGAACCAGGTTGTGTCAAGACTCAAAAGAAGAAAACTAAGGCAAAAACAAAAGTGGGTAGTTGGATACAATACCTGTTCAAAAGCCTAATTCTGCTTTGAGAATCATTTTGATCTAGTCTTGTTCTCTTTTTTTTTTTTTTATTTTCGATTGGTTGTTTTGTTCTCTTGCGTAGGTTTTGGTGCAAAGCACTTCTTGGTGTTCTTTTTCGTTTTTCTTTTTTAATAAATTGTTTTTCTTTGTTTAAAAAAAACAAAACAAGGGTTTAAATATATAAATTGGTGTTAATTTAATTGATTTATATTAATGTGTGCTTGTGGCAGTTATTTACCCTTAATAGTGGGTTAAACTTGTGACCAACTTGTCGAGTAACGACGTCAACATAAATAACGGACATGCATCATGGGGAAGTGGTGGAGCGAAAGTGGATTCTCGCATGTTGGAAAAAAAACATAAGGGAGTCATGTTTGTAATCTCTACCATTAGATTCTCTTACTTCCAATTTTTTAATGCTTTAAACACATACTTTCTCTCTCTTATACATATTAAATGAGTGATTGATATTCAACATGATTGAAAATAAATGAGAGAATCATTTCTCGGGGTTGGGATCCTCTCCATTTAATGGAGGGTTCCATTTGGAGAGAGAGTGACACAATGAATATTTTAATATTATTTTAAAAATAATATTAAAATATTCATCATAATACTCTTCTCTCCAAATCTAACCTCCATTAAATGGAGAGGATCCTAACCCCATTTCTCGTGATGGAGCTATATATATAGCTGTAGGTGAGACCAAACTCTTGAGCAAAACCAAACACAGAGAAAGAGACAGCTCGTAAAAGCGTGTTGTCTTGTGTGTGTCCATCTAGACCATTTATTAGCAGAGTCCAATGATGTGTAGAGTTTGTTCCTTTCTTCATCCCCAATCTCTATTATAATTGCCTTATTAATTATGCGTCATGAGTTCTGGGATTTCTATCTGAATTCTGAACTTTGTTCTGGGATCTCACCATAACTTTGTTATCTTTTATTTAAGTAATCAACATCTGCTTACACCATCACAGCTTCCCTATAGACAGCTGCCAATCGAGATATATTGTGTAAAAGGGTTACATCGTTAAGGCTACTGTGTGTTGTTTATATTACATTTCTTTATCTTATCGGAAATGTTTGGAACTTTGGAATTTGGAATATGATTATACGCTCTTTTAAGTAGGTTTATATTCTAATATTGTACATAGTCTGAATTGCCCCCGAATTTTAGGCACTCTTTATAAAGAGAAACTAGACACAATTCTCGTGCTACGCACGGTGGGCAGACTAAAAGTGTTTAATCGAAAGAAACATACATGGAGTGAATTTATTATGTGGAGACAATAAATATGATGATTCATATTACTTTGAGTTTATCGATTGGTGTGGACGTTTAAAATATAAGGCGTCTTAAAATAATTGGAAAAACATAATAGTTGTGACACATAATTTAGACACGTGTAATATTGAGGTGTAGTCGAGCACTTGAGTAAATTGACTTTGGGTCTTTGGTTTTGTGGTGTTTAGCTAGATACTTTCTTTTAGCCATTGTGTCTGCAGGGTGTAAGTCTTTGTTAAGTAGTCTACAAAGTAGACTTTTGGTATTAAATTGAATATTTTCTATTAGCCATTATGGCTAAGGGTATATGTCTTTGTTAAGGTAGTCAACAAAGTAGTAGACGTTTGATATTTATTTGGATACTTTCTATTAACCATCGTGTCTAAGAGTGTATGTTCTTTGTTAAAGTAGTCTACAAAGTAGACTTTTGGTATTTAGCTGGATACTTTCTATTAACCATTGTGTCTAAGAGTGTATGTACCTTGTTAAGGTAGTCAACAAAGTAGTGACTTTTCGTATTTAGCTAGATACTTTCTATTAACCATTGTGTCTAAGGGTGTATGTACTTTGTTAAAGCAGTCTACAAAGTAGACTTTTGGTATTAAGCTGAATACTTTCTATTAACTATTGTGTCTAAGAGTGTAAGTATTTTGTTAAAGTAGTCTACAAAGTAGACTTTTGGTATTTAGCTGGATACTTTCTATAAACCAATGTGTCTAAGGATGTATCTACTTTGTTAAAGTAGTCTACAAAATAGACTTTTGGTATTTAGCTGCATACTTTCTATTAACCATTGTGTCTAAGAGTGTATGTCTTTTGTTAATGTAGTCTACAAAGTAGTAGACTTTTGGTATTTAGCTGGATACTTTTTATTACCCATTGTGTCTAAGGGTGTATGTACTTTGTTAAAGTAGTCTACAAAGTAGACTTTTGATATTAAGCTGGATACTTTCTATTAACCATTGTGTTTTTAGAGTGCATGTACTTTGTTAAAGTAGTCTATAAAATAGACTTTTGGTATTTAGCTGGATACTTTCTATTAACCATTGTGTTTAAGGGTGTATGTAAATTGTTAAAGTAGTCTATAAAGTAGACTTTTGGTTTTTAACAGGATACTTTCTATTAACCATTGTGTCTAAGAGGGAGTGCTATGAGAGAAAATATGTGAGAAAGATGGTGTGTAAAGAGTGGGCTACAGGGAGCGTATGAGAGAGAAAGGGGGTGTTAAGGATTTGCCACTCATTTTTGTGTAAATTACAATTGTGCCATTGGACATTACACACGTGTCACATTGTTATTGGATGTTTAAACATGTTCGATTTGGGGGGGGGGGGGGAATGCTGAAAAGTAGACCTTGTATTATATTTAGGGGATGTTTATTACAATGAAAAGTGGATAACAAATTACTACAATAATCCTTGTCAACTACTCCCTCAAGTCTCTTTTATAAGCAAAAAGTGGTTAACGGAGATTGATATATTTGGCCCAAAGTTTAGATCAGATACATCAACTTCTGTTGACCATTTTTTTCTTATAAAAGAGACCAGAGGGAGATGGAGTTCATTTTTATATGGAGATTGTTCGGAGGCCGAACCCGGTGAATACCGAAGTCGGTGAATCGAGTTACTCTTGTTATTGAGTGCTCCACGTGTTGATCCGACATGGGGGTGGTGATTGCAGACACTCTGACATCCAAGTTGGGTTAGGGAATTCGAGTGTGAGCTAGAGAGAGACCTGTTGCAATAAATGTGAGGCTATTTATAGGTGTCAGATGGTGTGAAGCGCGCTTGCAGCGCGTGAGAGAGAGTTTCGCGTCGTTGGATGCTAGCACATGATCTCAGTCGTTGATAAGCCATGGCGTACAGATCGCTAGACATAGTTCTGCTACACATTCTTGGGCCACGTTGCTAGGCCAAATTCGGAGGGCGCGATCCAATTCGGAACAGTTGCCCCCAAGCGGATCTTACTCTATGAAGGATGACCATGGCTTGAAGTCTCTGCAGCCACCGAGTTCGTATGAGCTTTTTGGTCGAAGTCAGAAAGGGAATGATCTGCCCCGGGCTGGCCAGGTCAGAACATGGATTCTGGTGAGAAACCGTCATTTGACTCGGTTGTTACGCACGTCAGTCATCTGAGTTTCCCCCGAGTTTGTTCGGACGGACTTCGAAGATTGACCACATGTCTCTTTAGTCTCCCTTAGTCTTATGTCGGCTCAAGAGGCAGCCTCTTGGGAACTGGGATAGTGGATCCCGAAAACATATTGTTGACTTTGGTGCGGTGCTGGGGTGTCGACGATCAATTCGATTGGCGCGACTTTTGAGTAGGTCGGTGTGACTTGTCATAATGACAGTGTTGGTATCCCTTTGTTTTCTGTGCCATTCATTAATGTGGCTTAGGGTTCCGACATTTTCACTTTGGCCCACTAGCACCTCATCGGCCTATATAAATAGGGGGACCCTCTCCTCATTTGTTACTTAGAATTTTCTTGAGAATTTATTTTGCCTCCGACGTTGAAGAATCGGATCAACCTTCAAGCGTGCCACCCTATTTTCTAGATTTACAGCGAGATTTTTAGATTCGAGTTCAAAACTTCATCAATTCATCCACATCCACCCGAGGTACGTTAAGCTTCGTTCCTTCGCCCATCTTTAAATTTCCTCCGAGGGGCCTTTCTCCATCTCAACGTAGAACATCTTAGGATGAGGGAGGGGTCTGTCAGGCCTGAGGTCGACTTAGTGGACCCTTCATAGCATTAATAAGTATCCCGACACTGTACTCCCTTCCTGTAGGTTTAATGGCGAGGACCAAGACTACCGCCAGGGTATGGCTTTCACAATACCAGAAACCGACCTCACAAATGCTTGAGGGTGGATTGCTGCCATCAGCTGACGATCCCGATACTTCCGACGAACCCATTGGGTAAGGATTCATTTTGAGGTTCCACTAGGTCGAGTAGGATTCATTTTGTTGAAGAGGTAATTAGTGAATATTACCTCGAGGACGGCGAGGAATTGGCCTATGCAGACTTTCGAGGGGGTGAGGAAGAGAATGATGTATTCCCTCCTGAGAATGATGACGAAGGGGATCTAGAGGGGGATCACATCGCATCTTCTGTGGGTAATGATGATGCTGGAATACCTGACGCCAACGTCCAGATGCCTGACGCTGAAGTCCAAGCTCCTGAAGTCGAGGCCCAAGCCGAGGATGAGGATGAGTTTGAGGTGCTGATGGCCTTGGCTGGTGAGGACGACTCCCCAAAATGATGTCGTCCTCAGCCATTCATGAGTGATCGCCTGGGTGGTGAGGACGACTCCCCCAAATGTGGTGGCTAATGTCAACATTGCTAGGACATCGCCAGATTCGACTCGGCCCGATCTTTGGAAATCGAATTAAGGTGGAGAACATTGAGACTTGCGCCATAACTTCTCCTCCCTTGGTTTAGAGGAAAGGTTGTTCCGGCCAAAGAGAAAGTGAATAATCTTGGTCGTAGCTTGATTAACTATCATACTTGAGGTTCCGGCCGAATCCAGTTTATTTTTAATGGTTGCTCGTCTTTTAGCCCAATTTCTTTATCTTAATGTCGATTTTATTTGTTACCACAAATATATGTATGAAAATATCGTCTAAGTTTAGATGGTCGGGACGACCCTTCCTCCTTTGGCTCAATTTACCGAGAACTCGTTCCAAAGAGGGTGTGACTACCTTTAAAGTCACTAGTATTTTGGAGTCACGAGACTCGTGCCTCGGTGTTTAGGGAATTTTGCAAACAATAGTAGTGTCGATCTCATGCAGCCATTTTTACTATAAAGCTTACATTCTACCCTGCCCTGGTACCTTTGGGATCGACGTCCCGATATGCGTGGGCGACTTGCGCAGCATCACTGAATGCCTTCAAATCGACATCGAGGTGTGCAAGGAGGTCGCTTTGATTACAACAGATTATTTCCCGCAATCTCGAGTATATAATTTGAAAAGTAACGAAGTCAACTTGTCATTAGAATCTATTTTATTGGTAGCATTCGTAAGCGTCGAGTTACAAGTCCTAACTAAAGTACTTCTTGGTTTTGCAAAGATTCCAAGTCATTGGAATCGACACTTTTCTCGATGTCTCGAGCTTATAGGCACCACTCTCGGCCTTCGCAATTAATCGTGAGACCTTCCCAAGTCGGGGCGATTCACCCACAGGCGTTCTTTTCTCCGATGTCCGCGCGCGACGAAGATCTCTCGACTTCAGCGTCTCTATGAATGACTTTTTGGTTAAAACAGAGCCCATCCTCCGATTGATCACAACCTCTTGGAGGGCAACCCGATCTCGGGTTTCCTCCACGAGGTCGAGCTCTTCCCTATCACGAGACACGGCTCATTGGGCATACTGGGCAACATTGCTAGGCCCGATCTCGATTGAGGCGCTGGTCGGTTCAAGCAGAGATTAACAAAGGGACTAACTTATCTCTGTCTTAAAATTGTCAAGGATTATATTCCAAACTCATTTCTTAATACCAAAATGAATCTTTTTTTTTGACAAAATACCAAAATGAATCTTTAGTAAATCTATTTAATCATTTTAAACGGACGTCTTGTGTACAAATAGACACCAGAACCCACTCTCAAACTCTATCGTGTTAGTAGGAGTATACGATGTGGTCTGGTCGCTTTCATTCGACTCTAATACAAGAATGGGGTTTTGGTGTCTCCCTTACATGCATTATATTATTCTGTGTGTCGTCCATGTGGTCAGGGGACCTTCATGTCATGGTGTCCTCAACTTCGTATGGATAAGCCACTTGCAAAAAATATGATGTTCACAACGAAAACCTCTTTTTTTTTCTATCTGGAACTACTATAAATGCAACCTGAATCAACATTGAGGTTAGTTTTAGAGCTAGCTAGGAAGATAATTGTGTTCGAAATTGGACCCATCAACCATGTAATACTTCCTACTTGGGAAAATAGGACATCTGGATGTATATCCTTTATCGAAACCATGTCTAGGTCAGCAACCATGATCTTCTGGGATGATAGATCTGGGATGATAGATCGAAGCTGTTGCGATGTGGTTGTGAAGAGCAGACTTGTGCGATGAAGAAAGGAGTTGTGCGAAGAAGAAAGGATTTGCAATTAGCTACATAGTGAGATGGAACGAAGTGAATGGAACAAAGTGATTTTGGGAACGAAGGGTTTTGAGAAGTGATTAGAGTTTGAGATGAAATGAAATTTCTGGGAACGAAGGGTTTTGAGAAGTGATTAGGTTTTGAGATGAAATGAAAATTTTGGGAACGAAGGGTTTTGAGAAGTAATTTGATTTTGGGAATGAATTTCGATTTAGCGCTGCAGGTCGAGTTCCCCTTTGCTTTTTGCGCTAATTTTAATCTGCCCTTCTATTTTTTTTTTTTACAAAGGCTTGTCTATAGTCCACGGTTTTGAAACTAATTTTTGGACATCTATACTCCACGGTTTTAGCACATGATTTTTTAGTCATACTTTAGTTTTAGTCCACAGTTTTATAATTGTGGTCTCTAAACAAAGGCAACGCTGACAACTTTTTAGTCCACGGTTTTAAGCTTTGGCTAATAAATTTGGAAAGGCAACAGTCAGACAACTGTGGTCTTAGGTATCCACAATTTTTTAGCCGTCGCCTATACCATTCTAAAACGTGGCCTAACAACAAGTTAACAAAACCGTGGCCTAACATAGGTCTCATTAACCACGCTTGTAAACGTGTGGCCTATTCCACGTTCTGGCCACGGTTTTTTAGCCGTGGCAAGGAGTGGCGTGGCCTAAAGTTAAAAATGTTGTAGTGGTAGTTAGGGAGATAATTAGTTAGTTATAAGTGAATTAGTTGTTAGTTGGTATATGCCTATAAATAGGTTCATGTAATCATTTTAGATACAACTCTTATCATTTGTATCAATTCCCTTTGATGAGTATATGAGTATTTGAGAGTTTTCTTCTCCAAGTTTTTATGGATGTTATGTTTCTCAACAACTAGTTAGTCTTGAAGAGATTGTGAAAAGATAAATGACAATGATTACCAAAAAGATATACTCTTAAATTTTTCCTCAATAATCAGGAGTACAAATGGTCAATTATTTGGAGCTGCTAAGGGTGAGTGTTCAGTATGGTATATATGGAACACATTTTATGTGGCTGCACATTTATATGAAAAAATATGCTTATCTTCACAATTCAAGGATGTTCCTGACAGATCAATATCTTATGAGGACACAAAAGGAGGTTGTAAAATTCTGTTTTAATGTTATTTTTGAAAGCAAAAAAGTGCAATTTTCTTTTTGAATAAGTGTTACTTTTCAATATAGGCAAATGTTAGGGCCTTCATAAGATTGGTAAATTAAATTTGTCAAAAAAAAAAAGATTGGTAAATTAAAATAGGGTAGAAAGCATATCAAGTTCGGGAATATGGATTGTTATTTAGGCCTATCAAGAAAAAATGGATTGTTATTTAGACAATAATGTTATTTGGACATTTTTGTTAGACAAAACCATATAATAACCAACTTACAATATGCATTAACCAAGTTTTTAGACCATTTTACCAACCTGCTTTTTCACAGTTTTCGAGGCATTGTTAAAAATTTGGTTAATTGATCACTTGGTTAAAAACTTAAAAAACTTGGTTAATTGATGTTGTAAGTTGATTTTTGTCGATTTTTGTCTAAATTTTTTTGTCCATATAACATGGTCCTTATTTAGATTTGATATTCTATTTTGTTTCTCGATGATGCTATAAAACTAGAGTACTATATCTACACCATTCTAATGGAATTCACTTACTTATCAGGGAAAATAATATAAAATATCCTTCAATCCGATAAATCTACCCAAAAATCTTACAATAATGATATTTGGACAAAAGTTTTTAGCCAAATACAGCTAAATAACCAACCTACAGCATCAATTAACCAAGTTTTTTAAGCTATTAACCAAGTAATCAATTAACCAAGTTTTTAGTCAATAGCCTAGAAAACTGTGAAAATACAAGTTGGTTAATGAACTAAAAAACTTGGTTAATTGGTGTTATAAGTTGATTTTTGGCTATTTTTGGCTGGAAGTATTTGGTTGAATAACATTACTCAAAATCTTATCTTCCAAAAGTAAGTATTGAGAAATTGGTCTACACACACACGTAGCTCGAAATACTCCATCCGTCCCATATTATATGTCGTTTAAGGTTGTGGCACAAGAATTAAGAAAAGTAGTTAATTTTGTATAGGAAAGAGAGATTGTGAGTTAGTTTATCAAATTGTCTTTCATTAATAACATTGAAAACATAAAAAGTAAAATTGTAGGAAGAGATATATTAAATAATGAAGGGTATGAATGGAAAAGAAAATTGATGTTGCATTGGTATTCTAAAAAGTCATGTATTATGAGATAAATTTTTTTAGCTAGAAAGTCATATAATATGAGACGGATGGAGTATATGTTAACACCAAAATAACACACACTAAAGAGTATGTTAATTTGAAAACATTACCAATCTTTGCAAAACACTCCACGGAAAAGCACATGCTTTAGAGCAAACTGTGTTAAGAAGAAAACAAGACAAACCATACATGATGTGATAGATAGAATTTGACGCAACAAGCAAGTTGCAATATATATCTTTGTCACTTGGTATTATTCATAATAACGGTCTAAGTCAGTTGGCCTTGATTAGCTTTCAAACAAAACTATATATTGGGAATTTAGGATGATTACAATTTATCAATCAAATAAAGTTATGAATTATTATGAATTCAGTCAAACAAACTATGATTCGATGTATATATAGGGTTTGCAATTTTCAAATGCTAGTCCTATTGGTATATTAGTAATTGGGTGGGGTCATAATCAAGTGGTAGGAAATGGGCCTTTTCTAGGTCCCCATTCTCACCCTGGTTCGAGGTTCGTGCTTCTTCCAACCCCCTTGCTACTCACTAGAACTCTCTTTATGGGGTGAAAAGACCAAGATGTCTTTAATGAAATCTGTGATTTTTATTTTTTTTAAAACATAAGTACGGTTCGGCGCACGCTTTGTTGAACCGGTTCGGATTTCACTACACCGAGTGTGTTATTTTCAAAGACAACCCCCTTAAAACAGTTTTTTGTTAGATTCGGAGCACGACCGATCGAATCAGTTCGGAGTACGGCCGTCCGAACCTAACAGTGTTCTCACTAAAATCATTAAAATCAGATAATTGCAGCAAAACAAAGAAAATCGAACCTAACTGTGTTCATTTGGGTATTTCACGAAATCATAAGTTGAATTCCAATCCATCAGAAAAATCTGAAGCAACGTTGAGTTTCAATCAATGATAGTAAGCTTAAGTGGCGATCGATTAATCAATTATAAATAAAATTTTCAAGTTTTAAACCCTTTACATGACTTTGAGGCAGAACGATAGTATTAATAATATTATTCATCATTGTATCTCATCATTATTGAAAATAAATGTTGGCTTGACACTAGTGAATTGTGTATTTTCCTTATTCTGAAAAAAATCCACAGATTAGTTTTGGAGATGATGATGAAGAGGAAGAAATAGGTACCTTGAAAAGGGGGGTTTTGTGAGGTTCGATGCTCAAAGAACCGAATTGGTTCGCATGCCCGTGCGCCGAACCAGTTAAAATATAGCATTAGGAGGTTTTTTATTTGAGGGTATTTTGGGAATATTTAAGGGTTAGGGGTGTCCAGTGAGTAGCTAGGGGGTTGGAAGAAGCATGGTCCTTGTTCAAAGGTGCTTTGCTTTGCTCACATGATTTGTAACTAGTCTAGTTTGGATTTTGCTTTTCCCACTACTCGAAACACACCCCATAAGGGTGGGAAAAGACCAAAAGGTCAGCCAAAACGTCTTTTTTTTCCAAGAAATTTCACTTGTTCGAACACGGACATTCGAATACGTTCGAACAAAGTCGTTCGAGTGTGTTAAATATTGAGACACACCCTATTGTGCGTAATTTCACCTGTTCGAAGGTCACTTGAACCTGTTCGCATAACCTTGTTCGAATACCCTATTGTATTCTGTTCGTATGATGTTAATCGAGGCAACAATAATGGACCATCACATCACATTCACCAATTTTATTACATTCGTATACAAGTGTTCGAACCGTCATTAAACACGTTCTCCACAACGTTCAACGCGAGGCTATTTTGTGAATAAAATTTGTTAAGGGGTGTGTTTGAGTAGGAGGGGGAGCGGGGAAAGTAAAACCCTCTAGTTTTGATGCAAACTTTCGAACTAAAACTCGCTTTCTTATTGTCAATGAGGATAATTTCTTAAGTTTCATCTGATCAATTAAGCATACAAGGAATCTATTGGTAGAAACTCAAGTCCTACATTGATTAGAGATATGGTTTCACAAGAATATATAATGAAAGAGCAATCATCACCTTACAATCCGGTTTTGTAGGATTGAGTTAGTCATAAACCACATTTTAAGATGACATTAGAGTCTATCCTAGATCATTCGGGAAACCCACCATTATTATCCACGTATCGAGTCCAATAGTGCTGGGCGTGAGGGGGTGTATTGGGAGAAACCACTACAGTAGAAGTTTTAAAAAAGAGCGTCACCTTTAGTAGCGCTTTTAAAAAAAACTACTGAAAGTAAAAAAAAGGAAAAGAATGAGTAACACTTACTTAAAAAGCGCTACTTATGCTAAAAACACTAAGTAGAATGAGAAGTACTTTTTAAAAAACGCTACCTATTGTTTTATAATTAAGTTTTAGTTTTAATTTTAATTTTAATTCTAATTCCTTTCAGTTAACTTCACAATGAGTTCTCTCTCATTCACTTCGTTTTCAACAAACCCTCAACCTATCTATCTGTGCTCCACATTTGCGCCCTCACACTCTTCTATTCTCTTCCGTTGCTTCATTGTTCATAGCTTCATCTTCTGGTTATGAAGGTAAACTCAGCTCTTCCATGGTTTTTTCTTATTTTTTCGTTTTTCTTTTTGTATAAAACTTTTAGATGAATTGATATCATAATATTTTATTATGTTATGTGCTTTCCACTAGAGAACTATCTTTTTATTTTGATTTCTTAGTTGCTCTGTGAAACTTGTTGCTGCTTATTGCTATGTGTATAGAATGCATATCAACTGTTTGTAAAAATGCCTAAACTACATTGTAACTTACCTTGTCAAATTTTCTGAGGGAAAACTGAATTGTTTCTATGAGCTTGAAGTGGAATGAAGTATTCGCGGTTGAATATATATGGTGTGTACCAAATGGAAAACCCCATTAATTTGTTGCTTAATTTGTTATTCATATAATTGAATGAATTGTCCAATTGGGTGTTTTGGTATGATAACTGACATAGAGTTCAATGCATTTTTTTTAGCTCCATGATGTCTATGATCGAAACAAGGTTAGTTTCCTAGGTGTATGAAAGGTTCATGCAAATTCAATGTTGAAGGTGCTATTATCCTACTGAATGTTTCTTATGTCAACCTTTTTCAACAGGTTGGGAATGGAATTGGAATAAGGAGAGAGGGACACGGCTCGTTCTTGTTGTGGAACCTTGAAGGCAAAAGATCCTTTGCTCATTTGCATTTGCAGTGTAGTTTGTAAAATTTATATTGTATAGTTTTATATACATGTCCAAAGTTATTGTTAACTTCAGAGGGTTAAACCATAATAGTTGGTTAATTTAGTTTTTAAGGGTGTGGATTATGAAGGAGTTTCCACCAACCCCATTCTGAGTGTTTTAGAGCAATTAATATTTTTCCAATGATGAATATCTTGTTTTGAGTTTACTGCTGAAATATAACATCTATTTTTAAGGGTGTTCAACTTTATTCATGGACAAAGTTGCAAGTTTTATGGTATTGGCTTGTCTTAAGCCTTTACCTAACTTCATTAATAAACGTTCTATTTAAATTTTATTATTATATGTATTTGTTAAATTTATTTGGGTAGTAATAGTATAAATATTGCATTTAAATGCAATATTACTGTAATGTAACTACTACATAAATGACTAGAAATATTGGATTGGATTTATTTTGGTGGTAATAGTGTTAAATTTATTTTTTAATTTGTTGTTAGCTAGTTTATATATAAGTTGTTAAGTATACATAATGGATTGGATTGACAGTATATGATTAGGAAAATTGCAAATGTAAAAATAAAAATAAACAAAAACAGAAAAAAAATATACAATGGGCAGCGCTTGTAGGACAAAACGCTGCTCATTCCCTTAACGCTTTTAGGAATAGGTAGTGCTTTCTCTTAAAAGCGTTACCCATCCCCAAATCTGTTGTAGTGAACGCAAGTCCCGCAATGACTAGAGATATGGTCTCATAAGAGTATATAGAGGTTATACCCAATTTAGTCTCTGACTTTTCAAAAATGTTCAATTTAGTCCCTGACTTTTCACAAGTACCAAATTAGTCCCCATCATTTACAAATGTGTGTCAATTTAGTCCTTCCGTCAACAGCTGTTAGGAAACAGTGTTAATGGAGTTGACGTGGCTGTTAAGTGTCATCGATGAAAAGAAAATGAAAAACACAACTTAAAAACGGATTTGAGAAAGTTGGAAAAAAACGCTAACATGGCCAAATGCGAACCAGAAGCTGCGTGTGATGGAAGATGATGGTGCGGCAAAGGAACGACGACGAACGGCGAGTGAAACAGAGGTGTCACAGCGGCTAATGGTGGTGCGATTTCTGGGTTGTTGGTGGCGAACGGTGACGCGGAAAGAGGAAGCTTTTTTGGAAGAGAGAACAGAAAAATAAAAGGGAAATGGAATGGAAGAAGAAGCTGCGTGTGATGGAAGATGATGGTGCGGCAAAGGAACAACGACGAGCGGCGAGTGAAACAGAGGTGTCACAGCGGCTAATGGTGGTGCGATTTCTGGGTTGTTGGTGGCGAACGGTGACGCGGAAAGAGGAAGCTTTTTTGGAAGAGAGAATGGAAAAATAAAAGGGAAATGGAATGGAAGAAGAATAGAAAAGGGAGAGGAAGCATTTCTGACATGGATTTTTTTAGTATCAATTTGGTCTCTGACATTTGTCACGTTGACACTTAACAGTCACGTCAGCTCCATTAATACTGTTTATTAACAATTGTTGATGAAATGACTAAATTGACACACATTTGTAAATGTTGGTGACTAAATTGATACTTGTGAAAAGTCAGAGACTAAATTGAACATTTTTTAAAAGTCTTAGACTAAATTGGCTATAACCTCGAGTATATAATGAAAGGGCAATCCTCACCTTACAAGCCAATTTGTAGAGTTAAGTTAGGCCTAAACCACATTCTAAGAGAATGAATTGAATAACAGAAGACTTATCACGAATGAAAAGAAATCACAAGTACTAAATAGTTGTTTGTGAGTCTGACGTAGTGTAGTAAGGAATTCCTTAGTGATTGTTACTAAATGAGCATAATTGTCATTTCTCCATCAATAAAAAATTCAGTAACCACACAAACACTAAATTGTTGTTACTCGCCACACAAACACTATATTGTTGTTAGTATGTAATAACCATTTGATTGATGTATAATGGTTACCGAAAAATGTAGTAATTATTACTAAGAAATTTCTTAGTATCATAAGTCTTTGCGGTTGTTTGTATACACATATAAGAGAATATACCTCTTGAGTCTTGACCATCCCAATTCTTAGTGGTAAAAAGTAAAAATAATTAAAAGACAAAAATCAATTTTTTTTAAGCAAAAGAAGAGATTATGGAGCCTCGTTAAAACTTTTTGATGGAAAGTCATCCTTAGGAAAAAACCATTAAGAAGGAAATAGTACTCCCCCTATATATAATTTATTAATAAAAAGTGGAAAATATACAAGAGACATGGGGGACTAAGCCAAAACTCAGTAAAGCAACATTACAACCAAAAGAAGAAAGTAACACTCCTATTATAAGGAATCTAGTGCAAAGAAAGATAAAGTTGGCATGCAAAAGCATCAACTATAGTGATTCTCATCCCAACCAGGTTGGCACCAAAGTCACTAACAATCATTTGCAGCACACTAAAAATAAAAGGCCAGAAGTAGACTGAAACCATAGATCAGAAATCAATTGAAACAGTAGTTAGGCAAACCAAGTCTATTTCTGTATAAATCATCGGCAATGAAACTAGGATAAAGATCCCACTAAACAAAACCACTTATGTTTAGACCATATCCAGCAAGCTTATCCGCACAGTTGTTGCTTTATTTATAAATGTGAGTGCAAACGAATGACATTTGTCTCGTAAAATATAAGCAATTTCTCTCGTCAAATTTAATAGTACTACATATAAGCTTTTCAGGATAAATAATTTTAATAAGTCAAACAATTAATTAATATTTACCAAACAACAAATGGACACTATTCAAAGACAGGTAAGCTTTTGCAATATGTTAGGCCAGCATGCAACTGAAAGGGACAATTTTCAATCAATAGAATTAGAAATAGGAAAAGGGTTTGTTTTTTTATACCCCCACCCCATCCCCTCCCACCCCCATCCATTTATGATATACCCATTTTACCCCTGGCATTATTTCACTTTTTGACTTTCATTAATTCTCTCTGACTGGGACCCACAAGATAACGCATCGTATATACCTCGATGGAAGGTATATACGATTACATTAATTAATGAACGCTTCGACTGTAAAAATATCTGCCGATATATATGTCCTTCAAGACATATATACGATTACATTATTTAATGCTTCGTTGATTACCCATCGTATATATGTCCTTCAAGGCATATATACGATTGCATTATTAATTGCTTCGTTGACTACCCATCGATATAGGTTATATACGAGTGGGCTTTGAAGATCTAATCGTATATACATCCGGGCCATGTATATACGATGTGAAAAAATACCCATCGTATATACATGGTTGAGGAGGTATATACGATCGGGCTATTTTTTTCGCTTTTTATCGAAGTTGCTATCTGCTTTGTTGGAACAGATATTGACCCGCCTACTGAAGCAGAGATCATGACTCTCGGTTGGCGCTGTTGATATTGATACTACATTAACTTTCACGACGGATACGGTATAATTTTGTTACTCAAGTTTGGTAAATGGAATTAATTTACTTAAGTACTTAGTAAGTTATATATTTTGTAGATATTTTCTACACGACACAGTGTGGAGGAGTGGGCCAAAGCTGTTGGTAGAACTATCGGTGTAGTTGTTGTTATTGTGAGATCCGAGAAAGCGGTGGAAAGAGAGGGGAAGCGAGATAAGATTGTTTTTGGTCTGCGAGAAACAAGCGGGTTTACTAATGATTCAAGGGTTTTCGGTTCTAAAAGGAGAGGTTGTCCTTTTAGATTGAAAGCTACTTGCATCGTTAGCCGTGGGGGTTGGTGTGTCACGCTTAAATGTGGTAGACACACGCACGAAGTTGCTCAAAACTTCCGTTGGTACTTGTTTATCCGGGCGTGCTGTCGAGGCGCAAAGGATCCGGTTAACGAGCATGCAGATCTTGATGTCGGACCGAAAGCTACTATTATCGCTTTGAAGAAGCTAGATCCGAGAATGTGACTAGTCTTCGTCAAGTTTATAGGCAGCAGGCCACGCATAATCGGCCTACTAAGAGGGTCCTAGAAACAGATATTCGGGAGATGTTGAGATTGATTGAATCCCATAATTATCTAGAAAGATTCCGCAACTGATGTAAATCGGTGATATCATGTGGGCTCATCCCACTTCTATAAAGTTGCTCGAGTTGTTTCCCAAAGTTCTCATTCTTGACTCAACCCTACAAGACCAACAGATATAATTTGCCTCTTCTACTGATTGTGGGAGTCACAAACACTGAGATAAGCTTCCACGTTGCATTTGCTTATATTGGGCAGGAGCTTGCTATTCATTTTTCTTGGGTATTGGAGCAGCTGCGAGGTATATGTGAGTTGCATTCTATTCATCCTCAGGTTTTCTTGACAGACAGAGATCTCGGCTGTATGTCTGCTATTCTTGATGTCTTTCCTGCTGCTACAAATTTATTGTGTCATTGGCATGTTACAAAAAATGTCAAAGCAAAGATTAAGGAGTTGGTTCACAAGGATGAGCGGGAGGAGGTCGAATCTCTCTCGGCTATGTATTATTGATTCGTTGATGAGTCGAGTATCTATCTAATCAAGTTTTTTTGAGGCTGCTTGCTCGATAAACCCGCTCTCATTAAATATGTGCACGACACATGGTTGACCACGCACAAGGAGCGATTTATCTCAGCATGGACTAACCAGATCCCACACTTGGGGAATTCCACAACCAACAGGTATTTCTATCCGTTACTCGATTTTTTTTGACACGTGGACATATTTTTTTTTGTCGATTAAAATTCTTTGACACTTGTTTATTATTTCTATCCGTTACTCGATTTTTTTTGACACGTGGACATATTTTTTTGTCGATTAAAATTCTTTGACACTTGTTTATTATTTCTATCCGTTACTCGATTTTTTTTGACACGTGGACATATTTTTTTTTGTCGATTAAAATTCTTTGACACTTGTTTATTATTTCTATCCGTTACTCGATTTTTTTTGACACGTGGACATATTTTTTTTCGTCGATTAAATTTTTTTGACACGTGGACATATTTCAGAGCGGAATCCTTGCATTGGTCTTTGAAAAGACAGTTGAAGACTTCGAAGGGTGATCTATCAAAATGTTTGATATCTATTGATGACATGCTGGCAATACATTTTGATCAAATTATCGGGTCTTTTCAACGAAGCATCAGCAGAATTGAAGTCAAATCCAATATTCCACTATTTAAAAATCTTCAAGGACTTATTTCTTTATCTGCACTGAGACACATGGTTAATGAGTTTGAAAGGTCGAAATCCGGGTTGGATACGACAAAAGGCGTGCTTGGTGCATTCAAATGAAGACACATCTACTTCCTTGTGCTTGTGAGATAGGTATTTTTCATGCTTCCGCAATTCTATTCCGCCATCGTTGTTGATGATCACCGGAAACAGCTTGAGTTTGGATGCAATAGATGATAAATCCACTCAGGATAAATCATCCGGATGCGATATTTCTTACCGCTTTGATGCTATCTTGGCAAGATTTAATAAAGTGAGTGAGGATAAGAAGTTTCTTATTAAGAGGCAAATGAATGAGATAGCTTTCTTCTACTTCTTCTATGGTTGCACCTAAATCAAAAGTCGAACGAAAGGTGCACCAAAGAAGAAAAAGGGAATTTTTTGATGCTAAGCGTGATCCTTCCGGGTGGGAGCACGTGGATGAGAGGGTAAAACAGATCAAGAATCGGGGCTTCCAAAATTCCTACACAATGGTCAACCAAATTATCTCGTGGTGCTTCTAGAGTATTATCACGCATACCGAGACTAAAATCCACTTACCGCTTGTTCCAAAGACACGTGCGCAACTATGTTGAAAAAATTGTTGATGTTGAAGGTGACGGTGAATCGCGGTTTTAGAGCGAATGGGGTTGGACTTGACATGGGTGAGGACTCGGCCTCGATTAGGCAAGCTTTGATTCAGAAACAAAGGACAGGAAACCTTGTATTCGACATGTTTGGGAAGAACCGATCGTTAGAGCTTCGCAAAGCTTTAACTATCGAGTCATACGGACGTCACCGAGTCAAAGTGGTTTGATTTGCTCGAGATGGGGTATATGGTTGCAACCGGTATAATGTTGCATTGGTTCGCTTTTCTTTACCTATGAATTTCACTTATCCGCCTTTGAGAGGCACTTCACAGTTCATCTAAGTTGAAAATCATATCCATTTCGAACAAGCAAAATGTACATTGGTTGAATCTTTCAATCTCTCCCACTTGTCCGTTGCCTCCTATTGCCCCCGCGTGGTACCAAAGACTACGCATCGGGAGTCCGCTTCATGGTTGCATCCGTATGCCGGACGTTTTACCCTATGGCGATCTATGTGTCCTCTCGTGCGGCCTCCCACCACACGATGATGCGCCTAGATGTATAGATTTAGCCGATGATTCTATTGACGGCTTCTAGATAGATTCACACATTTTTGTATTACACGTGTATATATATATATATCGCGTTTTTGTAATTATACGCGTTTACTTTATCCAATATATCTACACCGTTGATGTTAATCAAATCGCGAGACTTCAAATTATAACCGTAATAAAATCAAAACCGTTAACAAAAACAAAGCCCATCGATATATATCTCTTTTGGGACATATATACGATGGGAAAATTTTGACATCGTATATAAGTTCATTTTGCGTATATACGATTGACTTAAAACGCATCAATCGATATATACGCACAATGAACATATATACGATGTCAAAATTTTCCCATCGTATATAGGCCACAAAAAGATATATACGATTCGTAATTTAGTGAAAAAAAAAGATTTTTTGAAGGGCATTAATTTTGGGGATTTCAGCGTGGGTGGGGGTTTAAGGGGAGAGGGTGGGGGTACAAAAGAAAAAACTCATAGGAAAATGCTAAAGACAGCGAAACAAGTTTCGCGAATAGGCCTGGAAAGGCTTTTGATTGGCCGGCCAACGCCCATTACCAGGTTGTTGGGTGATGCAACCCATTTTTTCTTATTAAAAAAATCATGCATTCATTTTTTTTATTACAAAAAACAAAGAGTTACCACATTCGCTAAATGATGCGAACGACTTCCTTCGCTGTATATACAAGTACTCTTAGTGTGACATCTATGGATGACGAGAGCGGGCAGTGATCTCCTGTGCAGAGCACAGACAAAGAGAGTGGGACACATAAATGAACCAAATTTGCACTGGAATGAGAGGAATCTTGAGGCTGTACCAATAAGGTGCATCCTCCTTTCGGGAGTCATTCCCATAAGAACTTTATAGTTAAGCGTGCGTGACTTGGAGTAGTAGTGGGATGGGTGACCTTCTAGAAAGTTTTCCGGAAAGCGTGTAAGTGAGGACAAAACATACTGAAAATGGTGAAAGAGGATCCAGAAATTTTCATTAGTTGGGGCAAAATTGTAGTCTAAAATATATTTTTCAAACAAATATATATTATTAGTTTCTATAGTTTACATGATTTGATGACAAAAAAATCTTAAAATACCTAAATTTCTATAAATTACAAAGCTAAAAGGAAAAATTAATAGCATCTTGCTCTCTATTTTATCGACCACTTATAAATTTCTACAATTATCTTGAGAAATTTATCATGTGGGACATCTATTTTATTGTGGGGTCAAAACCAAATTGCTATGTATTACTAAATAAAACATTTTTTCAAGTGGAGTCAAGTGCCCCAATGTCTTCAAGGTGGATCCGTCCCTAGCTGAAAAGACTCGTATTAATTCGTGGGGGCAGTCGACATTTCTGAAAACAGACTGAGATGTTACACTTAGAAATATGCATATGAAGTTTATTATGCCATAAAACCCTTGTTGCTCAGAATATGCCTTGCTTTTTCCAGCTTTGCATTTGGATATGTAAGCTGCTGGTTCTATCTATCAATGTTGGTAAACCAAAGAAAATGGAAAAGGAATTTGCATTTCATTCAACTGAATGTTACAGAGTCAATCACAGCAACATATACAGAGATGAAAACTAACTGATTACGGCTTAATCAATGTAGCTGATTCTACTAATTAATGAGGAAAAAGCTTTCCTAACAGATATGAGACTGAGAGTTTGCAGTTTGCGCCACTTAAACGCGTGAGTTTGTTTGGTGAATAGAAGTCTTTTCACAATTTAATGCTAGCGTGAATTTGCACCACTTAAAGAACATCATCTGAGTCAAGTATTGAATTTGGAGAAAATCTGACATGCACAGGAGCATAACAACCATTAGATGATGTTTGCAACTTTGCACGGCACGTACATAAAAGGAAAATTCAAATTATGAACGATAGCATGTCAGATATTAACCCCCCCAATTCGATAGAAGAAGCATAGACATAAAACAAAGTAGAGTGTAAAAGATGTGTAAAAAAAAAGTAGGGTGTAAAAGTTTTCCACCACTAGTAGTTGCATTGTCAATTTTTCAACAACATGACAATGCGAGCTATTTGGTTCGATCTTGAGTGTGTTTGTAGTAGTGTATACACTATAGCTGATTATTTGTCATTTTATCTAAAATCATTGACAAAATTTCAGAGCGCAAAAACTCCTTGTGCCTCGTGTAAAAGCATTCATTCCACTCAAGTCATTTGGTGCATTATAAGACATTCTAACTAAACTAGTAACATACCCGAGGCCGATCACATCACTTGATTTTTTTTTTGACACAACATCACTTGATATGATTAGTACTAAAATCAAAATTATAATTTTGGAAGCTCAAAGTTATAAAAACGATTGTAACTAAAATGAAGATTATAAATAAGACGAATTTCCAATAAAAGTATTTGTAGGAAAGAATGAAGATTTCAATTTAAATGATAATTTTATTAAAAGCGTGATGATTATGGGTGTCAAAATGATGTATTTGCCCATTGGATATTCGGTCCGTCCATAACAAAATTCATCCAATCCATCTGTTATAAAAAATATAATGGATAGGATTGAATCCATACGTTTGATTTTGTGAATAGTTGTGATTCATCCGTTATATTTTTTAAATTTGTTGGATTACAATAACTACAAAATCAAAATCTATTAGATAATTATAAAAAAAAATACTTTTTTACCAATAATATAGTTTTAAAATTACTTTTCAGTTTTAAAATAAAAATCCAGAATTTGTTATGAAATATTATTATTGGATGTCCATTGTCATTCATCTCCCACCATTATCTTGTGTAAGTGGTGTTTTATGAGTGACTACTCATTTTCCAATCCCTATATCCTATAAATAGGGATCACCTTCATATGTAGAGACTTACACTTGTGAAGAGCATAATGCAAAGACTCTCTCATTCTCTTCTTCCATATTAAAAAAAAAGAGTACAATATCCTTTCAGTGGGAACTGCCTTGTTAAAAACTTTGCCAGGAAAACCCAGTGGGACAAAACCATAGCGAAGGGAAAAAGAGTGCAGCTTTTCTCCCCCTGAGCTTTTCTCCCCCTGAATGAAGCGTCACTTCAGAATATTAATTTCGACATCTGGATTTTCTTCCTGGGTGCATATGGAGCGATCAACTCTGGCATGTCACTTGTGATATATTCTCTTTTAATGGAGCTTTGCGGTCAGTATTATCTTCAAAACATCTTCTTTGAATTGTTGGCATTTGGGCATGAAATGAAGAAGCAAGAACCACAGGTTGTTTTGTAGATCAAAAAGATATTTCAATGTCACCATATGTAAATGATAGCTGACATGCGATGAGACTTGATCAGAAAATACATTGTATCTGCATGGTTAATTTGTCTAACATACATAAAAATGATTTATTCATTACAATAGCCAAACATAAATATTCATCTTACCCCTTTTCTTTATATCTTGAATCCTTCTGGGATTTTCCTTGTAGAGATCAGTCATAGGTTCAATCTTAAAAACCCATTTTATATAATTTAGGTCATTCATATAGAAATCTTTCTTTGTGTAATCTATAAGTTTGGAAAGCTCTTTAGGAGTTCCAATAATAGCAAACTATAGCAAATTATTTGAGGAATCTTTCTTTGTATCTCAAATTTCACCATTCTCATTCTGCTTCAAGTTCATCTTTCAATTTTTGGCAAATTCACATTGTCTACAATCTTTAGTAGACTTTGTTTCATGATCCTCACTATCATTTATCACATTTAGCGCTATATTATATATAAAAATATCGTCAACGTTGACTTCATTTCAGTTTCATTGTATTTCATTCTTGACATAATTCATTGAGATCTCTTTAATTTCATAACTTTTAAGGTACCTGGTCAGTTCTTCTGGAACTGTAATTATGTCTGAAATACTCTTTTAGAGTTTCTATATCCTCAATTGGATCATCTTTCTTTTTAGCTCTTTTTCTTGTTCGAGGATTTTTATCTTTGGAACCGATTGGTCTACCACGCTTCATGCGCTTAGGACTCATTTGCAATATTTGATTATCCAATAGGGACATCCATTCTATTGGAGCATTAGCAGCTGATATATATGATTTGGTCACGTCTTTTAGATCAGTGAATGCATATGATAGATAATTTTCAAAGCTTTGCAAATGAATTATCTTTTTAACTTCTAGTTCACATTGTTTAGTTTGAGGATCAATATGAGATAATGATAATTCAATCCAACCGATCTCCTTTTTTTCACCGCTTATTCTCTCCCCTAATGTTGGGAAATCTAATTCTTCAAATGATAATCATCAGACTGGTCTATAAACAAGTCTCCAATATCATACATGGAGATTTATATCCAATATATATTTCCAAAGTTCTTTTAGGACCCATCATTGTTCATTGCACTTCCAATAAATTTTAAAATGAGAAATATTAAGTTCGTGACCAAAAACCAAATGTAAAGGGGAAGAGTTGTGATAACTTGTTGGCTTGATGCGAAACAATATTACAACATGTAAAATTACATGTTCCCAAGTAGAAATTAGAACTTCTTATCTCATAAGTATTGGTCATGTAATTAACTTTAGACGTCTAAAGAATGGTTCTTCAAGACCATTTTATGAATGAACGTATGACGTGTGATATCCAATATCAATTCTAATAGACATACAATACTTATCATATGCTTTCAAGGTAATTCACATAATGACCTCTTACTCAAATTAGTTGAGCAAACAATCTCACAAACTTCCGGTTGTGACATGACGACAAATATATATAATATATATGTGGTCATCTAGTTGATGCATCGATTAAAACCACAAATATCTAAATAGCCACGTGATTAGTGTATTTGTTTACAAATATCACCTTATATCAGTTCTAGAAATATGAGAGATTTACTATTCTCAAATTGCCAATTTCCTTTGGGAATTAGTGAACACAAGAATTAGCAGATTGAAGAAACTACTGGTTTTTCAATACAAGTTCACATTGAAATTTCAATCATTATTCGCATCATAATATACTCGGGATGGTCCAACCGATCTTGTCAACAACTAAATTATTATGATATGTAAACTTCTGGTTTACAGCAACATGTGCTTCAATTACACATATATAGTACAAATCGGAGGAAAATGTAGACAATTTTTCCACTACACTTATTTTATCAAAATATGTCTCGCTATATAAAACTATTCAATATCTTCTTCATATCTCGTTTCAATATGATATAGACTAATATTAGGTTTGTTTCCACTTTCCTTTATGAAGAAGCTTTGTGATATAGTTCCTGAAGAACTAATGGATTGGTAATCCAATATCCTTATAGGATTACACAACTATTTTATTTATCATTGTCAAGAGAGAATAACTTAATATTCAAGCATCCCTACAGGATTGCTCAAGTATGCTTTTTTTTCCCGTCAATGTTTAGATTTTGTGGTATAGTTCTTGAAGAACAATTGATTAGAAAGTATATTTTTCTTTGATATGAAAGATTTGTGATCGAGTTTCCGAAGAACTCGACTTTTACACGATGATTGTAATCTATAAGATCTATTTGACCTTGGTATGTTTTGAAGCAAAGAAAACAAAAAATTTACTTTTTTGAAGCAAAGGAAATCAAGTAAATAACATATAATTTATGTCTCAAATATTCTATGAATTAGCAAAATGAGAAAATATTTTTAGAAAAATATTATGAATCAATATTCTGTGATATGGTGATTGTAAAGAATACTCACAAACCACTCAATGAATTGAAGTTCATTCCCAGAAGTGAATGATTCACATTAGGTTCGTTTCCATAATAGACTTAATAATATTAGGTTCGTTTCACAAAGCTTCTTCCTAATAGACTTAAAAATTGAATCCATTAGTATCTTGAGTCAACAATTGGAGACTTGTCCTCTCATTCTCTTCTTCTCTTATCCATCTCTATTCTCTTATATGATGTTTAGTATTTGTTCTTACTCAAGTTTTGGTTATTTTCATAAGCGTTATCAGCACGAAACTCTACCATATGATTGATGGCGTAATCATCTTGAGGATCTATTACAAGAATAAGTTTTCTTCTTGATCTATCTTCTCCTAAGGTAATACGTATCAACACATATCCTTTATAACACATTATCTTCTTCTTGATCTAGCTTCCTCTTACTCTTGTTATTATCTTTCTTCTTCTCATTATCTTTTAATCATGATTTTTTGCTATCTTTTTATGTTTAATTTGATCTTGTTTATGTTTTATCTCATTTTCTATTTATTTATCATTGTTGATGAAAGTTTGTTATATACTCCTCTAGAGCGATAAATTCATTGGTGTGACTAAGCTCCTCTCTATCCTACGTGGCAAGGCCTCTCTCAAGTGGAAGATTTGAAGGCTAGCTTTGGCGGGAAAAGCGGTTATATTCGATTATAATGTGAAACCAACTTGTAATTGATTCTAACAGCATATAAATAGTTCCTTTAGCTAGGATTATGTACTAAGATCATTTCTGGGCTTGAGATTGAGTGAAAACACAGGGATCTTCGGGTTAAGGGAAGTGAGGGGGAAACACTTTGGGTCACCATTGTTGTAATCTTCATAACTCTTGCAAGAATCAATGAAAATGGATCAATACGGTTTGTATGATCCCGCAGATGTAAGTATCCACTCTGGATGCTGAACTGCGTCAACAATTTCGTGTGTTTGTGTTTCAATTTGAGCAATTTCGTTATTCCCAATTTCTAGGGTTAATTTGGGCTTTTTCTTAATCGGTTTCATTCGCAAATTCACGCTCAATTGATAGTCGAATTAGGTGTAGAAACTTGTTGCGCATCTTGTTCTTCAAGATTAAATCGATTCTCGAGTTATCAAGTTCAAGATTGAACTCTGTTGAGGTTTCGGTTTTCGCTATATCGGTTTCATATCGATATCGCCATCGTTGCATTGATCTCGCAACAACGAAGAATCGGTTCTTCCTCAACAGTATAGTTCTTGAAGAACTAATGATTTAGTAATCAAGTATCTTTGTAGGATTGCACAAAGAATAATTTTATTTATCATTGCCGGTAAAGATTTGTGATAGTTCTTGAAGAACTCAAAGAAAGAAAATATTCAAGCATCCTTGAAGGATTGCTCATAGTAAGGTTTTAATGAGGCATATCCTCAATGGACATCCAAGGGGGAGTGTTATGAAATATTATTATTGGATGTCCATTGCCCTTCATCTCCCACCATTATCTTGTGTAAGTGGTGTTTTATGAGTGACTACTCATTTTCCAATCCCTATCCTATAAATAGGGATCACCCTCATATGTAGAGACTTACACTTGTGAAGAGCATAATGCAAAGACTCTCTCATTCTCTTCTTCTCTTATTCATCTCTATTCTCTTATATGATGTTTAGTATTTGTTATTACTCAAGTTTTGGTTATTTTCATAATAGAATTAAATTTTTTAAATTCAGAAACTAATATATAATATATCAGTCACTACGATAGTTGTTGTCGTGGATGTCGCTGGACTGTCGCCGCCCACCATCGTCGGTCGTCGGAGCGCCGCTGCAGAGACCACTGTTGACCGCCGTCTGGCAACATACACACTTATATATAAAATTAAGGTGCTCCATTAATAAAAACATATTGAAATCATGAGTAAATTTTTATTTTTAAAATTTTTGGACTAATGAAAAAATATTTATTTATTTTATTTTTTTATGTTTTAAAGATACTAGTTTGCATCACCCGTGCCAACACGGGTAGACATTTTTTTATGACAAAAAATATTATGATGTTGTCATAATAGTTTCGAAAACATTATGAGATGTAATCAGCAGCTGCGCATTACGGGCTGGTTCTTTTAGTTTTATTTAAATATAAGAATACGGTAACACTAATTATGCATTCAACAAAATAAAATTAATATTAGGTAATAAGTTGAGAAAAAAATCTGTTCCATGGAAATTTTGGTAGTAAGTTGATGTGATGTTAGGTAATAAGTTGACAATTCACTTGTGGCTCCATTTGACGTGACAACATCTTCTACATATATTAGGTAATAAGTTGACAAATCACTTGTGACTCCATTTGACGTGACAACATCTTCTACATATATTCTCATTTGTACCACTTAATATAACAAAAGCATGTGTGGTTTCCAGTGGTTCTAATTAAGACATACAATTTTAGTCATTTAAGACATGTACATCCACATCAATTTCATATACAATTTAGTACTTAGGCATGTCAACGATTTTCTTTCATGGTTGATCCAATTGATCTAGTGTGTTAGAAAATTAGAATTTGTAAGCATTAAACTTAAGACCAAGAAGATAACAGCAACCCTTGTAAGTAAATTTGGGGCAATAAAGTAATAAAATATGTTAAAAAAGACCGCTAAAAAATGTAGTCTTGAAACATGTGCACCTACATTAATAAGTCGTGCCGAAAATCCTTCAAAACCGGAAAAAGTACTTTATATTGACAGACAAAAGTACTTTATATAGAATTCAATGTTCAACTCAAAATATACATAGTGTTTAAAAAAATATAATTGAACCCTCGTAGCAATCACCGTCATCGCAGCTCTCAATTGTTGTTTTCGTTTTTTCCCCCATCGCGCTTCTCTGCTTTCCGCCCGTCGTTTCAATCTTGATTTTAAAATGCATCGGATTAAAGAGAATTCAAAAACTCAACATGTATAAGAAATATTATTTTAATGATTATTATCTGAGCTTATTTTAACAATTCAAAAACTCAACATGTATTATCCAACATTTTTTAAAAGAATTCACCCTTTGTAGAATAATAATTTAAAAACTGTAGATAATTTAAGAAAAAAGTGGCAACATACCATTAAAGTGAATCTTGTCCCAATCACCGCGATCGTTGTCCCCGCTGCCGCTCCCGTCGTCGCCGCCTCTTCCAAAGGCCTCAATCTTGATTTTAAAATCTATATGTCATGTAGATCATTTACAAATCTATTAAATTCACAACATTGTTCAATCAAGATTACTCTATCAGATAAAAAAATAATAAGTAATATTTGAATCACTATTATTTGAGTTAATTTCAACAAAATAAAAAACTAAGCATGTTTTGTCAAAGTAAAATAACCGAACTCATCCGAATTAAATATAATTATCTAAAGGAAATTGAAATGCACCTATCAAGTTAATATACAACTAAAAATCACCGAGGTTATAAATCTAAATAGTCGTGGCAAAAAATACAACACTAATGTTGGCAACTTGTGATATATGAATCAAAGTTCAATTTAGTTTCATTTGAAACATCATTTTTATAATTGTTATCACATCTTCTTATTTCAGAATTTAAAAGTACCACAATTGAATATAAAAACGCATCCAAATTTGTTACTTTGGGATGGAAAGTAAGAAAACCCATAAGATGTTGTGAATTAACCTTATGCGCTTCTTCGTTATTTCCAAGCTTTGTTGCAACTCGGCCTTTAGTGCCATCTTTAGTAGTTGCACAACAAACCAATTCAAGAATTAAGCAATGATGAGTGAGTAACTAAAATATAATGCACAAAATGAAGCAAACAAAATCCCATTTTTACATACACTTGCACAAATCAAACGTAACCAATGAAATTTCCTTAAATTCACAAAACACCTTACATCAGCAGATTTAATGTTGAAATTCACTAATCACCTAACGGGTATAACTCCCACAAAAAAAACCCAATTTTTTCATACATGCACATATTTGCAGATTCAATGCTTTAGAACCATAATGATGACATTGCCATGTACTTGCAAACACTATGTACAAGTCTTTGAACAATTAGTTAGTTCAAAAGTCTCTAGTCTTTAAGAAATAAAGTAAGCAAACAAAATAAATCAGAAAGTCGCCACAATAAAGTTAAACTAATGTGTGACAAAGCTGACATTGAACAGAACTATAATTATCATAGTGTTTGACCCTAACAGAATCATGGGTACAAAGTTTCAAGTGGTTACTTGATCTTCTTGAGCATTCCAATCAATTCCATTTTCATGTCTTCAATACTACCAATTGGTAGTATACATTCATCAATATGGGTTATACGAATCATCACTTCGACCACTACCAACTACCACTATGACCTTCACTTCGACCATTGCCAACCATCACTCTTACCACTGTCGATCACTGCTATGACCATATCTAATCATTAATTTGACCACCACCAACTACCACTCGGACCACTACTAACCACCACTTTAACCACCGTCAACCACCACTTTGACCATCAACGACCATCACTCCAACCACCGTCACCACCAACCATCACATCAACCATCGTCGACGACCACGCCAATCACCGTTAACCATCACTTCGACCACCACCAACCGCCACTACGACCTTCACTCTGACAACCGCTAACCGCCACTCTGACCATTGCTGACCACCACCAACTACAACTCCGACCATCTACAACCACCACTTCGACGACCGCCAACCACCACTTTGGTCATCATCGACCACCATTCCGACCACTGTCAACTACCATCACTTCAATAACCACGAACCACCACTACGACCTTAACTCCAACCACCGCCAACCATCACACTGACCACTGCCGACTACCTTTAATCATCAACTTGGCCACCACTAACTACCACCTGGAGCACCGCCAACCACCACTCCGGCCATCATAGACCACTATCAACCACGACCACCAGCCACCACTCCAACCACTGTCAACCACCACTACAACCTTCACTCTGACCACCACTTCAACTACAACTGTCCACTACTCCGACCACCATCGACTACCACTCAGCCATTGTCAACCACCACACTAGTCACCGCCAACCACCACTATGGTCATCGTCAACTACCACTAAATACCACTCTGACCACGGTTAACCACCACTTCGACCATCACCAACCACCACTATGACCACCTCTAATCATCAATCAGACCATCACCAACTACCACTTCGACCACTGCCAACCACCACTTCAACCACTACCGACTAACACTTTGGCTACCACTGACAACCACCACTTCAACCACCATCAATCACCACTACGACCACCACTTTAATAAGGCGCTAGCAAGCAAGAATTTCAGAAACTTTCCTACTAAAGGGCTTTGTATTTTGTTAGGAATAGTGGAGCATATCAATGCATAACAGAAAGTTATGGCTGCTTGGGTTTTCCTTACCTATATAGTACTCCCTCCGTCTCATATTAAGTGTCTTGTATAAAAATTTTCTTTGTCTCAAATTAACTGTCACTTTAGAATCCCGATACAACATTTGTTATTACTTTCCAACAACACTCTTACTTTACAATATCAATAACCGTGTATTTGCTCCAATCAAGAAAAATGTAAGAGTATTTTAGTCCTACCATATTTTTCCACCATAGAATTTAGCATATCTAATTATTTTCTTAATACCCGCGCATAACCTTAAACGACATTTAATATGAGACTGAATGAGTACATGATGGAGTAACATGTTTTTATCACAAAATGAACTTAACATTTTATATTAAATTAATTAATTCGTACTAAGATTTTTTAGAAACATTATTTGTAGTCAAACAGGGTCCCTAAATATACGTTGGTTCAATCCCATGCCTCAGTCAGAATCGGGTTAATTAAAAAGTTAACACAGTGAATGGAAGTATGGAACAGGTTTCGATTTGGAGAGACTTGATGATTTATTAGTACTGTCAGCACTGTTGTGCTTCTTTTCCAACATAATCACTATAAAAGGCATTAAATGGATGGATAATTAAACTTATTGAGAAATCCACACCTCTCTAAGGTTCTTTTTGAGAGTTTGGAGGGGAGGAGAGAAGACTTGAAAAAAATAAGAATGATGAAAGGTAAATAGAAGGATGAATGTACCATCAACATTATTATTAAGGAGTTTATTTTTCTTCATAAAACCAAACTCTTAATCTATATCTATATCTATATCTATCTATATAAATATCTAAATGAAGCTTTTTTCCAAGCCTTTAAGATGCTCCACATCATCTTCATTAATTTTTAAATTAGATTTTCAATTATATTAATATCTTTTTATAATTTACACATATAAGGAGACTTATATTAATGATTACATATTAAGGCTAAATTATTAAGACCCTTTATATTTTTTCAGTTATTATATAATTAAAGACAATAAGTGTATTGATATGAGTTGAATAAAAATAAAAAGACATAAAGTTTGATGACTAGGAGAATTGAGCATTATTTTATTATTTATAAAAATAAAAACCACATGAAACATAAAAAAACGTAGATTTTAGCTTCATATCTTTTTAAGAAAAATTGTGTTCACTTCTATATTTATATTTATTTATAATTTTCATGGATTTTTTGTTGTAAGAATAGTGTATTTTCCTCTTTTATTTTTAGAAAGGAAAAAAGAATACTGGGCGATGTTTAATCTTTGGGTTAATTTTGGTCAAAAAGAAAACTTTTGGTTACTTTGGGTTTATTAATTTAAGTTTTGTTTTAATAGTTCTCTTATACTTTATTTGAGTTTTTTTTTATATTACATTTTTAATCAGGAATATGAATGGTTTTAAAAAAAAACAATAGTTTCAAAACGTCATATATTCTAATCTATTAACTTAATCTCATATTTCATCGCATTTCTTTGACATTTTCAACAACTTAATATCTTATCTAAAGAACTAATTATAATATATTAAAGTATATAAAGTATATAATTATAATATTAATTTCAGACACTTTATGTTTTGTAACATCCCATATTAAGTTGTAATAATGTTTTTATTTATTATTTAATTACGACTTGCAACCACATACATATTCCATCCACTTTTTCTTTGACGGTAGATATTCCATCCACTTTATCAAAAATAAACTAACTATATGTAATATATTGACATAATTATAATAATAATTTCAATCAAATTACTATTGTCTTTATATATTATTATTATTATATTATTATTATTATTATTATCACTTTGTGATTTAAGGTTTCACACAAAAGAAATTTTTTGTCTTTTACGTTTTTAAATAAATTGTGCTTTACATTTATAAATAAACACTATTTGTATTCCTAAAAAAATACACTATTTGAAAAGCATTTATAACCACTATTTTAATTTCCACTAGGCCTAAAAAAACTGATGACATTAATATTATATTACTATTATTAATCACTTATAACTATTGGACTCTAAAAGTCACATTCTTACTAACTATATAAACTCTACACACTCACACACACTACCTACTCCTCTTAATTTCATTCCCTTTATGTTGAGTTAGTG
The DNA here is from genome assembly GCA_020916435.1 of Oxytropis ochrocephala. Lineage (NCBI taxonomy): Eukaryota > Viridiplantae > Streptophyta > Magnoliopsida > Fabales > Fabaceae > Oxytropis > Oxytropis ochrocephala. The sequence continues at coordinate 87,863,129 of CM037094.1, forward strand.
TCATTAGTGTAGTGAGTTTGTTTTTGATGTTCTCTAAGTTTGAGTCACTTCATTTTTTTCATTTCCTTGCAAGTTGGGAGAGTTATTCTCAATTTGTGATTGTTGAATATTGTTGTTTTGTTTGTGTGATGCTTCTTATGAAGAGTTAATTGTAGAGCTTATCAAATTAGTTTAAATCTATATGTGATTGTTGTATATATTGTTCTTTATCCAATGCTTCTCATGGAGATTTATATTGTAGGTGATAAAATTATAGACTTTTCTAGGTTGTTTGTGTGAGTTTGGAAGTTCCTTTTGGGTCGTGTCGGTTTGAAAATCAGTAATTGAATCCGTAGAAAACTTTTAATAAGAGTTCCCTGCATTGTGTCTATCAAGATTCTAGCTATTTTAGATACATGTGTGTTTGTGTAGGTTATAAATTGATCTTTTGTAATCATGTTTACAACCGACTTCTAGATCTATTTTGTCAATATATAATAAGGCTTGGAGGATAAAAAGATAAGGCTACAAATTCGATGATGGTATTTTTTTTTTTGGTTTGTTTATTTGTATTCAACAAGTGATTTTTTTGGGTTTGGGTCAAAAAAACAAGTGATTTCGTAAAGGTGATGGGGGTGATAATCGATTCAATTAATAGACATGGCTACATTAAATAAAACTTAGTGTGTTATTAGTGTTAAATTGTAGTGGGTAATTTAATAATGCATTTGGTTTTTACTTTAGTTAATTCTTGCTCCTTGGTGTCTTCTTAATTGCCTAGACCGTTACACTAATACTTATCAATTATATTTTAAGAAAAAAGCTTAAAGAATAATTAAAATACATATTATAATATTTACCAAAATTTGTTATTTTAATAATTTTCTTTAAAATAATTAGATGAAACTGAATATTATTAATTAAATAGTTTAGATAAATTTAAAAGATTATGATACACGTGCATTTTACTTTTTTATTTGCAACATTAAGTTAAGTAGATATAATTACATAAATGATAAAATAAATGAGTGTAAAATAAACTAAATAAAATATTGATTATTATTTTGAATGAGATGTTTTCTCTAATATAATTTTTATACAAGATTGTGTATTGATAACCTATTGCTTATTAATATTAGAGTTAAATGTTTTTTTTTTGAAGGAAGTTAAATATGTTTTTAGTTCCTAAAAAATTGAAATTTTTGATTTTAGTCCCTATAAAAAAATTCACTCACTGTTAGTCCCCACATGTACCCTGTCAATGCTTTTAGTCCATTATGACTTATAATAGCGCTTAGAGTTGCTCTAAAAGGCCCCAATTAAAAGTTATAAGACTAAAAGCATTGACGGAGGAAAATGTGGGGAATAAAAGTGAGTAAAACTTTTTATAGGGACTAAAAGCACAATTTGTAAAATTTTTAAAGACCAAAAATATGTTTAATTATACATTGTAGAAAAAATTATTATCATTATTTTTTAAAATAATAATTCTATTTAATATTGTAAATACTAAATACCATATATTTCTTTTAAATCTTCTTCATATTATTGTAAAAATAAATAATAGAGAATGTATTTGTTTATTATTATTGTTTTCTAAATTCAATTTTAAATCAAAATTCTTTAACTTCACTTTTATGTTGAATTTCATTTTATTTTAACTTTCAATTTATGAATTATTAATTGGTGATGAAAATAAGAAAGAGTAGCAACTTTTTGCTTTCTATGATTTATCTTTCACCATAGATATTTATCTATCTATATTTTAAATTTACGCCACTAAATTCCACATATTAAATAGTATTATAATCTTCTTACTAAATATAATGAAAAATATTGTATTAAGTTAAAAATTAATTAACTTGAAAATGTATTTACAAATATTTATACCATATCTATCTATCTATCTATGAAAAGGAATCCCCAAAGGAAGTTGCACAATTTTTCTCAACAGTTTTGAAAGAACTTTCTCTATTCATTTCACTTTAATAATAAAATAATATTTCGAAACAGATAATCTCATAAAAACTATTAACAATTATTTATATTACACACTACAAGAAAAAGCCTCATTTGCCACCAAAATTAGCCACGGAGCCCTGTCCGTCGCTAATTTGCCACGGATTTGCGACGGCATGTGTAAAAATTGAGAGCGCGAAATTTCCCGCTGGTGTTTGCCACGGATTTGCCACGGACATGTGAAATGCCAAAAATTTGCGACGGATATGCCGTGGCAAGTCCGTGGCAATCCAATTATGAAAATAAAACACCCATCCCTAAATCTCTTTTTTCACGTTCTCCTTCTCTCCACAGAAACTCCTCACCCTCTCGCTCTCCTCCTCACCCTCTCGCTCTCCTCCCTCACTCTCAATCACCACCACCTCACCTCCACCCACACTCCTCCCCACCGTCGTGCTCCTCCTCCATCATTCTCCTCAACTTCGACGAAACCCACCGTCGTGCTCCTCCATCACACTAGAAACTCTCGTTCTCTCACTCAAATTTGTTCTCAGCCCTCTCCCTCTCTTTCTTCCTTTTCGTTCTCAGCCCTCTCCCTCTCGTCGCTTCCGTTCTCATCTCACTCACGAAGTTGTTTCCCTCTCAACTCGCTCACGAACGACTATTGAAGTAGCTTGACAGGGTTTGTTCTCTCTTGGTTCGTTCTCACTCTCTCTCCGTTTGTTCTCTCGCTATCTCTCTCTGCTCTCGGTTGATATAGTTTGTGGTGTTTAGGGTTTTGTTACATATGTTGTGGATTTGTTGATTTTGTGTATTTAGGGTTTTGTTGCATATGTTTTCTCAGTTGATTTTGTGTATTTGGGGTTTTTTTTTCTGTTATATTGCTCTAATTTTAATATTGTTCAGGGAAAAGTTTTTCAAAAATTGTGGAGAAATTGTTGATGTTTGTCTCCATAGAGACCGTGAAGGGAGGTTAAAAGGCTTTGGACATAGGCTCTTGAGTTGAAGAATACAGAATTTTTGAAACGGCGCATCTATGTTGATATAGCTCAGAAAAGGGTGATTATACCCCAAGAAAAGGTGATTATTTTGTACACTCTTTTTACTTTAATTGTGCATGTCTGTGTGGATAAGCTTTTGGGAAAAAATAACTTTTATGATGATGATATAGCTGTTTTGATAACCACCAAAACAGGTTTTTTCGAGGTGTTTGTTTCTTTGAGAAACTTAGCTAGTTATTGTAAATAAATTGTATCCATGTTTTGACTGAAAATGCATTTTTCAAAGCATAATCAAAAGAGCCCATATTCTCTATAATGATTCATTTCAAGTATCTTCCTTATGCTCACGCTCTTCCTGTTTCTCTTTCCTTACTAATGTTAGCAGCAGAGCAGCTCATTCCATAAAGATGCAAGTTCTCGGTCTCAAATCTGACTTGTGAAGTGTTTTGATCCACCCATTGCGGAACACAAGGTACTTTTTCTCTATGATATTAGATTGTTGCATCGGTTTTACGCACAAGCTTGGGTGAATCTCTCTCCAATACATATTTTAATGGTTTAATTGGTATTTTTATATGTATAATCTACTTGCCAATGCTGTTCACTTCTTCATTGGTGTATAGTTGACTTGTGCGGAGGAAGCAATATAATTAGTATGGTTATGTTATGCAAAGGCTCGCTCATTATGCAAGATACTTCAAATCATTTGTAATCTAGGAATCAATTTTTGATCTTGAGAAGCTTATGTTCATGGTGTTTCGCAGGACTATGGCATTGACTTCGACGACCTTGATCAACCCGTCAGTCGCTTTCAGATGCCGATGTGGCAGCAAGTTCTCGCAGAAATATGAAGGGATCCAACAGTAAGTTCAATCTCTCACTGATGGGTAGTACATCATTTTTCTCCAACTGTTATCATTACAGAATTGGACCCTAACCTTTTCTCTGCATATTGTCAATTCCCACGGAAAAATTTGCCACGGAAATTCCGTGGCAAACGATTTGCGACGAGCGTTTTTGCCACCAATTTTTGTCCGTGGCAAATCCGTGGCAAATGTTGTTTTGCCACGGAAATTTGTGCAGTTGCCACGGAAATGTCCGTGGCAAATCAGCGATTTTCTTGTAGTGACAAACCACATACACTATATAAGGAACGTCTAAAATTTATAATTTATCTAAAAAATTTAACTCATGTTTATATTATATATTATACTAACTTTTAAAAAACATGATTTATACTTTAATTATATATTTTATGAAAAAAAGTTAATAAATTAAATTTGAAAAAATATAACAACCCGTGCAACGCACGGGCATTCCTCTAGTCTATATAAATATCTAAAGGAAGCTTTTTTCCAAGCCTCTAAGATGCTCCACATCATACTCATTAATTTTTCAATTAGATTTTCAATTATATTAATATCTTTTTATAATTTACACATATAAGGAGACTTATATTAATGATTACATATTAAGGCTAAATTATTATGACCCTTTATATTTTTTCAGTTATTATATAATTAAAGACAATAAGTGTATTGATATGAGTTGAATAAAAATAAAAAGACATAAAGTTTGATGACTAGGAGAATTGAACATTATTTTATTATTTATAAAAATAAAAACCACATGAAACATAAAAAAACGTAGACTTTAGCTTCATATCTTTTTAAGAAAAATTGTGTTCACTTCTATATTTATATTTATTTATAATTTTCATGGATTTTTGTTGTAAGAATAGTGTATTTTCCTCTTTTATTTTTAGAAAGGAAAAAGAATCTTTCATTTATTTATAAATGTAAAGCCCAAGATTCTTTTTTATTTATAAATAGTGTTTATTTATAAGTGTATTCCTAAGAATAGTGTATTTTCCTCTTTTATTTTTACAAACAAAATTTAAATTAATAAACCCAAAGTAACCAAAAGAAATTTTTTGTCCTTTACGTTTTTAAATAAATTGTGCTTTACATTTATAAATAAACACTATTTGTATTCCTAAAAAAATACACTATTTGGAAAGCATTTATAACCACTATTTTAATTTCCACTAGGCCTAAAAAAACTGATGACATTAATATTATATTACTATTATTAATCACTTATAACTATCTATATCTATATCTATATAAATATCTAAAGGAAGCTTTTTTCCAAGCCTCTAAGATGCTCCACATCATCCTCATTAATTTTTCAATTAGATTTTCAATTATTATTAATATATTTTTATAATTTACACATATAAGGAGACTTATATTAATGATTACATATTAAGGCTAAATTATTAAGACCCTTTATATTTTTTCAGTTATTATATAATTAAAGACAATAAGTGTATTGATATGAGTTGAATAAAAATAAAAAGACATAAAGTGGATACTTTTGAGAAGTTTGGTTTGACACTTCGGCGGAATGGAGTAGATAGGCGCTCAACCCCTTTCTTTTGCGAAGCAGTACCGCAATTGTCGGGCAAAAGAAAGATAAAGCGAGAAAGCGCGATCTCTCGCCAGCGCCGGTCGTTTCTCATTGACCAAGCGCACTAATAACACAAGTAGCTTAGTCCTAGGTCGGAACAAGTTGATAGGAGCTCCTTTCTTTTGCCGAAAACAACCGGCTATTATCGGGCAAAAAGAAAGATAAAGCGAGAGATGGTGTTTCTCTCGCTTTTGTAATTGTGGGTCCCAATAGAGCCCGCACTGTGAGCTATTAGCTCGTGGCAGAGCGCATACGATGACTAGGAGAATTGAACATTATTTTATTATTTATAAAAATAAAAACCACATGAAACATAAAGTTTTCTTTTATTATTTATTAGAAAAATTGTGTTCACTTCTATATTTATATTTATTTATAATTTTCATGGATTTTTGTTGTAAGAATAGTGTATTTTCCTCTTTTATTTTTAGAAAGGAAAAAGAAATCTTTGGCGATGGTTAATCTTTGGGTTACTTTTGGTCAAAAAGAAAACTTTTGGTTACTTTGGGTTTATTAATTTAAATTTTGTTTTAATAGTTCTCTTATACTTTATTTAGCTTATTGTTACCTCAAAATTCCGACAAGGGCATTAAATTAAGCTTTAAATGGTATTGATTGCACATTTAATAGTATTCGTGAGCCGCAGTCAATGTTCAAGTCAATGTACCATAAATTCGACGATAAAAAAGTTGTACAAGTGTCGATAACGCAAGCAAACTTCGGCTGCACTTGGTTCTTCAAGCTACGAAACAATGTCGAAACCGGCGGCGGAGAGGGCCCAATTGTTCAACAAAGTTGGGTCCAATACTTCGCCAAATCCTTCGACAAACAAGGTGGTCGAGGCGCAAGGAGCATCGATTAGTGGGCGGTTATTTCCTGGTTTTTAGGAAGCGATTATCGTGCTTGCCCACGATTGTATCCGAGAGTATAAATACTCCTTGTAATAGGAAAACGGGGTCACCACATCTTTACAAAAACTCTGTGAAACTCAACTTTCAAGTCAAAGCGAAACAAGAGTGAATCAGATCATATTGTACGTGTCGGTGGACCACCTCCTTCTTTCTATCATTTTAATGCAATTTTTACCTGTTTTTACGTTTGTTGCACTTCTTGCTTTTATTCTGCTTTCAAACTATCTCTTCCTACTATTTTCTTGTTCTTACGCACGCTAAAAGACACAAAACTTAAAGGCAATTGTCAAAGAGATTTTCTAGTTTGATCTCACAGTCTTAATATTGAAAACTAGTGATTGTTTGCTAAAAACACCAGCGAACAAATTGGCACGCCCGGTGGGACCTTTGCCAGTTATTTTGTGTCGTTTCTGTTAAGTGTATAAACTTGTATGCACTTGAGGAGTGGTAGAATGGTACGTACCAATTCTAACAACGCCTCTAGTTCTAACCCTGTGATATCACAAGGCGGAGGAACAACGGTGAGATTCTGCCAATGTCAACGTTGGAAATGTTGCAGGGACTACGGCCCCAGTGACATCAATAACCGTTCCCACGATGTCAATGACCAATGTTGGTTCGACATCGTCTATGGCCTTGCCACAAAGTATGGGACTTCCTTCTAGTCCTTATGTGGCAACAGGGAATAGTTTGGAAACACGTTTCCAAAACATGAGTCTACCACCATACCCTTTTGGGGTATATGGCATGCCTACTGGAATGCCACATGTGTCGACCTTTTCCCCTTCACACGCCTCTTCCGAGGCGCATTTTTGGTGAAATCCTATCGTGATTAACCAATGCGTCCTTGTTGGCGTTAAGACAACAAGTGGACGAAAGCAATCATGATATGGTTAATATGTCGACTCAACAAATTGGTACCGTGTTCAATCCTTTGATTCGTAACACAAATACCGATTTATCGATGTTAGCGCACCAAATGGGTAGGATTGCAGATTTCTTTGGGGCTCCTACGGAAATAATAGGCGATTACCAAATTGCGGGAATAACATGCCTAACACCCCACGAGAGATCAGCCATCGCCAAGCCCAAAGCGGTTATGGCGAACAACAAACGGGAAATCACATCCCCGAGGTAGTTATGGTAAATCGAAACCAAAATGCTGATGAAGTTGTTCGACAAGTGCAACGAAATAACGTTTGTGCTCAGGACAACATAGCCACTTTGGTCGAAACCATAATGGCGCAAAATGGCCTTAACATAGGTTTACATAGGCCTAATTTCATATCGCCCCTGTGTGAGTATATCTTGCGAGTGCACTGCTAGAAGGCCGGAAAATCCCTAAATTCACTAAGTTTGGGGTGACACCAATGAGTCCATCTGTGTCGAACATATTGCGGTACATGATCGAGGCAGGAGACATAGCTCAAAATGAGAGTTTGAAAATGAAGTATTTTCCAAATTCTCTAACGAAAAATGCCTTTACGTGGTTTACCACTCTACCCCCTGGTTCCATATATACATGGGGGCAATTAGAAAAGGCTTTTCATGAGCAATTCTACATGGGCCAGTCGAAGATTAGCCTTAAAGAATTGGCCAGTGTTCGACGTAAAGTACCGAGGCTATTGATGATTATTTGAATAGATTCGATTCTTATCAAGGCAAGGTGTTTTACACAAGTGCTCGAACATGAGCTTGTCGAAATGGTCGCAGTGGCCTTGACTATTCAATTCGAAAAGAAATTGGATACGTCTCATTTGAGAGACATGGCCCAACTAGCTGATAGAGTTCGACAAGTCGAAAGGCTTAAAGAGGAAAAGGCTAGAGTGAATAAGTACAATAAAAAAGAAAACTCAGTGGGTTTTCACAAAAAAGAAAAGATAGCCTATGTAGATGAACAATTCGACTTTGCATTTAGCGATGTCGAATCGGAGAAATAGACGTAATGAACTTAAGCCCGGTCCTCCTATGCTTGTAAATTATTAAGGCTCGCAAATGGGAATAATCTGTAGAGCCTAAGAATGATAGATTTGTGCCTCAAAACGTACACCTTTGATGTTACTAAATGTGACGAGATCTTTGATTTGCTAGTGACTGATGGCCAAATAATAGTGCCAAATGGTCTGAAAGTTCCTCCTCTCGAGCAGAGGAAGAAAAAGGGTTATTGTAAGTTTCATAATTTTTTGGGACATACAACTCGACCGCTGTGTACTTTTCGGGGACATGGTTGAGCGAGCGATCGAAGAAGGAAGGCTCAAATTTGGAGATAAAAAGAATAAAGCACCGATGCAAATTGATGTCGACCCACTCCATCAAGTGGAAGCGATGTATGCAGAACCAATTGAGATGAGTATCAATATGGTAGACGCAAAAATGGTGGATTCTCCAAGGTCTACCAAACCTCCTGCTGAAAAAATCAAAAGTGTTGTGCAAAAGAGTAATGTTGTACAACGCGTTACTCAAGAAGAATATGAGGAGAAGAGTGCGGTATAACCATGGTACCCCAAGGCCGAGGAAGATTTGATAGACTTCTGAACGGTGCAAATTGAGCTCGAGGTCATGTTATGTCCAAGGTGCGATCTTTGTGTTTGATAAAGAAGCGGCTAAGAGTGTCGAATCTTTGTGAAGTTCGACAACCCCTAAAGAGGAAATGGCCGGATAAGAGGCCAAATTTGACTTCAAAAGAGGGGACCTCCTTACAAGGTAAAGAATTCGAGAGCAAGGCTTCGACAAGCAAGCCGCGTGATGTCGGTAAGCGGTGTAGCCAAGAAGGAGTTTGTGCTATCCGCCTCGCCAAACCATTTTTTCCAAGAGCAGATCCATCCAATGAGAAGTGGATACATGCCGGATGCGCACACTATAAGAGTCCGCCACGGTATTTGAAACGGCCAAGCCAATCACGCAGTGAGGCCTCAAAGTATAATTATACAAACAATTATAAAGGGAAGAATCCCATGACGAAGACCCAATGGCGTCGTTACGGTAGCGCTCGAAAAAGAAGGCAACACCGGTTGCTAACGAAAACGCCAAAAGCGGTTAAGGGTGTGACTCTAAAACCGCGGGGGAACACAAAGATAAGTATAGGTGCCGCCAATCAAGTGAGGTTGGAAATAAGGCTAAAGGGAAATCTATTGTGATAGAGGAACCAAGAAGGCTCCGCTATGGAGAGGATTTTCCTCCATTAACATCTATAAAAAGAAAAGCGCTTCATTCGACATGGATGAAGATGTTACTTCGATTTCGGACGACTCGAGGCTAGCTTCGGCGTCATCCGCAATGTGGTGTCCATTCCGAGAGAGTACGATGTCATTCACGATACCCCAAACGACGTCGAAGAAGACTTCATTGGGGATATGGCTAACCACAAGCCGGTATGCTACTATGTCATGAACAATGGCTGCGTGGAAGAACAGATGGCCACTTTCGAGAGGCCGACGAGGGCATGCAACACCATTTGAAGCCCCTTGTACGCCCAGTGCCAAAGTTAATGGCGTAGGCATTAATAAGATAATCGGTCGATGGAGGGGCTCTTTGTTAACTTAATGCCTCGTGCCATGTCAAGACAATAGGTTGTTTGACACAGACCTTAGACCTCATAATATTATGTTGACCAATTATGAGGGAAATCGGCGATCGTTGAAATTTTGTCGAAGTGGAAGTGGTGGTAGGAACCGCGGAAGAACCACCACGTTCTTTGTCATAGCATCAAAAGCAAGCTACAATCTACTCCTTGGGAGAGAGTGGATACATGGCGTAGGAGCTGTTCCTCAAGCCTACACCGAAATTGGTAATGTGGAGGATGATGGTGCCGTGGAGTATGTCAAGCGGACCAAAGTTATTTCCTTCTCGACGTAAATAACGTCACCGGGGAGAATTTCGAGAAACAAATGGTGAATATTGCGCCATGTTCATCTTCTAGCCAAGCATATATCTCTTCAGATAATGTGCTTTCCTCCATTCACTTATACCCAACACATGGTTTTGTGTGGGAAAGAGAGGAAATAGAAGGTGCAAATGTCTATCCCGATGGTGTGCTACCTCCAACAGGATGGGACACCGACTCTTAGAAGGTTTAGATGTCGCAGTGCTGCAGGATAGAATTACGGCTTACATGGCCGAAAATAAAATAAAACGGCTTTGGAAGCCGAAGTTAAATCAACAAACAATGGCCGCCGGCCACAACTTCATCTCAAGAAAATGGTGAAGTCATAAATGATGTTGGATTGCATTTATGATGACGAACCATTGGGTTTTGAAAAAGACCCTAAAGATTCTACAAAGCGCATGCAAGCTCAAGACCCAGTCGAAGAGGTGGATTTGGGAGATGGCTTGATCAAAAGGCCAACATATATTAGTGCACATCTTGATGTCGCTTCGAACCCAAGTTATTTCACTTCGCAGAGTTCAAAGATTGCTTTGCTTGGGAGTACAATGAAATGCCCGGTTTGAGTCGAGAAGTGGTGGAATTACAAATACCCATTCGACTGTGGAAGAAACCGATGAAGCAAACGCCAAGAAGATTTGCTCTCGGATATTGGCTAAGATCAAGGAAGAAATAGAAAGGTCGTTTCAAAAGCAAATTCATCGAATCGCAGTACGTTGATTGGTTAGCTAATATAGTTCCAAAGAATGAAGAAAAATGGAACACTTAGAGTTTGCGTGAGACTTTAGGGATTTAAATAATGCAACACCTAAAGATGAATACGCTATGCCCGTGAGTGAGAAATGCTAATAGATTCGGCAGCGAGGATTTGATTATCTCGGTTTGCTAGATGGCTACTCGGGGTATAATCAAAGCTTTATTGCCGAGAAGAGGATGTGTTAAAACAAATTTTTCGATGTCCGGGGGCATTAGGTGTTTATGAATGGGTGGTCATGCCTTTTGGTTTAAAAATGCTGGTGCCACTTATCTAAGGGCAATGAATTCTATGTTTCACGATTTTATTGATGATTTTATGCAAGTATACATAGATGATGTGGTGGTTAAGTCATCCTCAGAAAGTGGTCATTTGGACCATCTTCGACGTTCTTTTGAACGAATGAGGAAATATGGATTGAAAATGAATCCAACCAAATGTGCTTTTCGTGGTATGCGTGCGGGTGAATTCTTGGGTTTTGTAGTACACAAGAAAGGCATAGAGATCAACGAAAATAAGACTAAAGCAATTATGGAAACGAAGGCTCCTTCGACCAAAAAAGAACTTGATCCACTACTAGGAAAATCAATTTCCTTCAAGATTCATCTCAAATCTAAGTGGCAAAACACAAGTTTTTTCGCCATTACTGAGATTGAAGAAAGAAGATGAATTCAAGTGGGAGCAGGTTCACCAAGATGCTTTCGACGCAATCAAGTCTTATTTGGTCAAGCCACCAATTTTATTGCCTGTTATTGGAAACAAATTGCTAAAATTGTATATAGCAGCTTCTGATAACACAATAGGTAGCATGTTAGCGCAAGAGGATGATAGTGGTGTCGAAAGACCCATTTATTACCTTAGTAGGGTTTTGATCGATGCTGAAACTAGGTATAGTCCAATTGAGAAACTGTGCCTTTGCTTGTATTTTTCTTGTACAAAATTGAAGCAATATATAAAATCAGCAGATGTTTATGTTTATTCGCATTTTGATGTTATTAAACATATGTTGTCAAAACCAATGTTGCATAGTCGAATTGGCAAATGGGCTTTAGCTTTGCTAGAGTACAACTTAACTTACCAACCCCTTAAATCAATTAAAGGACAAGTGGTTGCTGATTTTATAGCAGACCATTCTGTTGTCGAATGTGAAATACATTCATTAGACATACGTCCTTGGAGGCTATACTTCGATGGCTCAAGCCATAAGAATGGAGCAGGCATTGGAATTTTGATTATCTCTCCAGAAAATACTCCAACGAAGTATAAATTTAAAATTCGAGATTCTTGCTCAAATAATGAAGCTGAATATGAGGCTTTAATAGTAGGCCTTAAAATTTTACTCGAATTGGGGGCAAGTTATGTCGAAATAAAAGGTGATTCTCAACTAGTGGTCAAACAATTGACAAAAGAATACAAATGTATTAATGAACACCTTATTAAATATTTCGTTATTGCCAATACTTTGCTAAAAAGGTTTACATTCGTTCACCTAGAACATTTACCACGAATTGAAAATCACGTGGCAAATGAGTAGCACAAATTGCCTCCGGTTACAAAGTATCGAAGCAAAGCCTAGAAGAGTTAATTGAGATAAAAGATAAATTAATCTCGAGAAGACTCTCTCTATAATACTCCTTCGACGTTATTGTCAACACCAAAAATCGGGGGCAATAAATACAAATGAAGTGCGCGCTATTTAAAAACGTCACATTTTTGACGATATTGACTTGGCGTAAATTTTTGCTATTGACAATATGGTTGATGATGATTGGCGAAAACCCATTGTAGAGTATTTGCAAAATCCTACAGGAACACTAATAAAAAGTAAAGTACTGAGCTCTAAGCTATGTGTTAATTGGAAACGAATTGTACAAACAAACTCTGAAGGGTACTACTAAAATGTCTTAGTGAAAACGAGGCATATTTGGCGATTTCGATACACATAATGGAGCATGTGGCTCACATCAAGTAGGCCACAAAATGAAATGGTTGTTATTTCGACAAGGAATGTATTGGCCAACTATGCTAAAAGATTGTATAGAATTTGCCAAAGGTTGCCAAGAATGCCAAAACATTTGGAATACAACATGTGCCTGCAAATGAGTTGCATTCTATAGTGAAACCTTGGCCATTCAGGGGTTGGGCTTTAGATGTGATTGGAGAAATAAAACCAACTTCGTCGAAAGGCCACAGATACATTCGGTAGGGATTGATTACTTTACTAAATGGGTAGAGGCAATACCTTTAGCCAATGTAGATCAAGAAGCGATGATAAGGTTTATTCAAAATCATATCATTTATAGATATGGAATTCCGAATCAGCACTACGGACCAAGGCAATCGCTTTTTCACCGGTCGAAAGATGGTAGATTTCATTGCTTTGAAATTGGTTTCAAGTTATTGACTTCGACACCATACTACGCACAAGCCAATGGTCAAGTAGAGGTCTGCTAATAAAATCATTATTAACTTGATTAAAAAGCACGTTGGATTTAAAGCCTAGAAGTTGGCACGATTCTCTTGACCAAGCGTTGTGGGCTTGTCGAACTTCACCTAAAGAGTCTATAAACACCACTCCCTACAAAGTTAACGTTTGGGCATGATGCGTTGTTACTCGTCGAGATTTGTTTACAATCAACAAGGATTCGAAACAAGGTGAAATTCCTTTTGATCATTATTGGAATATGATGATTGATGAATTAGTTGATTTGGATGAAGAGAGGTCGTTAGCTTTAGAGACGCTTATTCGATGAAAGAAAGAAAGAGTAGCTAAAGCCTACAATAAAAAGGTTAAGTTAAAAACCTTTGAGGAAGGGGAGTTAGTGTGGAAAGTCCTATTACCTATGGATAAAAAGATAGAGTTTTAGGCAAATGGTCACCGTGGTGGGAAGGCCCATTTCGCGTGTTGCGATGCTTTTCGAATGGCGCTTATGAAGTCGAAGAGCTAGGTGACGAAAATAGAATCTTTAGAATAAATGGCAAGTATTTAAAACGATACAAGCCAACGTTAATCGAGATAAAGATTGAGCAATTATAAGTAAACGAAAGTTGTTCATAAATGGCAATGTACAGAGAAATTGTTAAAGTTACACAGCCATTTTTAGAATGCTAAACTATTACAGTCTCAGAAGTTCGACAAGGTAGCCTTATGCCTCTCCATAATGCTAACACTTAGAGAAATAGAGGTGTCGAGAAGGTACTGACTCTTTGTCGAGGGTCGGCGAGAATAGCTTGATGCTTGTCAATCTTCTCCAAGTGCTCTATAGCCGCCAATGCTTTGGTGGTTTTGGTGGACGAAGAAGCGAAGACTCATGCGTTCGACGATCGGACCTTCCGATGCTTAGCGTTTGACAGCCTGAGTTGAAGGGTCTTTATCTCTTCATCAATGCGCGCAATCTCTGCATCCCATTCAGCGATTGCTTTCTCATCTTTAGCTGCTTGGGTTTCGAGAGCCTCGATGTCGTCTTGATCAGCCTTAAGAGAGGCGAGTTCTACCTCGCAGAGTTGAGTCTCTTGAACCTTGCGCTTGGAGGTGGTCGACCGTTGGTTGATTAGAAGGGAAAGTTGCTCAAAAATAGGGCCAAATTCCATGAAGAACGAAAGGACGTTTTGAGGAGGGTCCAATTTGGTGATCTTGTGAATGAGGGTTTTTACCTCAAGATACACAGATGAGTCATTTTCAATGGTCGCCACCAAGTCCCCTTCTAACACCTTCGTCTTCAACTGGCAAAGCAGGCTTTCGACCGTCTCCTGATTGATAGAACTTAGAGAGTTGTTCGAGGCGCAAATCAAGCGGCTCGACGAGCTCTTAAGACTCAACATGATCTTCAAGGTCGCCAAAGGATTCGTCTTCTTTAGCTCACCAATTCTTGATCGCTACTTGGTATTGTTGTTGGATGACTCTTTGGCGAAGCACTTTGATCCGCAGGTCCCCACTCTAGGTGCCTCTTGTTCTTGATCGATCATATTCTCTTGGTATTTCGGCTGAGGTAGCCGCTACTTCTGGTCCCTCAGTTGTTGGAACGTTAAGTTCTGGAACTTGAGCAGTTTCTCCAACAACGATCTCGGCTCGACTCTACTAGCAGTTGGAATAGCCTCCTCCATAGCAGGAGCATTCTCTTCGACGACCGCCTCTTGTTCGACATTTCCAAAGACTTGGAGCAAACTCCTCAAAGCAGGATTTGGGGTTATCCAACGCTGGAAAATTTCTTCAAGATTACACCTCGAGGAGATGAAGGAAAAGGGAGCACGGGCCGACAACTCTAGATCGTGCAGCCTCAACCATAGATTGAACTTGTGTTTGTCCACGAGCGGATCCACCCACCTATGCACAAGCAAGGTATATCATTAAGTTAAGGATTGGGAAGGTGAGACCGAATAAGTCTAAACTAATGTCGAAAGGAGTTTACCTCTTGTACCTTAAGCCTCTTGATTGGAGGAGAAGAAGGTGGTTCAGAGCCTCATCAATAATGATGCCTTGAGCTGCCCTTTGAATCTCGGGAAGGTTTCTTTTTCTCGACCTGCGGGTGAGGGGATGTTGTCATCACTTTCGATTGTCCGCAAAAAGAATTTGGGTTATGACAAGAAAGTGAATGATGGAAGGAAGAGAAATTTCGACGGATTAACAAAGCAAGAGTATAGTACCTCATCTTCGGGAAGGACCATTTTCTTTTTAGCTTTGGCCTCTTTGAGGGATTTTGCCTGGGTTGTTTTCTAAAAAGAAGGTTTTCGACATAAGTAAAAGTCGTAATCAAAAATAACTTGAAAGCGAATAAATGGCAACATACCTTCTTTAGGACAATATCTGGAGTAGATCTCACGACCACTGTCTTCTTGGTTGCTGGAGGAGATTTTGCTGTGGTAGCCTTGCTTACTTTGATCTTCAGCTTGGGGGCAGGTTGATCTGACGTCGAAAAACATTGGTAAGCAAACAGGAATAAAACTAAGTTACAGATGTTTAAGACTCAGAAGGATTTGGGTATCAAGAAGTAAATACAGGTTGTTTGAAGGAAGGGTCGCCACCAATTCCTTCATAATATTTTCTCGCAAAGGTGTCACTAGCTTCTCCAAAGAAGGTGGTATAGTAACCAGCCCACCATTCATGAAATTTCTTGGTGCATGAGAATCGGGTTGAATTTGAGAGGTTCAAATTCAAGGCCCTATAGTGGGAATTTCTTGAAGGCTTGCTTGTAAAGTCGCCATTGTTTCCGGATTCGAAAATTCTCGCCTATGAAAACACACTTGGCGCAGTCGAACCGACAAAGGCCAAACATGTCGCGTAATAACTTGGGAAGTATTTCTTAATTAGAAGCTATTTTTAGTTTTGCTGAGGTAAGTCGGTAGAAAGATATAGCGGAGAGAGAGGTAGGTTTGCGATTTGGGTAATCTCCTCAAACTTGTTCGGATGAAGAAGAAGAAGGAAATGGTTGTTGAAACCAAGTTGGACCGAAAGGCCTTTGCACAAAGGGAGCCATGGAGTCTCTGAAACTTGTGCACTTCAGAACATGTCGAAGTGAATTTCAAAGACTCTTCGGAGGAATATTTATCCGCTGGGTTTCAAGCTGGGCTAGTCGAATCCCTTCAGTCCTCCTAGACTTTAAGGTTGGTTGAGCAGACTTAGGGATATCTGAGCACCTAGTCGAGACTCGAAAGTGGCTAATGACCACAATTGCAATAGCCACAATGGGCCGAAGCCAAGAACTTGTTGGTGGGTTCGTCTTCTTTCGATTCTAGAACAAAGCATTATCAAGCTCCTCGATAGAGAACCCAACAACGGTTTGGCAAGACTAATGTTTTCTTTCTCGTGGAGTTCATTTTGCCCGATGGAATATAGGTTTTAGAAACCCGGAGTGAACGATGCACAGAAAACAAAAAGGATAACCAAAGGGTTAAGAAGGCTACGTGTTCTTTAGCGAGACATCGTGGTCGGTGTCACGATTGTGGTGTGTCTCGTGATGTAAGGAGCAAAAGTGGCATTGTTGAAAGTGAACGGGTATTCATAATCGGATTAGCGGTCAAAAGTCTCACCTGGGGTTTCGGACTGTGATGGCAAAGAACATCTAGTAAAGTGGGAGTCGCATGCCACATCTCAAGTGGAGGCTATGAGTAGCACGATCCCAAAAGCGCATAGCGACCCAATATCAAAGTGTTGTCATACTTAGGCCCATACCTAGACAAGCTGGATAAGGTCAAAAATACCTTGTTTTTTCCGGATGTCGGCCTTTTTAGCCTCTACCTTGTCGAGCGGTCTATGTAAATCTGTTGGTCGAGCCTAGAGCGCGGACCTAAAAACCCTGGAAGGACTATTCGAAATTCTAAATGAAAAGGGGTCTTAGTGAAAATTCGGGTTGAAGACAGGCATGACTGGGGAAAATTTCAGAAACCTCAGTGGTTTCTAACAGGATATCAGGAAGAGGACCTAGATATGCATGAGTATAAACCCTAGTAGAGGGAATCAATACCTGGGTTTGCCATTGAACCGCTCGATCGTCGTGAATGTCGCTCATCAACGGCCATCAAGGGTTTTAGGTCATTGGGTTGGTTCGCTGCTCTTCGTTGAACATTCAAAGCAGTGAGATGAGGAAGCCATGAGAGATAAAGAGCAAATGCGAGACGAAATTCAAGCGTAGGTTGAAGGAAAGGAATGAAAGTTTGAAACTTTAGTGATTTTGGATTTTTGCAAGACGCAGAGAATGAAGAATGCAGAAAGACTTCACAAAAGTTCAAACTGAGTAAAGAGGAATACGAAGGGTTGTAGCCGTTTATATATGTTGGGAAGCTACGATTATTGGCATCGCGTTCGCCATAACTCGCACGTTCGCGATGTTTGAGAGGCGTGATGGCCCACCAACTATGCAACGTGTGCCAATAAGGCGGTTCGTTTTACCCGCAAGCAAGTAATGATGGTTGTCTTTTCGACCACCGTTGAAATGCAAAAAGCGGTAGAAATGACCATTGCACAATATTCAAAAATGCCTTTTCTTCCTCCATTCCTTATTCCGCGTTAAAAAAGCATTTTCGTGGGGCAATCTGTTACCTCAAAATTCGACAAGGGCATTAAATTAAGCTTTAAATGGTATTGATTGCACATTTAATAGTATTCTCGAGAGCCGCAGTCAATGTTCAAGTCAATGTACCATAAATTCGACAAAGAAAGTTGTACAAGTGTCGACAACGCAAGCAAACTTCGGCGCAGACTTGGTTCTTCAAGCTACGAAACAATGTCAGAAACCTTCGACAGGAGAGGGCCCAATTGTTCAACAAAGTTGGGTCCAATACTTCGCCAAATCCTTCGACAACAAGCTGGTCGAGGCGCAAGGAGCATCGATTAGTGGGCGGTTATTTCCGGTTTTTAGGAAGCGATTATCGTGCTTGCCCACGATTGTATCCGAGAGTATAAATACTCCCTTGTAATAGGAAAACGGGGTCACCACATCTTTACAAAAACTCTGTGAAACTCAACTTCCAAGTCAAAGCGAAACAAGAGTGAATCAGATCATATTGTACGTGTCGGTGGACCACCTCCTTCTTTCTATCATTTTAATGCAATTTTTACCTGTTTTTACGTTTGTTGCACTTCTTGCTTTTATTCTGCTTTCAAACTATCTCTTCCTACTATTTTCTTGTTCTTACGCACGCTAAAAGACACAAAACTTAAAGGCAATTGTCAAAGAGATTTTCTAGTTTGATCTCACAGTCTTAATATTGAAAACTAGTGATTGTTTGCTAAAAATACCAGCGAACACTTATTTATTTATCTTTATCTATATATACCATCAATAAAAATATTTATATATATATTGATTTTTCGAATTTATATTTGTTTTAATTATTATTCATTCTAAACTAATGTCATAACTTTACTAAGTCACAAGAAAACAAGGTGTTACTATTTATATAATTTTTTTATGGAATAGCATTATGATGGAATAAAGTTAATTCAATTTTTTTTACTATTTGGAAATAATTTTCATATAAATAGTACATCATATATATATATATATAATTTGTATATAAAAATTGAATATTTCTCATATAAAATATATTTTAATTTTATCTTTTATACAATTTAATATTAGACATCATTTTTATTTTTTTAAATAATCACTACTTATTTTAAATTCATGAGATGAAGGTTTTTTTATTTCTTCTTTTTTGATTTCAAAGACATCTATATATTATGACAAATCTCATTAGACTATTTTAAGATATACTTGCTTACAATGAAATTGTATTTTATTATTATTATTATTATTATTATTATTATTATTATTATTATTATTATCATTAAAGTTGCTAGAAACCTAATTTAGTTGTCTTTAATCTAATTCCTTTTTGAAACAGAAAATAATTATTAGACCTTTTGAAATTCTTCATGATGTAACATTTATGCAATATTAAAAGGGAAGTATATAACATTAATATGAATTATTCCTTTAATTGACAATAAATTCATGAGTTAGTAAAATATTAGTGGAAGATGTAGAGTTTTAGTCGGTTATAATAAGAAATTACTATTTAAAGTGAACAATTTTGGAGGGTGAGTAGAGAGATCTTGGCAAAAAAAATTATAGTCAAAAACAATATTTACATATGAGTAGAAGAAATGAGCGAGTTTCACAAAGAAAAGACAGAAATGCAGAAAAAAATTGGTTTCGCATGTTTGGATCACTTAGTGAACAACGCAATTGATGCAACAATGTTTGGTAAAGCTATGGGAATTCTGGAATCATGTTTAATTTTGATATTATTCTTTAGAAAAATATTTAGTTTTAGTAGCTTATGTGAAATTATATAATGTGCTAGGTCTACATGATTTGTATCTCTACTTAGAGAGCACATAGATGTGAAAAACAAGATGTACATATGAGTATAAGAAATGAGTGAGTTTCACAAGAAAAGACATGCAGAAAAAAAAATAGAAGGTTTCATGTTTGAACAACTTTGAAGTAGATAGAGTGTGCAATTGATGTAACGATGTTTTGTAAAGCCATGGGCATTCTGAAGTCATGTTTAATTTTGATATTGTTCTTTAGGCAAATATTTAGTTTTCATAGCTTATGTGAAATTATATAATGTGCTAGGTCTAAATGATTTGCTTATGCTCCTTTTATCTCTACTTAGAGAGTGCATGGATCAAATGTGGTGAGTATAGCATTTTGTTTCTAATTTTAAATACTTTTTTTAAACAACTTCTCTAACTTATGACTTCTCAAAGTTTTCACAAAAATTAACATTAATCATGGTTACAATGTCAAATAATATATTAGATGTAATGAAAAGTTACTATGAATGATACCTTTGTTGATTAAAATTAAAAAAAAAATGAATGATGCCTTTAAATACTCTTGAAGGAAATTTAACCACCATTACATTTAAAGCCAAGCAAATGAAAGGGTTTTTAATAATAATTTGTTAAGTAAAAAAAATAATAATAATAAAATGATAAAAAAAATTGTGTTTAATATATTAAATATCTTTAGGACCCAACATGTACAGTCTATCGGTTTTTAAGTCCTTTGTAATATAGGACCAACATACTATTTAATATATTAGTGGTCTTTAGAACCCAATTGTAATCTTAGTTAGATGCATGAATTTCAGTTTTTTATCCCTAATATGATGCTTTATTGAGAACTAATGACTAATGATATTCCATATAGCTCACATCTTATGGTTTTACCGTTAATCCATCCGATGGTTATACTTTATAGAATACCATATTTTGTAAAAGAAAAAAAGGATATCAAAGGTTTCTAAATTTACGTGATCAAAAATGATATTTACATATATTAAGAAACCAATAGGTTATAATAATATTATCTATCTATATCTATATCTATATCTATATCTATATAAATATCTAAAGGAAGCTTTTTTCCAAGCTCTAGGATGCTCCACATCATCTTCATTTATTTTTCAATTTAAATATCAACATTCTTTTTTCCTTGATTAATAACAACTTTCTTCTCATCTTAATTAAGCTATAGTGGAGATCCTACTCATATTCTTTTATTTATTTATTGTTTTTATTTTATTTTATGTATAGTTTATTATTACCTAACCACTGATAATTAAGTATAATTATTTATTTCAAAATCTATGAGATGAATCCCCAAAGGAAGCTCCACAATTTTTCTCAAGATTTTTGTCTATTAAAATATTTATTTTTAATTTAGGGGGAAAGAGGACTTTAATTTTAATGAAAGCAATTAGTTACCACTAACTTATTAAATAATTCTCTTAGTGGAATATTAATTAAATGTTTTTGTATTTATATGAAAATGATATTTTCTTATGGAAATGATGTTCCTATATTTAATAAAATTTATAAGTTGAAATTTTATTGTGTTCTCTACTATATAATTTTTCTAAAACAAGAAAGAAAATTTTCTTTAGATTTCAACTTTTTTGTAGTTAACAATTCAAAATTTTCATCTTAAGATTTCAGCAAATATATTTTCTTTTAATTTTTGCAATTAATTTTGTTAATTATTGAATTTATACAATTAAAACTAACATTTTTACTATTTTACTTTTTATATATATATATATATATATATATATATATATATATATATATATATATATATATATATATATATATATATACATGCAATTCATGAAACAAAAGTAAAATACTAAATTACTAATCAAATAGTTTTTTGTAAGAAAAAAACCATACAAATTCCTTAACCGATACTACTCATTTACTCTTAAGCATGATTGAGTATGTGTTACTTTTAATATTATGGAATTCCTATGGTTGAGTAACAATTCAGCTTTCTTCATGTGTAGAATTTAACAACTCTAATTTCACGTAAAATAAAAAAACTATATTATCTTTTAATTTTCTTATGTAACTTTGTTAATTTTTTAATTCTTAAAGTTGTTATTTATATTCCAATTGAATTTTTATATATGTGTGTGCTTGAAATTTATGAAATAAAAATAAAATATCAAAATAACTTCCCAAATAAGTTTCAAAAAAAAGAAAACTGCCCAAATACATTTATTATCTATAACTTCTTATTTACTCATATATAAACTATTACACAATATTAAGCAAACCAAAAAGATCTATACTATTATTGGTTTATTCGGTTTCCTAAAAATCTGAAACTCTATGTAATTAGGTTTTTCATATTCACCATTAATATCAATTAAAATCCACTTAAACTATAATTATTCACATTCATTTTCTTTGCAAATATTTGACTACTATAAAGATTGCTTCAACATTATGTACCCTCCTACCATTACGGACTCAGTTTATTGAGTAGTTGATAGAAAAAGAAATCTCTACCATGTTAGACTAAAGTTTCAATTATTCATATATTATTTGCATATATATATATATATATATATATATATATATATATATATATATATATATATATATATAACTATAATTGTTCTTCTGCAAAGTTTTATGTCTCTTTTGGTTTCAATCTAAGCATTTTATTTACTCTCCACTTTTATGTATCTTTATTTTCTAGATTATTGTGCTAACTTTTCTGGTGGTACCTCTTTTGTTATCTTATACTCTTCCTTTGTCTAGGGGTAACACAATCCTTGGCGTCAATAAGGGCATAGCAATTGTTTCAACATTTCAAGTGAGTACTACTTTAGAGGTACGCTACTCATGTCAATACTATCTTCCACATCGACAATTACATAATTGAATAGAAGTACTCCATGTAAATGGTTCTTGGACGATTTCTGAAGCATTCCCCTCATCTATGTGCAAAGAAGATACACGTCGATACCTTTTACCTAACAGGTGGATCATTTCTTTAAGCTTCTCTCTAAATTTTGGTTGGAATAAATCTTTCAAATTATGTGCTAAATTTTCATAGTTTTGTAACTTATAATATAATATAATATAATATAATCTATATATATCTATATTTTTATGTCTTCTTTTTTAGCATGATATTTTTATATATCTAAGTTTTTTAACACGACAAAATTAAATATCTAGGTTAGTAGCATAAAAAGGAGAAAACTCACTTTATAAAAAGCTTTCTCCTTTAGTCCTTACACTTAATTCATTACTTAATGTTTTGATTTTTGTTACCTTTTGGTGTCTCTAAATTATTATTTTGATTAGTACTAATTATTATAGTTGGTTTTTAGAAGAGATTTGTTATAATATTTTCATTTTTTTAAAGCCTATAATCTTTTCAATTTTCTTGAGAAATCCTATAAATACCTAAGTAGAGAGGTCACCACTTATCTTTTCATTCACTTTTGTTTGGTTGTCACATCACTTATGTAAAAATTTTAATTTTTTTATCACAAATACTTTTGTGTATTTGGATTTCTAAATTTTTTTGTGTAAATTTGTCTTTTATTTATAAGCTTTTATTGATTAAGTATTGAGTTTGTTATAGGTTTCAAATTGCGTCAAGTAAGGGAAAATGGAGCTTATATCGATCTGTAAGAAATTGAAAAGACAAAGCACAGGATTTGAACTTCATGTTCTAGACAATTCTAAAGTAGTCAAAAAGACAAAAGAAAAATTTAGATTAGTTAGTGCGTCATGCCATGGTTGAAAAACAATTTTTCGTCAAGCAATAGACATGTATGAATTATATTAATTTTCCCCATTATTTCTTTGGAGCCTACACAATGCTCCTCATTATTTCTATTTCTATTTGTATTATTATTCGTTTATAATTTGATTATATACATAAAGAAAATTTAGAGTGAGCAAAAAAACAATTGCAACTATATAGAATTCATGGTAAGCTAAAAGACTAATGATATGTATAACATTAATAAGATATTTTATAAAGCATAAAAATCATGAAGTTATGTGCATTGATATTATTATTATTATTATTAATATTAATATTATTATTATTATTGTTCTTTTTAAAAATAATGTAAACGGTCTTTTTATATATACAATTTACTATTAAAAACTGTTTTTCCCATTTATTAATTTTTATCCATTGTTCTTGCCTTTTGAACTTCTAGGAATAGGTTACTACTTAAAAAAAAACGGATGCCTTAAAATTTGTCCATATATATACATCTCAATTCCTACCCTTCCATGTGATCTCTTCATTGTTTTGGTTATTCCATCACTTATTTTTTAAAAACAAAACACAATTTTACCCACCAATGCATACATAAAAGCCAAAAACTATGATATTTTTTGTCAGTTTTACATTTTGTTGGTTCCATCATTCTTGCTCTTATTCATCACTTATGCTCTATATTTGTGTTTTTATAAATAAAAAAAGATTTTTTTCACTTTTTTGGTGATTCATATTTTGATATATATACCAACATTTTAGCATTTGTCTTCTTTGTCTTGACTATTAGAAATAACTTTTGCTCGGGTACCTTCAAGAGATAGGGTGTGCTACTATATATGCAAAAACGCATGGATTTTGGATGAAAAAAAAACTCACAACAAGAGGCTGTGATCTTGATAAAGGATGAAGCTCAAAGTGAAATGTTTGAGATGGAGGTCTATTAGTTTGGCCGCGCATCATCTGAATTTATTCATATCGAGCTATAGGTGAAACCATGAAAGTCTATACAAAAAGAAGGTGAAGCTCATGTTGCAAAAGAGGCAATTAATTGTGAACCTTAAGGCAAAGAGGCAATTACATTGAATAATAGTAAGGCAAAGAGGCAATTACATTGAGAAATAAAAATGAGTGTTATATTTTCTAATGATAAAAATTAAGGTTACATTGATCATTTTCTACTATTTTTCATTCTACTTATTTTTAATTTTTTTAGAATCCTTTATTTAAATGAATGCGTGCTCCTTTGTATATTTATTAACATTATATACTACTAAACTACATTATATTAAAATGGATTCATTTTATCTATATATGTTTAAATTTTATTATCTTAATAAAGTATATAATTTTGTTATTCATTTATTTTAAATTATACATATTTAAATTATATCTTTAAAAAAAATTAAAAGCATTTTTTTTTATAAACCCGTGCATCGCACGGGGTTATCCCCTAGTAAATCTCTAAAGGAAGCTTTTTTCCAAGCTTTAGGATGCTCCACATCATCTTCATTTACTTTTCAATTAAATTTTTAACTATATTAATATTTATTTATAATCTATACAATATAGTCAAAGAGACTTGTGCAATTTTAGCTTCTCCTTGAATGACAAGTGTACTAAGCTTTAATCAAATGACTTAATTAAATGACTTTTCATATTATATGTATAAATGCATGACTTTCCATTAGTTATCATTTTTAATTTTTGGCATATTATATAAGTATAAAATGTAATCTTAAATTGAACATATTTTCCTTTGCTTCAAAAAAAATTGAACATAATTTTCTTTATAACGAATACATTCTTCATTTTCAGTTTTATATTTTATTTACACCATTTACTTTAATGGAACACAAAAGGAGAAAGTCTCCTTTTACTCAATTTCTATTTTCATTGTATATTATATTTTTTAGTATCCGTTTTAAATTAAATTCTAACTATTTCCTACTCATTAGATTAAAATGTATTTTTCCTGTAAAAAAAAGCTACCTATTTGTAATTATCCATTATTCGCATTGTATAGAGCAACATGAAAAGCCACAACAAATCGACCGTTAAAAATATATGAAGCTTACTACTTAATAAACCTTTCATGCAAACTATTAAAATATATATAGTAACAGTTTAAAGTTTAATGATCATTTAGTCTCCCCCTATTCACCAAAAAATACACTTACTCACCAACAAAATTTGATCTCTCCCTAATAGAGTATTTCCGTTGATATAGTGCTAAGTAGTAACCTTACACGAGCCATTATATCAATTGATGTTTTAAAAAAAATTGGAATGTTTTAATTTCTTTAAAATTATTTGCTTTTCTCACAAAAAATAAAATGCTTTTAATTAATTTCTATAGCTGCAACAAATTTTTTTAATTCCTACGGTTACAAATTTGTAAATGAGTGGACACACTATATCAATATAGACTTTTAATTTTTAATTACTCTAATATTTAATTAAATTTTGTCAGTTTTGAATTTTTCCCCTATATCTATATTTAATTTCGGTTGCAAAAGAAAATTAAAAATGAAACCTTTGAGTTGTCCCAAAATATAATCACAAACCAAAAAACACATTCCTACTCACTAGCTATTATATCACTACTAATAATCACTAACTACAGGATTCTAAAAGCCACATTTCTACTTATTATATAAACTCTTTCATTCACACCCTACCTATACACACTTAGTTTTATTCCTTCCCTTTTATGTTGAGTTAGTGTTGTTAATTAGAGTAATGAGTTTGTTTTTGTTGGTCTCTAAGTTTGATTCAATCCATCCTTCCAACATGTGATTGTTGGATATTGTTATTAGTTTGTTCGATGCTTCTCATGAGGAGTTAATTGTAGGTGATCAAATTAGTTGGAGGATTCATCTTCTTCAACATGTGATTATTGTATATTTTTCTTTATCAAATGTTTTTCATGGAGACTTCTATTGTAGGTGATGAAAATTATAGACTTTTATAGGTTGTTTCTGTGAGTTACAAAAGCTCTTTGGGTTGTAGATTTCCGTGTGAGTTTGGAAAAACGTTGTTGGATCCATAGAAAAATTGTAATAAGGGGTTCCCTTGAATGTCTTTAGAAGATTTTAGTTGTTCACGAAACATTTGTGTTTGTGCAGGTTATAAATTTATTTATTTTACATGGACTTCTAGATCTATTATCATTATGTAATAAGACCCTAAGGATAAAAAAATATGACTACAAATTCTAATTATTGTATTCTTTTATTTTGTTTATTTGCATTCGACAAGTGATTTTGTTAAGTTGATGGGGTGACAACTAACTTTTTAGTCAACTTCTACTTTCATTTGTCAAATTTAAAATAAGTTATTATGAAAAATAAATAGTCATTACTTTAACTTTAATATGGAATGACATCTCCATATTCATGTTCAATTGAATAGTACCATTTAAAGAATATAATATTATATTAAATTTTAAAAAGAGTGAATGTTATATAAATAATTTCACTCTCTTTGTGTATTACTAAATATTTCAGTGAAACGAATCCAAATGGTATTGGTAGTGCCTTTTTTTTGGTGAAAATTGGTTGTGCCTCTGCTAGCTTATGTGTTTAATAAAAATCCATAGCCACTAATATCTGTTCCGTTATAATTCATAATTCATTACTTTATCCTTTCTCTTTTTCTATGACAAATGCAATCTATCCTTTTGAAACAAGTCAAAAAAAACAATAAATAAAAACCTAATAAATCCTCAAAATAAAACAATAAAAACTAATAAAAAAATAAATTATATTATATTGATAGTAATGAACCTAACTCACCTAAATTTGTTGTAACAAAAAAAATATTAATACCAATGAATAGTGAATCTTCATATTCCTAACAATATATTGCGACAATTATAATAATAAATTTAGCCTCCTCATGTTTTTTTGACACAAATCCTCCTCATGTTTGTAACAACAAATTCCCTAATTAATCTCTCTCTCTCTCTCTCTCTTTATATATATATATATATATATATATATATATATATATATATATATATATATATAATGAAAAAAATTAAATTAAAAACCATTAAACAAACTTTCAAAAAGTTGCATACAAACAATCATAAACAATACACAAAATAATAAAAATAAATAATATTTTAATTATAATAAAGACACGTGATATCAGTTATTAACACTCTTTATACTCTTTCAGCTATTATATAATTAATAAAGACAAATGATGTCAGTTATAGAAAAATAATAAGATGTCAAGTTTGATGACTAAGAGTATTATTTTATTTATAAAAATAAAAATCACATGAAATATAACATTGAGTTCTACATTATTCCTAATTTCTAGACATCAAATCAAATGTTACCTTTTTATTTTTCCTATTTTCTTATTTTAATTCTCATATGTATATTTTCTAAAAATGAAATAGAGAATTGGACCCGTGAATACATTTTCTTATCATGTTTATTCTTTTAACTAATCGACTTTCCATTCATCTAAAGAAAATAATGAATTGCTATTATAAATTAAGCAAAATAAGCAGTGTGAAAAGGAAGATTTTGTGGTTGCCCCACCCATATGACGTGGTTGTTGAAATAGTAACATTAGATGGATAATGATGTAACCTAAATCGAGAGGTTGTTCAAATAGATTGGGTCTCTTCATATCATTATCTTATATGATTTATGTAACATGTACTGATTGCTAAAGCTTATATATACTTTTAAACAAACATGGTTAAATTCGGTTAAAGTTCTTTAAATATTTAGTCATTTATTGTTATTATATAGAAAACATGGATGTTCATTTTGTATATTTACTTTTAGGTTTTAGATATTTGGCCTAGGTGCTAAATGAAGTTTGTTCTTTTTTGGGTGAATTTAAGATTTAAACTAATATTTTACTCTTGCAAGAACTCCCATCTTACGTTTTTAATTGAAAAACTAACCTTTTTTTTGTACTGTATTATAGTGTTTAATGTGAATTTATATATAGTGTTTAATGTGATTTTTTTTTACTATAATATCGAAATTTGTCAAAAACATTTTTCCATTAATGAATTACTATTGTTGTGGGCTTCTCTTGAAAAGTCTCCAATCCATACGAATTCAAGTAGTCCCAGGAAGGTAGCTCAGTTGGCGAGTTAAGGGATATGAAGGAGTTGCAAAAATTGCAAGAATGAGATCTCGGGTTCAATCCCGAAAACTAACATTCCCCCACCCCCATTAACATTTGCCTATAAAAAAATGGATTCAAGTAAAAATATGAAAAAATTACTTTATGTAAAAATAGTTGAGCTCAAAAATAATTATAAAATTTACTCTTATCATTTTTATTATTTATATTCAATTATTATCACTACCAATTTCATCTTTTTAACTTGCACATGTTCGACCATTGCTTCGATTTTTAAACAAAAAAATAATGTGTAGTATTTTCATTGAGATATTTCTTTAATTAAATTAAATTGAATGTCTGAATTTTACATTTATTTTTAATTTCAATTATAGTTTTGATTTTAACTTATGAATTATTAATTGGATTTCAAAATAGTAAAGAGTGTTGAATTTCCATTTTCTATTGTTTATGTCTCACCTAACATATTCATTTGTGTCTATTATTAATAATTCATGCCCATAACTTTAATATATTAAATAGTATTAAAATTCTCTTTACTAAATATATATATAATATACAATTAAAAGTATACTTCAAAACTCTTAAAAAAAATTGAAAATATATTTAATTATTTTTTAACAGTTAGTCTCATCTCAATTATTGACAGTTTTTTTATTAACATCGTGCAATATATAAGAATATTGTCCCAAATAAATAATTTTTGTATAACATTACAACTAAATCTTTATATTATACTATATTTTTAATATACATAATTTATATTAAAAATTTAAATGTTTAAATATATTAACTACAAAAACTTTTTGTAAAAGTATATTATAACAACCCGTGCATCGCACGGGTATTCCCCCTAGTAAATCTCTAAAGGAAGCTTTTTTCCAAGCTCTAGGATGCTCCACATCACCTTCATTTATTTTTCAATTTGCTTTTTCACTATATTACTATTTCTTTATTATTTAGCTCATGAGTTTATTGTCATTTAAAGGAATAATCTATCCATATTAGTAAAGGAAACCCCAATGGAGCCTCCACAATGCTTCTCAACATTTTTAACTATGTTAATGTTTATTTATAATTTGCACATAAAGAATATTTTGCTTCCAATGAGAACACATATAATTGTCCACTATCTTATTAAATGATGTTTTAAGTGAAATTTTGTTTAACTATTTTTTTATATGAAACTAATATTTTCCTTAATGTGAATAATATAATATACGATCCATTTTTTTTTGACTAAAAGCAATTTACATAGGATCATATAAATCCTATATAAACCTGTTTTCTCTATTAGCTATCTATCTATATTATATATTTTGTCAAAAAAATATGTATTAAATATATGTATATTCAGTCAAAAAGATTACATATATATATATATATATATAAGTAGCTAGAGAGAGGGGAGGGAGGGAGAGGGAGAGGGAGAGAGACTGAGAGAGCATCTACAGTGTTCCTCTCCTCTATTTTGTATATTTGTATTTATTTATAAATTATAAGGAGACCTTTAGTGTACAATTAAAATTAAATATCAATTTTGCCTTTTATTAATTATTTTATTCAATTTTTATTAGGAATAGTGTGTTTTTACCTTTTAATTTAAGAAGAAAAAAAGATTTGTAACTGTCTTTTTACCTATCTTTTATTTTATTTGAGTTTATTTGACTTTTAATGCTTTGTTAAAAAAATGTGAATGGTTTTTTCAACCGATTTAGTTTCCAAACATAAGCTATTTCTCAGTACTTTTCTATTCAACTCTATAATTAACGTTTAGCCGTTTTAGTATTAGTCATTAATATTATTATTCTTTAATTTTAATGTTAGCTGTTTTTTAAAGAAAGAGAGTTATTGGATATATAATACATTAAAAACCTAGCCATACAAATAAAATATTTGATCAATCCTAACCCATTCTTAAAATAAAAAAACTACGTTTATTTTTGGATGTCTAATAGGAATTAAATATAAAATTATCCAATACAAAATGAATGGGGAACTGTTTATTATTATTATTATTATTATTATTATTATTATTATTATTATTACTACGTTAGCTTTGGGTATTTTAAAAGTTTAGAGCACAAGCTCCATGGCTAATAGGATTTATATATAAAATTATCTACAATACATAAGTAGGCAATTCTTTTTCGGTCAAAAAAAAGTAGGTAATTCTTTTAAAGTCTCCATAGTAAATAATTAAGGTGAGAGAATAAAATAAGAATATCAATTATGGAATATCAAAAGTAAATGTGGTCTTTCAATTTCTTTATTTACTCTCTTAGCTCAAAATGATGAAATAATAATTATTAATATTATATTACTACTATTAATCATAAGACTCTATAATCAACATTTCCTACTCACTATTGTCAAAAAAAAAAACATTTCCTACTCACTATATAAGTTCTACCCACTCACTCACACACCCTACCTACTCACTCTTATTGTTAGCTCTATATTTTTTTCTTTCCTCTCTATGATAAACCATGGGTACTCAAGACAACGGTGTCGATCTCGAGAAGTAAGAAAAAGATCCAACTCGAGTACTAGCCGAATTTGTCCCTTAAGATAGAGTGTGTTAACTACTCAAACCCAAACAAAAACTGAATTTTGCTTTGGTTATTTTGGTGCATAGATGTCTCATTGATTTGCCTTGGCTATTACAAAAGAGAATAAATGGGATATTTTGTTACTTGCTTCTATTTTATACGGAGTTGGTGTTGTTAACCTTAATGAGTTTTGTTTTGTTGGTTTCTAAATTTGCTTCACTTAACTTTTTCATTTTCTCTGCCGACTGAGAGGATTATATTCCTTTACATGTGATTGTTAGATATTGTTATTTGTTCAATGCTTCTCATGGAGACTTAATGGGTGATCAAAATTCTTGAAGGATTTTCCTTCTATATGTTATTATTGTATATTGATCTTTATCCAACACTTTAATAGACTATATGTAGTTGATCAAGTTCATTTATCGTAGGTGATTTTAGTTTTTTGGACTAAAATCGTAATTTTGGATTAGTGTTTTCTAGCTTATATTTAGGATTATTAAGGAAATTTAAGGGTTTGCATATGAATTAGATTGGCACTATTAGTCTAAGGTTCACTATGCTATTGTTAGACTTAATTTATTATTTTAATGCTCTAACCCATTACTATGGACTATTTTAATGCCCACTCATGACTAAAAAAACTGATGCATAGAATGTGAACCATGCGATATATTATATTTAGACTAAATTAAATTTCAGTTTCAAAAAATTAAAAGCCATCATTAAAATCTCTTTTTTAAGAAAATAAATAAATAAATAAATAAATATTTCTCTTCTATTTGATACTATCCATAATTATTCGTAAAACTATTAAAATGAAATATATGTTTATTTAATTTTTTTGATAAGCAAATATATATATTTTTTTAAACTAAAACTAAAAATAAACCCGTGCAACGCACGGGCTTTTCCCTAGTAAATCTCTAAAGGAAGCTTTTTTCCAAGCTCTAGGATGCTCCTCCATATTTTGGTTTAAATTTTAATTTATTTATTTATATTTATTACCTATAATGAAATAATTGTGAGACTTGAATAATTGTTTTAATGCTAACTTAAGCTCTAACTCACCAAAACTTTTATTATTCTTTCAGTTTATTTAGAATAATGTGCAAGGGTTAATGTATATCATATTTCTTAAATTCTCAGGTTACAATAGTTGATTATTTTATTTTAAAATATTATTACTTTAGTAATTTATTTAAAAAATGAGTTGATTTTTTTCAACAAATAATGAGATAATTTTCTCAATGCTCTTATTTTTACTTTGAAATGTGCATGGGAAATTTATTTTGTTTTTAGGTGCTATATTTTACTCATTGTTTCTAATTTTGGTAAAAAAACAAGAAAATACATGCTACAATAAATAAAATGTGAAACCGGAAAAATTAGATGAAGGGCTAAAATGTGAGGTACGTGAGAGTTAATGTTAGCTATCCTTAGCTATATCTGTCAAAAACAATTTGTTAAGGATGCATTGGCTTAATTATAAAATAGTATGTATTGCTTTTTTAAAATCTATTGAGATTCTCTCAAGTTTTAGTGATGAGTACGTTTAGTCCTCATAACATCACTATGTTGTAATAAAACTAATAATAAAACCGAATAACATAATGCACATGATTGTGATAAAACCATTGTCCACTCTAAAAAAAAACTCCCAATAATTGATAGTTAATGGGTGAGGTGTATGCAATAATAATACAACTCTTCAGTATCAATTAAAAAAACCCTCTATTTCTAGCTAATTAATGGGTGAGGTTAGATTCATCCATTGCATTTAGAACTATAAAAAAATTATCTCCACGCTATATGAAATATGCTAGATACATATTTCATTTGAATTTTTTTAAACAAAAAATGATGCTTTAATATTATATAACTATTATTAATAACCACTAACTATTGAACTCTAAAAGCCACATTCCTATTCACTATATAAACTCCACCCACTCATACACCTTACCTACTCACTCTTAATTTCATTCTTCCTCTTTTATGTTGAGTTAGTGTTGTTAGTGTAATGAGTTTGTTTTTGTTGGTCTCTAAGTTTGGTTCACATCATTTTCCATTTCCTTTCAAGTTGGGAGGCGATGCTCAACTTTGTGATTGTCGGATCTTTGTCGTTTGTTTGTGCTATCCTTCTCATGAAGAGTTAATTGTA
Source organism: Oxytropis ochrocephala (assembly GCA_020916435.1). Lineage (NCBI taxonomy): Eukaryota > Viridiplantae > Streptophyta > Magnoliopsida > Fabales > Fabaceae > Oxytropis > Oxytropis ochrocephala. The sequence continues at coordinate 87,896,470 of CM037094.1, forward strand.
GGTGATCAATTACTTAGAAGATTATTCTTCTATTTGTGATTGTTGTATATTGTTCTTAATCCAATGCTTCTCACATAGCCTTATTTTGTAGGTGATTAGAATTATAGGCTTTTCTAGGTTGTGTTTGTGTGAGTTTCGGAAGTTATTTTTGGGTTGTGTGTATTTGTGTCAGTTCTAAACTGGTAATTGAATCCATGGAAAAATTTTAATAAGAGTTTCCCTAACTGTATGTAGAAACTAGCTATTCTAGAAGCATGTGTGTTTGTGTAGGTTACAAATTGGTCTTTTGTAATCATGTTTACACCAACTTATAGATCTATTGTCAACATATAAAAAGACTCGGAGGATAAAAAGATAATGCTACAAATTTTAATGATGGTATTCTTTTATTTTGTTTATAATTTGTATTCAACAAGTTATTTTGTTGGGCTGATGGGGTGACAACTAATTCAATTAATGGACATGGCTGCAAAAAGTATTTAAGAAATTCAGTTGACAAGTTATTTGATCTTTGTATTATACATTTCATGAATTTCAAAAATATAAATAAATAAAAATGTTCATTAAATCTAAAAGAATGTTATTTTAAGAATTATTTAAATCAGATTTAACTAAATGTCTTTGAAATAAAAAATAATTAGTAAAGCTTTGAAATTCTTTTTCGTCCAACAGTTGTGCATTGAAATATTAGAGTTTCAAATTAATATAAAGAATTATTTTAATTATCAATAAACTCATGTGTTAATATGAGTGAGTGGTAGATTTTTAACCAATCCATCATGTATTTATATAATTTTTTACTTATTATTTTATTTTATGTTTCCAATATATATAATTGCAATGTATAAATGTCCATTCACATTCTCTATATTTAGAACAACTCTCATTGAATTAGAGATCCCAAAGGCTGATGTATGGAGGCAACTAATAAGTGATAAAATTTTGTTTTTATTAAATAAATACCAAAACGGTCTAATTAACATCATTCACATTTAATCAGACTTTAAAAATGCAACACATAATTATAGTATTTCACTAAAACAATATATCCTCTCAAAAAAAATATATTTACACAAAATCTTATATGTTTTTTCCATTATTATGTTTAGAGCTAGATGATGATTTTTCTAGAGATGAAACCTAAGAAAAACTAAAACTTCATTTACATTTAAATAATACTAGAAGCTTTATGTATTATCAAACAAATGCTCCTTAAAAAATCAAACAAATGCTTTATGTCCCTTCCATTGTATAATTGCTTTGATATTTTAAAAAGCTTAAGAGTTTATGTGATGAAGTTTCTATTAAATTAACATTTTCATAATTTTGAAAATATTGTCATTTTTATTTGATGATAGGAAACTACAAAATATTTTAATACATATATATATATATATATATATACACACACACACGTACATACATTTGAGGTTATTTGAATTCATTTATAGAGTTTAAAATAATCCATTTCTAGATTAAAAAATGCAATTCAAAACTTTAGTTATTTTTTAATCCTTGGTGTCTTCTTGATTACCTAGACCGTTACACTAATACTTATTAATTATATTTTAAGCAAGAAGCTTAAAATATAATTAAAATACAAATTATGATATTTACCAAAAATTATTAACAATGAAACTCAGAACTATACCATTTTAGATATTTTTTTATATAATTAGATGAAGCTGAATATTATTAATTAAATAGTTTAGATAAATTTAAAAGATTATGATACACACGCATTTTTCTTTTTCTACTCTAATTTAATTTTAATTGCTTCAATGAAATTGGATGATATGCTATATCTAAAAGTTTTTTTAATATGTTCCTTGAACATTCACAAACACATGTTCAAGATTGATAGAGTATTACCAAAAAAGTAGGTTGCTATCAAACATGCATTAATTTTAAGTTTTTGAATGCTAAATATAAATAAATAAAAAATTTAAATAGCAAAAAATGCAATATTTTCAAAAAATGAATTAAATATATTATGAGTTAATTAAAACTCTACATCTTCAACCCATATTGTACAAACTCATGAGCTTATTGGAAATTTAAGAAATAAATCTATAATGTATAGTTGTACTAATTTTTAAAGGTGAATAAAAAATATATATTTACTTCCTTAAATTATTATTTCCTTCTACTAATATCATTACAATATATAAGATCCTTATAATATTTTTTAACATCATATAATACTAAATATAAAGTATGCATTAAATATATAATCCTTACCAGAAAAGTTGATTGCTATCAAGTTTGTATTAATTTTAAGTTTTTGAATGCTAAGTATAAATAAATAAATTAATTAAATATATCAAAATATGCAATATTTTCAAAAATTGAATTAAATATATTAGGAGTTAATTAAAACTTGACATCTTCAACCCATATTGTACTAACTCATGAGTTTATTGGAAATTAAATAAATAAATCACATTAAAGAAATAAATCTATAATGAGTAGTTGTATTAATTTTAAAGTTGAATAAAAAATATTTAATTAGTTCCTTAAATTTTTATTTCCTTCTATTAATATCATTACAATATTCTTAACATATTTTTTAAAGAAATATTTGTATAAACCCGTGCATCGCACGGGGATTTCCCCTAGTTAATGTACTAGAGGAGGGTTTTTGGAGGGTTTGGGAGAGTTTAACCAAATTCTTCAAATCATTTGTATGCTTTTATAATAATCTTAAAATTAAAAATATATTAAGCATAAACATTCTTTTATGATTGTCTATAAAATTATTCTCTCAATTATGGTGAGATAATATTTCTATATCTTTCACTTACTCCACTCCTCTCTAAGCCCTCCCCTCCATTCTCCTCCCCTCCATTCAGAGTGGATCTATTGTTCCCGTGAATGGAATCAAATAATAACAAACGGCTTGAATATCACCTACGTATAAGCTTATCGACGAACCAATACAGTATAGTATAGCACAATAACAACATGCCCAAAAACTAAAGACAAATCCTGTCCCAAAAAAAAGCTAAGGACAAATAGTTTGTAGTTCAATTACATCCAAGTAGATAGCTTAGTCGGTGAAGATACTAAAAGCTAGAATTTGAAACAGAAAGTTTATTGTTTGAATATTAGAAATTAATACTTCAGTCACTTCTAATCACTTATTTACTAAAAGTTGAGTAGATATCATACTCAACAAAACTTAATGGATATATCACAGTGTTCACTAATTTAAAAGCCTAATTAAAGCACTTTCTTTACTGGCCTTATTGTAGCGCTGGCTTGGAATCGCGTTCTGATGTGAACATGAATTGGCAAGAGGAGGAGTAACTTAAGCTTTAATACTATGTTTGGATGAGAAAAGAAAGTTGAGGGAAAGAAAGTGAGAGGAAAGAATGTTGAAGGAATGAAAGTGAAAAGAAAGTGGATAGAATTCTTGAGTTGTTTGGTAGAGGTGAAAGTGAATAGAAAGTGAGAGGAAAGTAAAAGATGTTTTTTGTAAATTACATTAATATCCCTATATAATAATGATATTGATAAAAAGGTGAGGATAAAATTGGAAAAAGACAAAATGGGAGGATTGAAAAGTTGTGGGACCCACACCACTTTTTGAGTTTTCTTTCCTTCCTATTGACATTCCAAACAAGGGAAAAAATTTCTACCTACGAGCTTTCCATCCTCTCTCGATCTTTCCCTAGATCCAAACATAGTGTAACTTAGAATAAATGTAAATCTCCGAGAAATGTAAAGACTCCACCATCCTTAATTGTTTTAAAAGATGCAATCTAATATCGCCATCATATATTGTAAAATTTGATGATTGAACTCCATTGATGAATTCTTGAAGATCAGAGGAAAAGAAACACAAAGGTGATTTGGGTTTCAAGCAAAAGAGAAGAGGAAACTCATAAAACTTCAAAGTGAATTTATTCATTCAACTGAAACCGAATACAAGAATATATGAGAATTGAATATGTTCTCTAATATGTAATTCATAACCACTTTCTAACCGATTCTAATGCTACTAATTTGAACTAAAGAAAAGGAAAGAAGACTCTAAAAAAACATAAGCTATCAGAGAGAGAAAGGGAAAAATTAAATTGAAAAATACATCATAGGTCTTTTAACAAGAGATGTTATTCTTTTTGTGATTCATTTTGAAGTGTCTTTAGTGGTGATGTGGCACCTCATTAGTTGAACTTTGACTATGTAGCCCTTCAAGTTGATTGTTGACTTGGTCTTCAACACGCCCCCTCAAGATGGAATGTATGTTGATCATTCCAAGCTTGCTTTGAAGGTGATAGAATGGGCCAGGATGCAGGGACTTGGTCAAAATATCTGCTACTTGTTCCTTTGAGGAAATAGGAAGAAGATGTAGAATACGGCTTGTATCTTGTCCTCACAAATTGTGACAATCCCGATTCTATATGTTTAGTACGTTCGTGAAAAACAGGGTTGGCAGCAATATGCAATGCTGACCTGTTATCACAGAATATAACAACAGCCTTCGGATGGTCAATGTGCAAGTCTTGAAGAAGAAATAGCAGCCATTGTGCTTCACATGAAGACTGGGCAAGTGCCCTGTATTCTGCTTCTGAGGAGGATCTTGAGATAATAGACTGTTTCTTGCTTCTCCATGAAATTAATGAAGTCCCAATGAAGAAACAGAAACCAGATGTGGAACGTCTAGTGTCAGGGCATGCAGCCCAATCTGAATCACAATATCCTTTCAGTGTTAAGGGAGAATTAACACTGAAGAACAAGCCTTGTCCTGGGTTATTCTTGATGAATCTTACAACACGTAGTGCTGCTTGTAAGTGAGTATCAGTAGGACTCTCAAGGAATTGGCTCAATCTACCAACAACATAGCTTATCTCTGGTCTAGTGTGAGTGAGGTAGAGGAGCTTTCCTACAAGGCGCCTGTACAGAGATGGATCATCAATTGGAGCACCAGTTGTTTTGCTTAGTTGAAGCTGAGGCTCCATAGGTGTGGATAATGGCTTTGATGCAAGTAGACCAGTTTCTTGCAGAAGATCAAGAGCATATTTCCTTTGGCATAGAGAAATGCCATCCTTGTTCCTAGCCACTTCAAAACCTAAAAAATACTTTAAAGTGCCAAGATCTTTTATACTAAATTTTTCATCTAATAGAGTTTTAACTCTATTGATTTCAATAATGTCAGTCCCTGCAAGAACTAGATCATCAACATACACTAAAATAGCAGTGAAACTGTTAGTGGCATGTTTAACAAATAGAGAATAATCTGCTTTAGACTGTTTATAACCAATGGAATTGAGAGTGTCAGTGAGTTTAACATTCCATTGTCTGCTGGCTTGCTTCAGTCCATATAGGGACTTTTGCAGCCTGCAAACAAGATTAGGATCATTCAAAACAAGCCCTTGAGGAGGTTTCATGTAAACTTCCTCCATAAGGTCTCCATGAAGAAAAGCAGTGTTAATATCTAGTTGGCATAGGTGCCACCCTTGAGAGGCAGCTACAGCCATTAGAAGCCTAATAGTTGTCATTTTGACAATGGGCTAAAAGTTTCGTGTAATCCGGACAAAGGTTTTGTGTGAATCCTTTAGCCACTAATCACGGCTTTATATCTTTCAATGCTTCCATTGGCATGTAGCTTAAGTTTAAAAACCCACTTACATCCTACGGCCTCTTGTTGTTAGGTAAAGGAACTAACTTCCATGTATTGGTCTTTTCTAAAGCAGATAACTCTGCTTGTATGGCTCTTTTCCAATTCTCATCACTAATAGCTTTCATAACTAGTTGGCTCCACATGGCTTGAAATGTTTAGGGTGTAGAGCTTGTGTGTTGGAGACAGTTTGTCATAGGAGACATAATTAGAGATAGGATATTTACCTTGTTCCATTGATGAAGTGGATTTGGAATCATTGATTCCATTTGCTAGGAGTGTGCAGTGGTATTGTTCCAGGTATCCTGGAGCACGTCTATTTCTAGTAGATCTTCTGATCTCAGGGTCATCAGAGGTTGGAACAGTGGTTTGAGCGCCATTTGAGTTATCTTCATTTGGTGATTCAGGATCATCATTGCTAGGTGTTTCCAATGAAGGCTCAATGGTAATGGCAGGTTCATTATTGGTGAGGGTTTCTTGTTCATCTGTGTTGGTTTGCTCACCTGGCTTCTCACAGTTTGTGGGTGAATTGGTATTCACAGGTGTTTCTTCAAAGAAGTCATGTAGGTGTGGTGTGGAATCACTGGTTGGTGAAGGACTTTGGGTGTTGTTTCCTGTCAAATGGTTAGTTTTGTAGGGAAAAACATGTTCAAAGAATTCAACATCCCTAGAAATAAATAATTCTCTAGTCTTAAGGTCAAACAGTAAATGACCCTTGACCCCTGTTTTAAAACCCAAATAAATACATTTCCTAGAGCGAGAGTCTAATTTCTTTCTATTTGATTTTAGAGTAGAAGCATAACAGAGTGATCCAAACACCTTTAAAGGATGCATATCGTCAGAAGTATATTGTGCAGAACTTCAAAAGGGGATTTTTGTGAGAGAAATTTGGTGGGCAACCTGTTAATCAAGTGCACAGCATGATTTACAGCCTGCCCCCAGAAGTGTTTAGGTAAGTTTGCTTGGAAAAGAAGGGCTCTTGCAACATTCAAAATGTGTTGGTGCTTCCTCTCAACAATTCCATTTTGTTGGGAGTGCCAACACATGAAGTTTGATGCAAGATCCCTTTTCATCAAAAATTCCTTAAGGAAAAATTCGGGGCCATTATCATTACGATACTTTTAATTTGAACCTCAAACTGATTGTGCACAAGATTAACAAAGGATTTCACAAGTTGTGATGCTTCAGATTTTGTTTTCATGAGGAAAATCCATGTAAATCTACTCTTATCATCCATTACAGTCAAGAAATACCTATGTCCAAACATGGAGGCAACTGAAAGGGCCCCCAAATATCCATATGCACAAGATCAAAGCATTTTTCAGCTATGTTTGTGCTATGTGGAAATGGAAGCCTTTTTCTGTTTAGCAAATTGACAAACTATCACATGGCATATCTGCTTTGAAATTTTTAATGTAAGGAAAAACTCTATTTAATTCAACAAGTTTATTGTGAGAGGGATGGCCAAATCTTAAATGCCATATATTGCTATTGTCAATTACATTCAAAGATTTTACATTGTTTATGACAGGAAAAACAATTTTGTTTGAACATATATGTATGGGGGAAACCAGATTGAATAAGCTATTCTTCAACTCAGCTTTCCCAATCATCTTCTGGCAGGGGTCGTCCTGTATTAAACATCCCCTTCTGTTAAAATGTACATCATAATCAATATCCACAACAAGTTTTGGAATAGATATCAAGTTAAAAGAAAAATTAGGAATATACAAAACATCATGAATGCAGAGCCCATTATCAAAGCAAACAGTACCAGCATATTCAGTTGTGACTAAGCTACCATTAGGCAATCTTAAAGTAATAGGTTTGATCCTTTTTAAACATTGGAAATAGTCTATGATATAGCAAACATGATCGGTGGCCCCAGTATCTATAATCCAGGCCCTAGATCTATTGGAGTTAGGGATTAGAAGGATAATACCTGACTTCACCGTAGTGAAGTGATTGATGCTTCCACCTTGTGTTGAACTCTGTAGGAGGGCAAGAAGAGCCTTGTGCTGCTCAGGAGTGAAGCTTAGCGAGCCTGTCCCATTCTTTCCTCCATCTTGTTGTTCATCATCAGAGCCACCCTCTTCATCATCATGCTCTGCAGCATAGTTGTTGACACTGCCAATATTGGGCGGATACCCGTGCTTCTCAGAGCAACTATCCACCATGTGACCACTTTTTCCCAAAGTGTGAACAATATATTTTCCCTCTTCCTCTTCCAAAAGAGGATCTTCCACCACGGTCAGACTTGCCCTTGAATCCAGACCCCCTTCCTTGATAGTTGGCAACGGCCAAAACCTTTGTTTCATCTATGGATATGGCAACTTGTCTTTCTTGTTGAATGAGAAGAGAATAGACTTTGGCAATATTAGGTAGAGGTTCCATTAACATTATTTGAGATCTAACAGAACTATATTGCTCATTTAAACCTTTCAGAAACCTTAGTACATTCTCAGTTTCCCTATATTCCTTGAATTTACTAACAGCATTGCATTTACATTTTTCATAATTACAATCACACTTTGGAGCAGGTAAAAAATTCTCCAATTCTTGCCAAAGTTTCTTAAGTTTGGTATAGTAGTTAGAAATGGTACCGTCACCTTGTTTGGTGGTGTATATCTCTTCTTGCAGGTCAGATATTCTGAAGATGTCCCCTTGATAGAACCTGTCCCTTAGATCACTCCATACCTCAGCAGCTGTGTCCATCCATAAGATGCTCTGTGTGATTTCCGGAACGATGGAGTTGTTGATCCATGACATCACCATAGTATTGCATCGATCCCAAGCCATAGAGTTTCTGTCATCATCGTCGGGTCTCGGCAAGGTGCCATCTATGAATTGAATCTTGTTCTTGGACTTCAACGCCATAGTCATTGAGCGAGACCAAGTGTGATAGTTGCTCCCGTTCAAAGGTGGAGTGACGATGGCGGTACCAGGGTCATCGCTCGGGTGCATGAAGAATGGACTGAGCATATCAGTCTGATAAGCCTTATCTTTGTTTTCTTTGCCATTTTCGTTTGTGCTTTTGTTGTTAACAGTATCCTCTTCAGCCATATTGAAGAAAGAAACAAAAAATTTGCGTAAATCGGGGAAATTTGGTATCGGCGTAAATTAGGGCAAAGTTGGGAAAAAGAAAAATTGAATCGTGAGATTCAATTAATCGAGACGAAGAAGAAGACGAAAGATCGAGAACGTGAGTTCGTTGATCTAGAAAGAAAAGAAAAGAGAGATCGAACGATCGAAGAAGACGATCTAGAAAGGAACGAAAAAAAAAAAAAAAAGAAACGATCGAATAGTCGATCGTCGATGAAGACGGATCAGAGAACAATGAGGCAGCGAATGGTGGCAGAGCCCCTATAAAGGAGCTCTGATACCATGTAAAATTTGATGATTGAACTCCATTGATGAATTCTTGAAGATCAGAGGAAAAGAAACACAAAGGTGATTTGGGTTTCAAGCAAAAGAGAAGAGGAAACTCATAAAACTTCAAAGTGAATTTATTCATTCAACTGAAACCGAATACAAGAATATATACAGAATTGAATATGTTCTCTAATAACAGAATTCATAACCACTTTCTAACTGATTCTAATGCTACTAATTTGAACTAAAGAAAAGGAAAGAAGACTCTAAAAAAAAACATAAGCTATCAGAGAGAGAAAGGGGAAAAATTAAATTGAAAAATACATCATAGGTCTTTTAACAAGAGATGTTATTCCTTTTGTGATTCAGCTGCTGAAGTGTCTTTAGTGAGCTGATGTGGCACCTCATTAGTTGAACTTTGACTATGTAGCCCTTCAAGTTGATTGTTGACTTGGTCTTCAACATATATTATATTATAATGCCATTGGTGTATTGTAAAAGTCTAAAAAATAGAGTTTGGTTCATCTCACTCACTCGTGTGCATTGCATCTTTCCTAGAGTGCAATCATAGTCTGTACCTCACATGATGATTCCCTTCTTCCAAACTTAAACAACCATCACCCGCGATTTCGATTTCAATTTCAAAGGAAGAAATCATAACACCATTCTTCCGTCACATGCAAAACATAGGCCATTGAATTGAATTGAATTGAATACCTAGACTACTACTAGGACCCAGACAAGACAGACTGTTGACAACCAAAACAGTTAAAGCAGACTACGAAGCAGTAAAAAATACAACAAAATAAGCTACATAGGTTTCTTGTCTGAAGTTTGAAGCCAGCAAGTAACGTACGTACGTACGTAGCCATTACTGAACACATCAGGTAGCTTAGAACAGAATAGAAGTAGTAACATTTTTCCTCCTCAGTAGAACAACAAAGAAGTTGATCATGAAGCGAGTAAAGCGTGATCACTCGTGCTTAAACGATAGAGAATGAGAAAATATGTGAAAAAAGTTAGAATTGTTTGATTAATAATTCCATAACCTAATACAATATACAATATTAAAAACAAAAAGGATCACGAAATCTGACTCTCCCTTTGGCTGTAATGTAACCGTAACCATCCCTTGACTCAGACGACATGTCGTTTTGATTGGTCGCTTCGTTTCCTTTCCTCTGTAGTCGATAAAGACTTTTTTGCTGAATGCGTGAATTAAACACTCTAGTACTAAAATAAGCGAACTTTATAATTTGCCTAAAATAAAAAGTTTAAAAAAAAAAAAACTTAGCGTTACCGTTTTATGTTGGGAAGTGACTAGCGAAGGAGTCGTTTCCTAGTGTTATGACTTGACGACGGACGACCGGAGCGTTTCAATGGCTCAACCACCGAGTCTCTGAACCGGTACGGCAGCGCTTGGTTCCTCCCTCTCTTAGACCTCACCACGGGCTCTCGCTCCTCCACCACGTCATTGTACAAATCCACAACCACCCACCGCTCCTTCCGTTTCTTAACCCTTTCTTCCCGAGTCGTCAACTCGTTCCTCACTTCCCTCCCTTTCTCCGAGTCTGACTCGTCCTTTTCGGATAACACTCTCGCCGCTTCAATAAGCAAATCCAAACAGTTACTATCGTCACCACCCTCGCTTCCTATTCCCTGAAACGACGTCGTTTCCGCGTTTCCTTCCGATTCTACGTGATCGTTGTTTTCACTCTTCTCTCCAAGACCTTCAACTTCTCCTTCTTCTCCTTCGTTGTCGTTGTTGATGTTTCCTTGATCAATCCCGGAAGCTGTTTCCACAGAAGATTCAGATTCTCCACTCTCTTGGATAGAACAGAATCTCAGATTCAGATCAATACCGACTCCTTTGTTGTTGTTGGGAAAAGGTTCTTCTTTCGATGGTGGGATCGATGAAATTATGTGGAGAATCTTGAAGAAGCACATTTGGGACTTGGAATAGCCACGAGGGTTGGAACAATTAACGTAGTGGTGATAAGTGGAAGCCATTGACGTTGAAGACCGAAAACAAAGGGATTTTCTGCAGAACGGATTACCCGGTCATGGTATGTATGGACCACGACGATGATAGAACAAAGAGAGAGAGAGAGAGAGAGAGAGAGAAACGAATCAAACCCAACAAGACTAGTGTAGCGAGTAGCCACTGACAGTGATCTTTTTTGAGTTAAAGGGCTTTCATTATTTTACTAATATAAGATAGGCTTAGAGGTGTCCATGCAAATATCCAGAAAATTCAGTTTTGTCTCTGTAATTTTAAAATTTTTAAAAAAGCTCTTACAAATACCAAACGCTTTTAGTTTGGTCTATGCTGATAACTTTCCATCCAAAAAAACTAACAATTGCCACGTCATCAACCCATGTCATCACAAATACATGTACCACGTCACCAACCAATAGATGGGTGCCAGGTGGCATTCGCATGGCTATGTGGGACACATTATTGTAACTAAAAAATCTAGCATTTTGGCATGTGTGGAAATTGAACCCACAACCCTTTGGCTACATAGCAACCTCTTTAACCATTTCACCACTTAATCTAGTTGGAAATAATCTTACAACTGTGATATATATTACATAAAACTCATCTGTTACTATTCATCATCTTCAACCTCATCATAATCCCCAATTCTCTTGATTGTCTTCTTCAAACCCAAATCCCTAATCTAACACATTTTTGTTTTCCAGATTATAACATAATCCCCAAATCCCTAATATAACATAATCCCCAATTATAATTTCAGATTTTTTGTGTTTTGTTGTTATTGTTGTTGATTTTACGAAATCAATTATTGGGTTTACGAAACCAGATCTGCTTTTATGACATGAAGAAGATGAAGGAACAAAATCGATGGAAACGAAGGAACAAAATCAAAATTATAATCCATAAACGAAAATGAAATTAATTAAAAACCGAAACCCATAAACAATTTTTGGGATAAATTCATCATCCAGATTTGTTTTCGTTTTAATATCAATTTTTGTTTCTGTTGATGTTTTTCTCAGATTTAAGTATGAAGAAGATGAAGATATTGGATTAAAATTTGGTTTTTCTCAGGTTTAAGTGTGTAATATTATATATTGTTTGTTGCAAGCTAATTCATAAGAAATCGTTTAGCTTAGTGGTATTTTGTAGTGGCTACAACATAAGCCTATAAGCCTATAAAATATTTACCTGACTTTTTATTTTTTGCAACACTTGATGAGTTGAATTTAACGTAATTTTTGTTTGTATATATTTATTAAAAAATAATTTTTACCAATTAAATTTATTTAGATAGATTAGATCATTTTGGATAAAAATTACCTAAATGGATAAATATCAACTTAAAATTAAATTAGATATTCAAAATTGCTAAAATAGACAACAAAAATGCTAAATAAACATATAAGAAATCTAAATTAAAATTACAACTAGAGTATTATTTAAATTAGAAATAATGATTAGCATATAATATATCTAAAGTGCTTCAAATATCAACTTGAGTTTTTAAGTGAGTTTCACAATTAACCCACATATTATTACATCTCTATTTTTATTTTATTTTTCAATTGTTTTGACAAACTTATTTTTTTCAATTTAAAATTTTAACATAAATATTTTTGAAAGACTCAATTAAATCTCTTGAAAGTTAAGGGAGCAAATCAAAGCTCAAAAAAAAAAGATTAGTGACTAAATTAAGACTTTTAAAAAGTTAGCTAATAAATAGGAAAAAATTGGATAAAAATGTACTTTAACCATATTTTTATAAAAAATAACTCCTTAAATTCATTTTAAATTTTAAATTAAATTCATTTAATTTATCTCGTGAAAATCAAGATAATTTTAAAGTTGAATTTTTTTTTTTTGACAAAAAAGTTGAAAATTTTTATTAGTCTAAACATTATCCCGCGTAAAAAATGAATATTAATATTTTGACTAAATTTGAAAATTTTTAAAATATTAAAGAGGAAAAATGAAGGAGACATGTAGATAAAATTTAAGTAGATATATCATGAAAAATAGAGAAATAAGAGAGTTAGAGGAAGAAAAAGAAGAAGAGAGTGAAAAAGTTTGAAAAAGTTGTGCGAAAGAGTGAAAAAGTTTGAAGACAAAAAAAAAATGAAATTACCTAAGTATTCTCCAATTGCTTAGTTGGAAAAAGGTAAGATTGATATTTTGGTAGTAAGTGATTTGTATAGATAGTAAATGTATTTATTAACTCAGACAAAATTTAATTAGTCCGAACAATATCCCGTAAAAATCAAGACAGGTTTAAAGTTGACAAATCTAATTAGTCCATACATCACCCGCGTAAAAAAATAGATATTAAAATTTTGTCAAGATTTGAAAAAAAAATTAAATAGTAAAGAAGAAAAATGAAGGAGACATGTAGATGAAATTAAAGTAAGTATTAAATAGAGAAATGGGGGAATTAGAGGAAGAAAGAGGAGAAAAGAGTTAAAAAGTGTGTAAGAGAGAGTGAAAAGGTGAAAAAGTCAAAAAGTTTGAAAAAGTGAAAAACTGAAATTACCTAAATATCTTCCAATTGTTTGTCGGAAAAAGGATAAGGTTGATATTTTGGTAGTGAGTAAATGATATAGATAAATAAATAGTGGATATAACTGACGTGGGCATTAAAGAAATTGTCACAAAATAGTATCACATCCAGTCAATGATTTTCGTGAAAACCACCCACGAATGATGTGCCCACATATCAGAAGTGTAAAAACAGATCCAAATAATGACACATGGCAGTGCTTGTAAAAAAAACCACACCCCTCACCGCATAACACTACAAAGGGTTTGTGGGTGTGTTCGTGGGTGCTTCTCGCAACATCCAGCATTATTCCATATTGAGATATAAAATATAGAATTGAGTTGCACACTTGCCGCAGAAGCTACGAATTTCTGCTTCAATGTTACCGCAATTTAAGAGCTGGAATCGATTTAGTATTGTTGATACCAAACATAATGTTTTGCCATAAAACCACGCTTCATGACACAAACGTATGTATGGAGTAACTCAGCGTGGATGCAAACTTCCACGATACTATCATACCAACAATCAATCACTCAATGACATCTCAATTTTTATCTTTAAATATTGTACAAATTTTGCCTACAGAGTATCATACCCACCAAAAATTGGATGGATATGGTAGAATTTTCTTTTATTTTTTAATTTAAAAATAATGTGTTTTATTTTTTATAGACAATTGTTATTGGTTAATTGTAAGGGAAAAGGAATATTTTCCGTAACATGAAAATTAGACTTTTTTTTATATTGAATTGGTATTGGTCTGTAATGCCAATTGATCAAATCAATATTGTTAGGCTGAACATTTTACATGCTTACACACGAGTTTGACTTAAAATTCCCACTTTATATGTATAAGTTTACGGATATTGTTTGTCTCTACATTAACTGACAAAAAAAAATTCTTCGATGTCTTTTAGCTCATCAATTGAGCTATTCTGAATATAAGCAAAAAAATCCAATATTTAATAATCTAAAATATGAGTAAATGTTAACTATTTTTATATCTACTTTGTTTAATGTTATTATTCCTAAATTATTCTTCAGTAAACTTAAATTTACTTTCAACAACTATTTTATGGGTAATTTAGAAAACACAGTTACTTTATTTGATTATTTTGTAAAAATTAGACAGGTTAACTAGAAAATAGGTAAATAGTTATATTTTTTTCTCTCTGAATGCGTGGCATGTTGTCATTTATCAAAAAACAAGTATCAAAGTTACCAATACATCCTAAGTGTCTTCTTTTAGTAATTTTAGGGAGTTGACTAACAAAAAAAGTCACTTGAGAATCAAGGTAACTAACAAATATATATATATATATATATATATATATATATATATATAGACTAAAATGACTTACTAAAAAGACATTTGGCTATTTGAGGATATGTTTACAATTTCGATACATTTGAGGGCTACAACGACAACGTCTCACATATTCAAAGACCAAAATAATGGTTTATAAAAAAATGACTAAATAGCACTTTTGTTTATTTAACTTTGCTCTAGGTTTTATTTTGGTCATTTATTTTGTTTTTTTGTCATGTTTTGGTCCCCCATCTTCTATTTCCGTTTCATTTTAGTCTCTTTTAGTGTTTTCAGTCTATTATTTTTAACAAACGTCGCGTTTGCAGTTAACTGCTGATGTGACATTTTAAGTGTCAGGACCGACTTGGAACTCATTAAATAATGTGGCATATAGGGGACCAAATTTAAAACTTGGAAAAAAAATATATAGGGGATCTAATTGATAAAAAACACAAAACAAAAAATAAAATTAACGAAAACAAAAAACACTAAAATCTTCATCTTCTTCCTCCAAACACCATGAATTTGGAAAATCCTTAATCGCTAATCAGTAAAAATCCGAATTTGCATTTGGACAAAAAAAATCCTAAATAGAATATTATGCTTATGTTTTTTTAGGCTTAAATATATGTTACCCCCTTCAAATATGCTCATTATCCATTTAACCCATTGCAAAAAAAAAAAAACGTTTTAAAAACACCTTGCAAATATTAAATGTTTCTAGTTGCCTCCCTGCTGTTAGATTTAGTCATTTATTTACCCATCACTTAACGAGTTCCAAGTCTGTCATGACACTTAAGACGACACATCAACAGTTAATTGTTTGTGTGGCGTCCATTAAAAATAATGGACAGAAAACACTAAAAGAGACCAAAATAAAATGCAAATAGAAGATGGGAGACTAAAAAAAAAGATAAATGACTATAATAAAATCTAGAGTAAATATAAAAGACCAAAAGTTTATTTAGTCTAACAAAATAATGTTGTTTGGGTTCGAATGAATGTCACTTCTTGGGGTGTAAGGTTGTCGGGCTCTGATTGGAGGGTGACAAGTGACATTGTGTCATTTGTATTGCCATGTCATATAACACGTGGCACGCTGGGATTACATAATGAAGAGAGATTGTAAACAGTAACACTGTCGCTGGCCCCCCGGCTTCTGCATTCACAAACCAGCTCTTTCCTTTGTCTGCTATATGTATGTACTGTTGTTGTGCGTGCCTGAATCCAGTGCACTGCCAACTCCTCATCTCCATTGTCTCAGCTCTTCAATCTGTAAGATGTGTAATAATGAAACTAACATAAATGCATAATCATTCGAATGAAGTTGCTGCATGTGTTGTATGCCCTGATTGTACTTCGCATATTTACTACTAGGTTGGTATCATATTCGTTTTGACATTTTTCTCAATCGAGGTAATCTCCTCCTCCATTGCTTTGACACATAATTCTTGCTTTGATGCTACTTCATAGTTTTCAGGTTCATGTATGGCCGAATTGCGAATTTAATATATATATATATATATCCATCAGATATCTTACTCGTCTCGGAGTAGATTCTGGTGAGAAATCTTGTTGAAAAGCAGGGGAAGGAGGCATACATGAACCTTTTGCTACTTCTTCTTGAGGTTGTTGTACTGGAAGGAAAATGTTGCTCCTCTCAATTCTTTCTTTATCCCAATTCCAAGCGGCATCTGCATCAACTTTGATATCTGGATAGACTTTTGATTGTGTATTGTATCCCAAGAAGATGCCTTGATCCTCTTGTCTTCTAATTTGTGCCTCTTTTGGTCTGAGACATGAATGAAAAAGAATTATCCAATAACCCTTAAATATTTAGCGTTTATTCCCTTTTTTTGTATTTGACTGTTTAAATTGGGCATCTATTGATTATGTAGACAACAATATAAACTCCTTCAGCCCAAAAGGTGTTTGGCAGTCTTTTGTCCTTAGCATCGATCTAGCCATCTCAATGACCGTGCAAATTCTTCTTTCAGATACTTCGTTTTGTTGTGGAAAATATGTGACTATTATAAGTTGTCTTTAGATTCCTTCAACATCAATAAACTTATCAACCTTATCACAAAATATATCAAACTCATCGGAGTTGTACTCTTTTCCTCGATGACTCCTAAGCCTTTTTATATCTTTATAACTTTCCCTTTCGACAAGGGCCTTGAACTCCTTGAATATTCCAAAGACTTATAGTTTTTCCTTGATGAAGTATACCCAAGTCATTCTAGAAAAATCATCAATGAAAAGGAAGAAATACCTATTGTTGTCGTGATGGTGTCCTTATCGATCCACTAACGCCTGTGTGGACGAGCTCTCCATGCATTTCATGTTGAAAACGATAATCTGTGCTGGTTTACGAGAAGACATCCTTCACATTCTCGATTATCTTCTTTTAGGCATGGTAGATCTCTCATCATATTATTGTGATAGAACAACTTTAAGGCTTTAGAGTTGAGGTAGTCAAATCTTCGATAACATAGTCATGAATCATAAACTTGCACCTTTATGGAAGTGTTAGTAGTATGTCTAAAATTTATCGAGAAGCTTGTGTTATTTTTACTTGGGTTATTTTAACCCTTTTATTATTACTATTATCATAGATTGTGCATTTATCTCCTTCAAAATGAATGACATAGCCTTTCTCCATCATTTAACCAATGCTCAAGAGTTTTTCTTTAAGATTGGAAACTAGTAAGACATTTTTAATGAATCGTGTAACTTTCTTTGTCTCCTCCATGATAATTCATTTGCCTTTCAATTCCACAGTAGTACCATTTTGTAGTCGAACCTTTGATTTGACAAAGTCATCAATTTCCTTGGAGATGCTATCATCTTTAACCATGTGATTGCAACTACGTACCACTTTGCAAGTACTAGGTTCCTTCCTTATCAACACTGGAATTTTGGGTAGCATTGTAAAGATGTTCCTCACTGTCATGCTTATTCTAGTCACTCTCATGTTGTTCGACGAAATTTGCTTGATGTTTATTTTTAATGTAGCAGTTGTTCTGCATGTGCCCAAATTTCTTACGGTGTCGACATTATGGCTTTCCACGCCAACGACAGTCTTTCTCGGCATGATTTGTCCACTTGAATTTGCCACAAAGACGATACTCATCTTGATCTTTCTTTGAGAAATTTTAAAATTTTCTTTGTTTCTAGAAATTTCTCCACTACTATTGTTTCCTCCATACCCTTTACTTTGAGACATAATTCCTCCATACCCTTTACTTTGAGACCATAATTAATTCGAGCTTTATTGAAAGGCATTTTTTCTGAGACTCATCATCATGCCTAATCAATCTTTGCTCGTAAGCTCTCTCACAAATAAATTAGACAATTTTTTTGTTTGCTCAATATTCTTCACAATTGGGTCATATTTATGGGGAATAGAAATTACTCTCAACAATTCTTTTGTCTAGAATGTTGTCCCCTTAGTCTCTCATTTGAGATTTTTTTTTGTTATCTTAGTCTCTACAGTCTCGGGCTCCTTCATATTTAATAACTCAAACTTACTTCTTAGACTCTGAAGTTTGATGGCACGTACCTCGGCGCTTCCTTGGAACAACTCCTGTATGTACTTCAAGCATCTTTGGCACTAATAACTCTCATTATCCTCGTGAAAATAGAGTCATCTACAACTTGTTTTAAGAAATACATTGCTTCCGAATCTTGTTGCCTATTTTCCTTCAACTATTTATTTTGAGTTGTAGTAGGAGTATCTGCAGGAGTAGTAAATCATTCTTCTACAACATCCAATTGATCTTGATAGAAAAAAATGTCTTCATTTTGATGCTCCAAAGTTCATAGTAGATCCTGATAGGACTTGAATAAATGATGAGTGGGTGATGTTAGCCATAGGCTAAGATTTTTTTTGCAATAGTGTAGAATGTAAATAGTGACTTTTAGAAGGTAGTTAGGTAGTTTATCAACCCCAGTGTATGACCAAAAGTAGCTCTGATACCATTGTTAGTATTTGAAGTAGTAAGTAGTAGAAATTAGTTGTGGATTATAATGAAATAGTATTGGAATCCTCCATAGAAGATGGAAAACTTAGAATTTGGAGCTAGAATGTAGTTTCTATTGCTCTCAAATTGGTTACAAATGACTTAACTACAAATGCACTCAAGCTTTCCTATAAAACTGCTGAAGATGGTTCATTACAAATCCACATTATTAGGTTTTTCCCTTAGATTCTAAATTATACTACATTGTTAGACTTCTACATTACATTCCAGATAATTCTACATCTAAAGACTTTTACAATTCATCAAGCATACTAGATGTTTCTACAGCGTCGTCCCAAACAATTTGGGGCCCTATTCTAATTATAAGAATCTGAGAAAAAATTGTAAATAAACTCTTTCTCTCGATGTTGGTTATGCATATGTGAAGTAATGATGTTTCATTCATTGTTTCGCGATAAGTAGTTTGTCAAGTAGTGCAGTGTCTCAAGTTCGACACCTATTTTAAAGAATCAGATCTGTGACCAATTCGGTGAATGCTTAGATCGATGGGTCTCAGTAGTACCACATGACTATTGATTCGGTTTTAGTAAAAATTCGAATTTTTAAGACATATAAATTTTATACATGTAAAACTTAATTTACTAAAATTAAACTCATGAAAAACTAATGCATTGAGAGAATATATTTTTATATTAAAAAAGAATATATATATATATATATATATATATATATATATATATATATATATATATATATATATATATATATATATATATAAATATAATAGATATGAAAAGTATCAAAAATTGCTAGAATGATTTCCTAAAAAAAAGAAGTCCGATGGTTTGTTTTCATACTGACATAATTGAAAATATATAAGACTATTAATATCTAATTAACAAAAGTGTTGTTGGTTGATTGTAATGTGGGCTTGAATGATTAGAAGAGTGTGTTGTGTTCAAGTCCTTATGATTTTTACTATTTAGGTTTGTTGATATTTGCTTACAACTCTCAAATATGATTTTGTTTGATTCTTTATTGTTATTGTATTTGGGTATTGGTTGAAAGTAAACTATTTCAACATTTGATAATAGCCTTGCAGAGTATGAAATTTTATTAGCACCTTATAGTTTACAATTATTTATATCTGTTTATTAGAGCATAAATCACTATCTTAGGTGTAACAATAGGTAATCAACCTATGAATCCTTCAAAACAGGGATTGAGTTGTCAAATGCTTCCAAATTTACTTTGGTGCACAATTAATTTTAATATGTTTTATTTAATTTTATTTAATGCTGAAGCAAAGTTTCTTTCTTTCTATCTATTGCAGATTGCTAGATTCACATGTTCTGATCTAAAATGATGAATAGGTACGGATGTTTTTGTAGTAAAATGCGCAACAAGACAGCAACAACTAGAGTACCTGCGAACACAGAACACGTTAGGAA
Source organism: Oxytropis ochrocephala (assembly GCA_020916435.1). NCBI lineage: Eukaryota > Viridiplantae > Streptophyta > Magnoliopsida > Fabales > Fabaceae > Oxytropis > Oxytropis ochrocephala. The sequence continues at coordinate 87,916,749 of CM037094.1, forward strand.
AAATAACCGAGAGGCGTCGGTGACTTGTCTGAAGAATTTATCCGCCTCTACAGCGCAAATTCCCCGAGATACAACCGGTCCGTCTCAATCACAGTAGCGATCGAGGTTTCCGAACTGACAAGAATGAATATTTTTATTCGGACAGGAGATGAACCCAGGACTAATATTTCAAAGAGAGGAAGTGATTTTTCAGCCCATCTCAAACTCATCATCGTTTATCTCTATCTTTTCTTAGTTCCAAAACTTTTTCCTTCATATAAATACAAAACCAACGTTCCAAAAGTATCAATTAGTAATGCATATAACTATGTATTAATAGAAGAAAAAACGGAACAACTAATAAAACCTTTTTATCGTACATACGTTCCAAAATCAAGCAATTAAAGAATCTTTATCTTTGTTGAAACGTAACATAAACTTTGAAGCATAGTTAATGGCTTTTTATTACTTTAATATATATTATAATGATAAAACAAAACCATATGTATCATTTAAAATGATGATAAACCAAATTGAACCAAGACATGAATAATACTAACGTTTCAAAAAGCTAATAATTAAGTATCCATTTATATATAGAAACGTAAACTCATATATATAATATGATGATAAAACAAAAATATATTATATTATTTTAATATAATTTATTCCCACTTTTGAAATATCTATTAAAATTACAATGATTTTTTTTGGTCGGATGGAATAATGACGTTTAAAAAGGGCTTCCCCCTTCTTTGTGATACTGTGGTTGTGATTTCTTATTATATGTTTTATATTACGTAATATTTGATAGTACTTGATAAATCAACCATTTAAACTTGCTGCAGTCCTCCTACTTTTGCTAACTTTTTGTTCTACCAAGTGAAAGATAGTATAAAACCAAGTAAATGACTTCCTTTCCCTATGATTTCTGCCTGGGGTATCTTTTTTATACTTTGAGAGCAAATGTTAGAATATTATTTAAATCAGAAGAGTACAAAACATGCATAGATTAGTCAGCTTTTTTTCAAATATTTGTCTATTTGTTTTCTTGATTTCATTTTATTTTAATTTACTTTTGTTATTATTTTTGATGGGGCTAGATTAGTGGGTTCAATAGTAATAACTATTGTTTGTGTTGGTTTGCCCCCATATAGATTCTATGCTAATCCCCAATGCAGCTTAACATGATATTTGATGCATTTCTTGCTTCATATCTATTATACCCATCATATAGTTTTCCAATTTTACTTAAAAATAAATTTGCTACAACATTTTCGATAAAAGAAATAATAACTCCTATTTGTTTTGGTATTCCTCTTTATAATGTGATGGATTTATTATGTTGTTATTAGGACGAGACTTGCACTTGCTATTAAAGATATAAATGACACAAAAGAAACATGGCAATAGATGCAAAGGTATTATTAATAATAGATGCAATGGTATTATTATCATTCTCATGCAAATGTTGATGTTAATAATTAAGATCACTTTTTTTAATCAGTTATAATTTTCTCACCTTAAATTGGTTTGGGAGATAAGTTTAAGTGACTATCTTAACAGGTGAAATCCAATGGTCTTCTTTTGTTGTGGTTGGCCTTAAATCTGAATGGATTTTTCTCCATATTCTTTCCAACTCACTCTTTTTCAGTCTCTATTTTCAATATTCCCTATTTATTTATGGTTTGTAGAGCAGTTAGTTTTTATCTTGCTTGCTATGTTGTTGAGATAAGATGAGTTTGGTGGTCTTCAGGAAAGACTGCTTCAGCAATAACCAAGGGGACCCTATATCGCTTCTCAAATGGTTTTCATTGCAGAAAAATTCTTTAAGGGATGTGGCCGACTTTGGATGCGGTTGCGGTATACTTTAGGAATTCCAGCTGCCCTTTTGAGCCCAGATCATATTCTCAGCATTGACATTGAGCCAGAAACTCTTCAAATAGCATCTCTTAATACTGGGGAACTTGAGTTGTACATGGCTTTTATTCAGTCTAATGTCTTGGAATAGAACTAATAACAACAGAACTGTAGCGGGTGCATTAGTTGCTACTGCCACTGCTTAGAACCTCCTGTTGATGTTGGCAAGTTACTTGAAAGTTTGATATGTCAACGACTCTTTTGTGTTATGCAATGTCTTTATATAAATTTGACCACTCATTTGAGCATACTAATGAACCACATTGAATACAATGTCTTAATATTCAGAATTTCGAAAATCCTGTCAATGTCATATGTCATCGAAGTCTAAAACTACAATCTCTTGAACTATTTTCCATAGACTATTTTGTGTATTTTAGTGCTTTGTAACGTGCTAAGTTTTAAGTCTATTTTATATGGTTTTAACTTTTAATAGTACTACTCATCATTTCTGTATTATGGTGTCTACACATACACTTACGTTCCATCAATTATCCCATATTAAGTTTTTTTGGTATAAACCGGGTATCCTCTATGTGCAACTGCAAAGACTAATCCCTCGAGTCGGGTAGGACCACAATTGGTGGCAAAACTCTCCCTCAAGAGATTTAACAACCGCTTTGCATGTCCAAAATTTGGATTCGATTCTAGGACCTTAGTTAAGCTGGAAGAGACCCTTACCATCTCATCCAAGTGCTCTTGGGATATCCCATATTAAGTTTATACAACTAAACTTATTAGAAATTTCAGCTTTGCGTAGAAATCTAATTAACTATCAATTCCAATGCGGTAATTTGTTGTTTATGAAAGGCGCCTTTCAATAGGTCTTAGCTTATCATTGGGTTCCCTTTCAATCCCTTCATAGAAAGAAGGTTGGACAGTGTGTACTAATGATGTGCTAATTGTCTTATTAACAATTCCTTCACTTATTAAAAAAAATGTAAATGTGTATCTACTTTTTCTAATTCGACTAATCCATTTTTAAAACACAATTCACTTGACAACAACTTTAAATATCTAAATGGCACGAATATGCAAAAGATAGCAATTTGAATATTGAAAATAAATTAAGATTCATTATTGGTAGTCCTACTGAATGTTTATTCTTGAAAGTTTTAAAGAAAGGTGACTGAAGAAATGATTGAGAGTTTCAGGTTTATATTTAAATGTGAGATTTTGAAAGATAGACATCTAAATGTAGGAGATTTTCCTAAGGATTTTAAAAAATTCTTTGTACAAGATAAACCTCTAATCTGTTGGTTATTTAAAATTTCAAGAAAAAATGACAATTATTATCTCCAGTTGATCGTTTAAATTGTAATTTTCAACTACTTATAATTTAAATATTATTGTACTTAATTTCAGGTTATATTGTTTTTTTGTAACTTCTGAATTTTTCCTAGGACAACAAAACTATTTCATAATTTAGTTGTTACGACAGAAATGAAATCTAAACATCATCACCTTTATTAAGTTTATTATCATTTAAATTTGATCATCACAATCTCCAACTTTATCATATGCCATTCGTCTTATTTGCGATCTCCATTTTAATAACACTCATTTACCTCTATTTTTATACAACTAAGCTTTCAAATTTTGGATTTCAGTTTAAGTACTAATCTTACCTCTATTTTTACACATCAGACTACTTCTACATAACATCAAATCTAAAACGATATTAAATAAATAATGAGGTGGCAAGTACATGTGGCATCATTAAATGATGTGTGCAAGGTGAGTCAGTTGCCACGCCATTTAATGAGAGTCATATCAACATTTTTTGTTTGGGAGAAAGCCAACTCAGCAAAAAAAATGAAAAACCCCTTTTGGACTAAATGTTCTAAATTTTTTTAAAATAGGGGACTAGATGTTTGAGTTTTAAAATAGGAGGACCAAATGTCCGAATTTTTGAAAATAGGGGGACCGAAACTCTAATTTAGCCTTTTTAAAAACACATTTATCAAGAGCTCAATGTTGGGATTTTATTATCTCTTTATTTGGTTTTCTTTTTTTGTTTTTCGTCTTTTCACTACCGGATAAATATTTTTTAGGCAACATCTTAAAAGAAATCAAATACGCAGATAGAAACTAAACAAAAGTATAGAACAATAGCATCTAAGATGTCGAATTGTCACAACTTAATCCTAATAAATCTGTCATTATCCAAAGCGATATTCCGTTAACTACCCCTCAACAAAAACACACCTTTAATAGAAGAATCAAAACCACAAGAAATTATTGTTTGTCTATTTTGTCTTCATAAAAAGTGGTAAAGTATACTAAGGAAAACAACAATGTCATCATTAATATTGTTGTGATCAGTCTCGTTCATGAGAAAGGCATAACTACTGATTTTTTGGGTTGTGGGGTTTTTCTAGATTATAAGCGAGTTTTAATGAGAAGGACAATGAAGCGGCAAGGGATTTGCATAGGTGTTTTCCGTGTGAGTTTATTTTTAGGAAGAGAAATAGTCATTGTAGGGTTTTTTGGTCTTTTTACTTAATTTTTTTTATTATAATAACACTAGTATAATTTAGGCTTGGTATAATTTTTTTGCCCCTATAAATGTGGGCCTAAGCGGTGCGCACTCTCTGGCTATCGCCAGGGCCGACCTCTTTCTGGGCCTATATGTAGTAAGCAGGCCAAGGCAAGGCCGGGCCTGTGTTTCTAGCATGCACAGCTTGAAAACATACCCATAAAAGATAAGCAGGGTTCAAAATGTATTATTGCAATTTTATCCTCTATTTTGGCCAAAAACTCACATTTAGAAGCAAATCCTCAAAATAGCATTGATTCATACTTTTGGTTAATTATCAGCTATCTAAAAACCTCCCCACACTTAAAGTGAGCAGCGTCACAGTAAACAAATTTAGTGGATATCTCCTAATCAAAAAGTCTAAAAAAAAAAATCAAATCAGCTTAAAAGGCAAAATAGCAAATACTTGGTGTGGTTTGGTATGATCAATTCAAATAGGTGCAATGGAGTAACTTCTCCCTCCCCACACTTAATTTCTGCGGTGTCCTCAATGCTACAAATCTATTATTATATATACAAATGAAAATGAACCAAGGGGCCTTAAATATGAGTTGTCAATCAACTAGGCTATCCACCTAAGATTTCCACAAAATAAGGCCACATAATCAACATTTTTAATACATGTCATGTACACATGTGCCATTCCATGTGAATTTATTAGGTGTTAATTAAAAAAACACAATTAAATATATTTTTTGAAACAATCTTTTTTTAACAAGAGTTTTGAAACAATCTTACACAAGAAGTAATTTAAATTGTTGTACCATTCAAAAAAGTTGTGGTTCCAATCCAACAAAATTCAAATAAAGTTTGACCAAATAATAAGATCCTTTATGATTGAGTGAGAGAAACACACTCATTTGGCTCATTGTCACAAACCTGTCCAAAAAATAAAAGATAATGTTTTCTAAAAAAATATTCAAATTTTAAAAAATGAATTGGAAAATCAATTTCAATAAAATCCAACTAATCTATAAAATCCATGTTGTATTCCTTAAAAAAAAATCTACACCACTAATTTCATAGCACTCACATACAATATTCGAATAGAGTCTGAATTTCTAGGCATTGCACGTTCAGTTTTTTTTAATAATATATAGACAAAAATTCAAAATAAAACAAAAGAGATTTTATATCATTTCAACTACCAAACTCACAATTACTCCACATTTTAAATTTATTGTTAACAAATGTACAATATCAATCAGCATCCCCTATTTGAGTGAATTTAAGTGTCTTTGTTCCCAATCTATTTTGAAAAATTACAAATATACTTTGTGATTCAAAAAATAAACCAAAAGATATTTCATCTAATTTCAAATGTCAATCCTTATATAACAAAATGCCAATCCAACAATTACTCTGCACTTAACAATTACTATATATAAATATACAAGATCAATCAACAACCATTGAAAAATATATTAGTAAGATATTTTCTTCTTCTCAATCATCATAATGTTAACAAAATACGTAAAGTAATAACCATCACCATCATCATATTTTCAAATTCAAATTCTCAAACCAAAATGTATAACAATTACAATTATCATATATATTATTTACTGTTATATCAATTACATAAATTCAGAAATAATTTGATTTACGCCTTAAAGTCATATAATGGATACCTTAACATTTTCTCTACAATACATTTTAATAAAAAATATAATATAAAAATTGTTTCTCAAAGTGCATCATCGCAGAGTTTCATACTAGTAAGCATAAAAAACATATAGTATGAATGAGAGGAAAGAGTATTTCCCTAAATAGTTGGGACTTTAAAAGGGATTTAGATTCGGTGCCTTTAGTATTAACTGTGATTTTAGGTTTATTTTAGAGAAAAAAAGATGACAAAAAAACTTAAATAAGATGAGAGTGAAAATATTTAAGGGGAGGGATTTTTAGCGGAATTTAAAGTCAGTAACAATCGGTCAATCACTTATAATATATTATCTACTCTCAATCTAATAAAATCAAGTGCTAGAAAAAAGTCAAATTAGACATCTTATATTTTTGCCATTTGTATAAAATTAGGGGTAGTTTAGTAAAACTACCACAAAATGACAAAAATTTGATAGCTTTTTCAGCTTTTTCTTTTCCAGCACAAAACTGTCTCGCTAACGCAATGCTGGTGCACTGCAAAAGCTGCTGTCATTTATAGAAAAACAAACCTACATGAAAAAAAAACACCAAAGAAAGGAATCACTTGCATAGCAAAAATAGGAAATCAATTAGCAATAGAGTGAGAAAAGAAAACAGGTCACACACACACACACACTGACGTATTGGGAACTAATTTTTTTTGACTATTAACTTTTTCTTTTGACACAGTACTTTCTCTTTTTTATTTAATACTATTTACATTATACTAAATTGTTAAAATCATTTAGTTTAGTCACTAACTAGCGGTATATCCGTGCATACGCACGGGGTACTATCATGTTCTTTCTATAAATTGATTCGGACATAGTTTAATTAGTCCAAACATTAACTTTAATCACTAACAAAAAATTCAAAATAACTTTTTTATGATAATGTAATAATTTAACTAAAATTATTAAATTAATATTAAATGATATATAATTTACTTTTTACACCAATATATCTATTAAAACTACTAAAATCAATGAATTTAACCACTAATAGTTGTCAAAAAAAAATAAACTACTATCAAAAATACCAAAATAATTTTTTAATAATTTAACTGAAATAATTAAATTAATATTAAATGATCTAGAATTTACTATTTACTATAGTTTATCTATTAAAACTACTAAATTCAATCAATTTAACCACCAATAGTTGTCGGAAAAAAATGAACCACTATCAAAATTTCCAAAATCATTTCTAATAATGTAATTAAAATGATTAAATTAATATTAAGTGATCTAGAATTTACTACTTACTATCATCTATCTTTTAATTAAAATACTAAAAACAATCAATTTAACAACTAACAGTTGTACCAAAAAACTAGTAGTAGTTGTCAAAAAAAAATTAACCACTATCAAACAAGCGGCAACAGAGCGACAATGAATGCGGCAACGAGAGAGACAATGAGAGTGGAAACGGGAGTGGCGACAGGAGTGGTAACAGGACCGTCATGAGAGCGACAATGCAATCAATGACAAGAGCAACAGCGGGAGCAGCAACATGAATGACAACAGGACCGACAATGGAAGCCGCAACAAGGGTGCATACATCTTATATTAGATATCATTTTTTGTACTATATTTATAATCTACTTAAACTACTAAAATCAACCAATTTAACCACTACCAATTGTATAATAATAAATAAATAAAAACATACCTCTAGAGAAAATTCCAAAAAAAAAAATTCCAATAAAATCAATTATTAAATTAATATTATTTTGAATAATTAAGTAATCTAAACTTTACTATTTACTATAACCTCTCTATTAAAACTACTAAAATCAATCAATTTTTTTGATAAAAATAAATTCAATCAATTTAACCACTAAAAATTAAGGAAAAAAATTAACCACTAACAAAAATTACAAAATATATTTTTTATAATTTAATCAATATGATTAAATTAATATTAACTCATTTAGAAAATAGGGAGTAAACAAGTCACAACGGGAGCGACAACGAAAGACTGCCAATGGGATCGGCAATGAGAGCAGCAACAAGAGCGCGCCGACGGGGATGCATATTTTACCTTAAATATCATTTTCCTTTTTATTCATTTTTACTCCAAAATTAATATTATAGTAAGATACCGACTTTTTTAAAACTTTTTCCAATACAACTGTTTTAATAAATTTGAAAGTACAATCTTTTATCAAATTTTTCATTTTTATTTTATTATATTTTGCAATTTTAAACGTATTTATAATTTCATAGCAAATTTTAACAAATACGACATCACCCGTGCGTATGCATGGGTAAAAGAACCTTGTGATTTGATTATTTTTGTTTGGAATACTATAGAACGTTGTAGTGGTGTTTTTGTGATGATGCTTTTATCTTCCTAATGGTTGGAAAAAATAAACAAATTTTAGCCAAAAGTTTTTAAGGTCATCTTGGTTTATGTTTTCAATTTTTTTTACTCTCCCACAGTCCAACTCTTTTGGACCACGGTGATAAGTAGCATATAGTATTGCATGTGCATTTTAGCTAAAAATTAAACAATATTTATAATTAAAGTAACGTTTTTTATAAAATGTTGAGAAAGGGCGTGGGTTCAAATCCCACTCTCAACAAAAAGTTAAACTTTTTTCACCCGCACAGAACTTTTAAGGGTTTTTTTTTTGGTACCCCCACCCATTCCCCTAACACCCCCACCCAAATTGAAATCCCCAAAATGCCCTTTGTAATCTATTTTTTTAAAGACGCATCAGATATATGTCAAATTGGGACATATATATACGATGAGTAGTTTTAACTCATCGTATATACTTCTTCAGGCATATATACGATGAGTTAAAACTACTCATCGTATATATGTCCCAATTGATATATATACGATGCGTCTTAAATTTTTTTTTTTTTTTTTTTGTAAAATTGTAAAAAAAAATTAACTGATCATGATTTCGCTTTCAAAGTTGATCAGCGGTGTAGATTGCACGCCAAAATCAAGCGGTTGATAATCTTTTACCTCATCTATAAATACTCACTCCCACCATCACTATTTTCACACCAAAAATTCAAATACTCACTCCTCCTTCTCTCACACATCACAAGTGAAGATGATGCGAGCTTCGCTAATGTCATACTACGAGCCTCTCTTCCTCACTCTTGTTCATTCTAATATGGGGTTTGTTGATCATCGTGGTATCATCTTGAAAGATGATGGTATAAGTTTCGATGGGAGAGATGTTGTTTCGTGTAGGTTAAAACACGATATATCATTTTCGCTCTCTTGCGCGAAACTCACTGCAGATGGTTCAACCAGAGAAGCAGCGAACATGAGATAATTCGTATTGTTTATCGGAAACCCAAAGCGACTAGTGGAGGTATTTTCTTGGTCTACCATGGATGTCAACAATGAGGATGACGTCCCGAGACATGATGTCCATTCATATAACAATTAAATGGAGGAGTTACATTCATGCATGACGTCGAAACCGGAAGAAGGACCGTCGCTGAGATCCTTCGTCGATTAACTCCACCAGCTCAGTAGTTTCTATTGTATTTTCATTTTATCTGTCTATTTTTATTCAAGTTGTTTATGTTTTATCGCTTGTGTAATTTTGTTTTATCGAATCAATGAAATCAAAAATTCATGGAAACTCGTAAAATAAATAAAACATCCGAAAAAAGTTAATAATATAATAAAGTGCCAAAATAATATCAAATACATCAAAAAACAAATAAAAATCCCTAACTTGGCGTCCCCTCGTCCCTCGCCCCGTCGTCTAAGCTCCCCAGCCACGTCATCCGGTGCTGCCATCCCCACCATCCTATGGATTGTCCGATACGCCGGACTGCCATGTGCGATGTCGCCGTCACGAATCCCCTCTCTACAAGCCCTCACAAGCTCCCTAATCCAGTCATGATCGTCATAGCGTATCTCGGGAGGTGTCGGTGAGCTCAGGTGATGGTGGTGATGGTGGAGCCGGTAATAGCTGGGGATAGAAGCCCGGACGTACCACTCTAAGTAGTTACGGACGCGCCCTGATCCGGCCTCCGAGCAACCCGAGTAGGCGCAGGATGTCCTCCACAGATGCCATGAAGTGGGACGATCCCAAACACGCAATCGGTATGACTCGGGACGGCCACTAAGAGGTCACGTGGGATGATCTGCGTGTACCCAAACCGCGAGCACCTATCGGGCATGTACGGAACTCGAAGTCATTGATCTGGAGTCCACGACCACGGTGGTGCGATGTAGTAGGTCGTAATGAAGATGGAGTCTAGTATGGACTTTGTTTCCATGAGCCCATACTTTGACAACACGATACTCCCGAAATAAAAATAAATAAATAATGTAAGCAAAAAGTGCATACTATGTGACTTAAATAAATTATTTAAGCAAAAATGCAAAACTTACAAGGTCGTGAGTATAGAAGCTGCAGACATGATCCGCCAAGTCGGTGAAAAAGAGGGTGAGGCTCCTCCACGAGGCTCCTCCCGATCATCGCTGAGGCTCCTCCCGATCATCGGCTGAGGCACCTCATGATACTCGGACATGGGTCGGGTTCGAGTAATAAGCATCGACACAGGGCTGCTGCTGGCGATACTCGGGAGGTGGGGATGGTAATGAAGAGGTTGGGGATCATACGGGGATACTCGTGGATGATATCGAGGAGTAGGCTGGGAATGATACTGAGAAACCGGCCTCCCCTATGCCAATCCTCCTGCTGCGTCTGCTGCAGGTAATCCCCGAGATAGAAAGCTCCAGTGGGTGACATCGGCCGCTCAGCCGATACTCACCGCCTCGAGCTCATACTCGGTGGCTCAGCCGTGCTCTCTCTCTCTCCGTCTTTGAAGCATGGAGCTGATTATGCCTCCGAGTCCTCGTACTCGGAGCAGTAGATGACTCCCCTATCTCTCTGATCGGAGAGACCTCACGTCTCCCTCTATGCCTACCGGACACTGCAAGCGAAAAAAAAATTAAAAAAAAAATTGCTCATCGTATTTACATCAAAAAGGTGTATATATCGATGCTTACTTTTTGCTCGTCGTATATAGGGTGTTCGGGCGTATATGCGAGTGGATGAATTTACGCTAATCGTATATACGCTGAATAGGGGTATATACGGTGAGTAAAAAAAAGTGTTAAATCGTATATAGAAGTGCAGTGGGGTATATACGATTGGTTGATTTTACGATTGATCGATATACGTCGAGAAGTCGGCGCGATATATGAGTGAAGGTGGTCAAACGTAGGTATGACCAATTGTGTGAAGAAATTGTGATTTTGTAAAGAGTCGGGTATTTTGGTATTTTCACACCTTGTGGGTGGGGTGTTAGGGGAATGGGTGGGGTACCAAAAAAAAAACCCAACTTTTAATCGGCTCAAGCTATTTCATTTAGCCCACTAACAAAAGCATACATATACACTCAACCCAGCCCAAGACGTGCTAAATGCGAAGCCCATTCAACCGAATACCATTTTGGCTGACCCCAAAACACAAATTTCTTTTGAAACCGTGGGATTTTAGTTTTATATTTTAATTAATTATTGGTTCAAAAATGGTTTTACATTCTAGAATAGATTGAGCAGAATTGTATTATTCTTGTTTTTTTTAGGTACGAATAATTATTCTTGGTTTTTATCATAACATTTATTTGAAAAAAAATGAGGTGAAAATTATAATACATTTTCATGATGAAAAAAACTTATATTTATAATTCAATTGTTTATAAAAATATCTATAATTCAATTTATTATAAATATCGTTCAATTTAGAATAATTGGTTCACATGTTCAATTATTATAATCTTTCATTTTCACCAATTTTTTATATTTATTTTTTAAAGTTAAAATTTGGGTCAGCTTCCACCCAAAAAAATGATGAAGTAGTAAAAATGGTCCAATTGAGTCTCATTTTGTAACAAAAAAAAAAAAATATATATGGTACAATTGATATCCAATCAATTTCTTTGTTTCATCGATTTTTGTTAGAGTATTTGGACCCCATTTTGGGTTTTTTTGTACCCCCACCCCTTTCACTTATACCCCCACATAAAAGTGAAACCGCAAAATACCCCCACATAAAAGTGAAACCCCAAAATACTCTTAACAAAACGTATTTTTTAAAAAAAAATTGTACCAATCGTATTTACGTGTTATGGATGTATATACGACCCTAACATTTTGGCCATCGTATATACGTGTTATGGGCGTATATACGATACATAACCCACAATCGTATATACGTCCATAACACGTATATACAATGGCCAAAATGTTAGGGTCGTATATACGTCCATAACACGTATATACGATTGGTACAAATTTTTTGAAAAAAAAAATACGTTTTGTATTTTTGAAACCATTGTATTTTATTTAAATTTAAAAAAAAAGTTACAAAAAGGTAAATTAGAGATGAATAATTTAGGCCTACAAATAAGTTTGCTGTGTAGTTCATTAACACGTGACGATGTAATTTCAATCGGTTTAGGCTAAAAAATCGGTCTTCGGGCAACCTACTCCGATCGTAATGAAACAACAGCCATTAAATCCGAAAAAAATCAAAGATCATGACTCCCCTAGAAGGGTCTTCTTATGGGACTACGGGCTCAAAATCCCAAATTCCATCGTTTACTATTTTTTAGGAATTTTTTTAATTTTTCATAGTCTCCAAAAAATCTAAAAAAAATTGCATAGCCTTATTTTGGTTTTGTTAGATTTTTAGTGGTGTTTTCATAATTTTTTAGATTAGTTTTGACTCTTTAACGAATTTTTAGTAGCCTTTTTATAACATTTGTTTTAAAAAAATTAAAACAAATTATTTTAAAAAATAAAATAGCCATCGTATATACATTTTGAGTATGTATATACGATTGGACATAAAATAGCCATCGTATATACGTCCTCAAAACGTATATACGATTTATTTTTATTTTTTAAAAAAAATTAGTTTTCAAAGGGGAATTTTGGGATTATCAAATTGTGTGGGGGTATGGGGGAAAGGGTGGGGGTATGAAAAAAACAAGCCTTTTTGTTTTTTTTTTTTGGTCAACAGGATCATGATTTTCATTTCAAAGAAATAATGGGTCAGGCCCAAACCATACATCCAAAGGATAAACAACTGAAATAGAAATGGGCTTTTTTGGATAAAACTCCAAAAGACAACCCGGTCCAATAAGTAACACGGAGCAACTTATGACCCTAAAAGCAAAGAAAGAAAAAAAGAAACATAAGGCTAAAAATAGGTCGAAAGTCAATGATTGGCCATTTCACTCTTAACCAAATCAGGAAAAAAACCCTAAAAATCCTCTTCTTCCTCATCACGCCGCGGAGAGAGAGTAGCTAGCTCAAATGGATCGAGGGTTTTCAGAGCCGAGAAGAGACCGATAATTAGAAGATCAGGTCCACTCAGTGCAATTGAGGTGCAATTGAGGTGTGGAACAGAGAGCAACTACAACACAAAACCAGCATGCAGAACGAAAACCCTTGATTTTTCCACGGTGCACGGCGTCCAAAACGAGCATGACGAAGAAGCGCGGGAGGCGGGTGTCCAAGATCCCTCCAGTAAGTTGTCTCGAGCAAGAGAAGCAATTGTGTGTGCACAGTTGTTGCCTTCTCTCTTAATCCAGGTAAATTCTGCAAGACGAAGATTAGATTTGAGAGAGTTGATATCTTGTAATATACCTTGTAATTCTTTCCTAATCTTCGTTCCTCTGCAAACCTCAATGAGGATTTGGTTGTTAGATTCGAAGATCGCACACTCGAGCTTGAGGTTGACTGCAACAGAAACTGCTTCCCTTAGCCCCTAGGTTAGAAGCAGTCACTGATAAGAAGTCAGAGCATATGGTTTTATTGTTATGTAGACTACTAAGAGGGTCAGGTAATTTATTGTTGAAAACCATATCATTCCTAGCATTCCAAATGATCCATAGAGTGAAGAACAGCCAGGTTGATAAGTGTGGAGTAGTATTCAAAGGAGACTCCAAGACATCCAATATCCATTGATTGATAGTTGATAAACCAATTGGGGAGGGAGGGTGAGTAAATTGGAGGCCAAACCAAAGAGGTTGAGTCCATGAACAAAGGAGAAAGAGATGTTCTGATGTCTCTACCTCCATCATACAAATCAGACAGACAATAGAAATGGGAATCCTTTTCTTGCACAAATTCTCTTTTGTTGGGAGGATGTTTTGACACATCTTCCACATAAAATGTTTCACTTTATTTGGCACCTTAGCACTCCAAATTAGACTCAAAGGTTATCAGACCACCTATATGAGGTAGAAGGCCCTGAGGTAGTGGTTGTAGGAGAGGTAAGAGTTGTGTAATAGCCTATTTTTGTTGAGTAAACCCCATCCTTGCTATGAGGCAACATAAGACTATCAGATGGAGAGGACCAAGATATTGGAGTTTTGATAGCTTCTATTGCACTTTCTGATGTGAGGGTGTTCCTTAGCAAGTTAAAATCCCATTTCCTATTAGAATCCATGAGATCAGCAACTGTAGTAGCTGTTGCATTCGGTTTTAGGTTTGCTTTAACTCCCAAGCTTAACCAATTATCCTTTGCAATGTTGATACCATCTCCTGAGGCAACTATCCATCTACCAGAGTTTCTCAGAAATTCCCTTCCCTTTGATAGACTATTCCAAACCCAAGAAGAGCCTTTAGTACTTGTAGCTTCCCAAAAAGAGCTATTTGGGAAGTATATTGCCTTTAAAGTAGAAGCCTAGTATGATGTCTGTTCATTGGCAAGACTCCAAACTTGTTTAGCAAGGAGAGAAGAGTTCATTTTTTTGGAAGTCTTTAAAACCCAAACCTCCTTTGTCTTTCGGGATGCATAGAGCTTCATACCTCTTCCAATGTATCCCATTAAATTTCCCATTAGATTTCCACCAGAAGTTTGCAATAGTTGAAGTGATAGAGTCACAGAAAGTTTTTGGAAGAGAAAGAATAGACATAATATAACTTGGAATAGCTTGTATCACTGCTTTGATAAGGACTTCCTTCCCAGCTTGATTTAACAAGTTCCCTTTCCAGCCTTCTAGCTTATTGATAACTTTCTCCTTTAGCCAATTCAAACCTTGTACTTTTGAACCCCCCATTCTGCTGGGATGCCAAGATAAAAACTAGGATTGTTCCAAACAGGGATGTGTGAGATAGCAAAAACTCTCTCTTTAATCTGATTAGAGACTTGAGCTCCACAAATAATTCCTGACTTTAGAAGATTAATTTTCTGCCCTGATGCTTTTGTGAACTGATTCAAAATGTTGATCAATTGATAAACATCCTCAGTGCTATCCTTAGAGAAGAGGATTGCATCATCGGCAAAGAATAAATGAGTAAGATTAGGGGTTGTCTCAGCAAGTTTGATACCCTGGATCTCACCATTCTTTGATGCCTTAGTAATCATTCTAGATAACACATCAAAAGCAAGAATGAATAGGTAGGGGGAGAGGGGATCACCCTGTCTCACACTCCTCTTTGGGAAGACCTTTCTAGAAGAGAAGCCATTAACTTGATAGGAGTAGGAGACAGAGTTGACCAATATCATTATTGACTTAACCCAAGATTCCTCAAATCCAAAAGCTAACAGGACAGATTGAAGGAACTCCCAACTCACCCTATCATAAGCCTTGTTCATGTCTAATTTTAGTGTTATTCCTTTTCCTCCTTTGCCTTGCTTCTTTTTGAGAAAATGGAAAGCTTCACGTGCCACAATAAGATTATCTTGAATCAGGCGACCTCCCACAAATGCACTTTGTTGAGGGGATATTATTTTACCAATTATAGGCTTGAGTCTTGCTACAATTATTTTAGCAATAACTTTATAGAGGAAAGAGCAGCAACTATTGGCCTGAGTTGTGAGATAGAGTCTGGAATTGGAACCTTAGGAATTAGAGCCACATTTGTCAAGTTAATATTTTCCCCCAGAATTCCTTTTGTAAAAAATTCAGAAACAGATATGAACACATCTTCTTTGATTGTTGCCCAATTCTTTTGAAAGAATAGGCCATTTAGACCATCTGGTCCTGGTGCTTTGTAAGCACCAAGACTAAAAACAACACTCTCTACTTCTTTGAAGCTAACAGGACTAGCTAGAGTAAGATTCATGTCTTCAGTGACTAACCTTGGAATCACTCTGATGCATTCTGTCCCTTCTCTGAACCGTAGAAGCATGGAAGAACTTTGTATTATTATCTCCCCAATTTAGCCATTTGACTCTAGATCTTTGCCCCCAATATAATTCCTCCTGTTTCCAAAGATCATCAATCTTTTTTCTTGCAACATTAACCCACTCCCAGTTTGTAGAAGCATGGGGTTTATTTAATTCCACCTCTACTTGAGATGACAACCTCTTTATCTTTAGCTGCATTTCCTAAAAGTCTTGTGGTGCCATTGTTTTAGATGAGTAGTACAATTCTTCACTTTCCTATCCCAAAGGATCCAAGGAACACCTCTTTCATTAGTAGACCAACCCTTTTCAACTTCAGCTCTACATTCAGTGTTTTCTTCCCAGAAAGCTTCATACTTGAAGGATTCCCACTTTGTATAGGTGGTTTAGGTTTAAAAATTATTGGGGAGTGATCAGAACTTACTATTGGGAGGGCTATAGCAAGAGCATGAGGATAAAGATTCCTCCAAGGCCAGTTTGCTATCACTCTATCAATCTTTTGTCTTGTAACAAAGTCATCCCTAGGGTTACTAAACCAAGTAAACTTGCAACCTTGTAGTTTCAGATCCATCATACCAGTATCTTCCAGAAAATCCTTGAATAACCTAATTCTGATGGGTTCCACAACATTCAATCCATCCTTCTCTGCAGAGCTAATCATCTCATTAGAATCACCTAAGCAACACCATGGAACATTGTGTAGTTGCTTGAGTTTAGCAATTTTTGCCCACAAGTTCCTTCTATTAGCAAAAGTAGGATTGCCATAGATGAAAGACATTTCAAAGCAATGGCCTGATCTTCTTTCCATTACTGCTGTGTGTATATAGTTGATGCAAGAATCCAGTATCTGAATTTCAAAGTGGTCATTCCATAGTAAGCAAAGACCACCTGAGATACCTTGTGAATCAACATAGAAGACATGTTGATATCTGAATCTTCTTTTAACCTTCTCTACACGATCCTTATGGGCTCTAGTCTCCATAAGGAATATAATGGCCGGCTTATAGTCATGAATAAGACTTTTTAGCTCTCTATTTGTCGAGGACGCCGCCAATCCTCGACAATTCCAACTTACACAAGTCATTTGGAAGTAGGGGCATGGGGGTGCCCGCCTCCTCAGCCTTAGAGTTGTTAACATGTTGATAATAGCTGTTATCCATGTTATACCTTTGGTCAGGTTCATTGATTATGATTCCTGGTCGTGCTTTTTTTGTTACCCAGCTTGCCAAGTCACTTGTGTGTAAAACATGTTCTCTCTTCTTTTTTAGCTTAAGGCTATTCCCCAAAACTAAAGCCAATTTTTTCTCCTCCTCATCTTGTAGTTGTTGCTTGCCTCCTCTTGGCTTGTCATCATCTGAAGGATATTCCACAAAGTAGTTCTGAGTATCATGTTGCAGAAGTTTTTGTGGTTCTCTCCATTTTCCACTAAAAGCATTGCTAAATCTTTGATTCCTACTAGTGTTGTCACCAGCCAATACTCTTGAGTGTAGTTCTGGGTGATCCCTTTGAGAGATAAACCTTATATTGTCTGCCACTTCCTCTTCCAGATTAGGATTATTTAATTGCATAGGCACTGCTTTTCCTAAACTAACCCTAACAGAGCATGATGTCTTCTATCTTCTTGTTATCTTTGATTTGTTGCTCCATTTTTAATGCATGTAATTTCTGTCTTCTTCTTTGCAGGTCCACCTTAACCTTCATTTGCGCTCTATGGATAGCCCTAGGTAGTGTTTTCCTTGGAATCCAACACCCTGCAGGAATTGGTTTTGTGACATCTATCAAAACTCTTGCCCTTAAGAAGGTACGAAGAAGCCTTCCTTCCAGAATAGATTCCTCAACAGTTAGTACTTTCCCCACTTTCTCAAGAATAGATTTGCCATTTGATGCATTTAGCAGTTCCATTGGCATGTTGTGAATCTGAACCCAAAAGGGATTCCAGTCAAACAATATTTCTTCTGCAGTAATGGACGGGTTCCAGTATTGCAGACACATAAGATGATTCTTGAAGTACCATGGTGCTCTATCCATTGCCTCCTTACAATCTTTTTCAAGTTCAAAGGTGAAAAGAAATTTGTTTCTGCCCAACTCAGATATTTGAAGATTTTGAAATGCTGACCAAGCTTTTGTGATAATACCTTTTGTGATTGTTTCGCTTTTTGCCCGTGTGAAGTTGACCCACTAGAGTTCTTTTTGTTAGCTCCTCACTGTTTGTGTTGGCAGGAATCAGGTACTCACTCATCTCCTCACGATTATCCAAGCCCATCGTTGGAACTTGCTTCGAGCTGGAAGCCATTTGCTGAAGATTTGAGATGATGGAGAGCACGATGATAGCATTTGTTGACCTGAGGAGAAGCGATAGCGGCGCCTAAAATGGAGAGTTTCTTTGAAGGCGATCATCATTACCTCTGAATATGTTGTAACTTTGGTTTTGTTTATAGATCTTGTTAGTTTGATAATACCAGACTTTCTTGATGACCGTTGAAAGTATTTGAGTGTTCAAGAGCAGTTTGTAACTATTAGGGTTTAGAGATTTTGTCTCCTCTATTGTAGGGTTTTGTTGTATAGAAATTTATGAAGATTTATGTATATCGATGTAGGGTTGGTAGCGATATTAATGGCACAGGTGTAAATCGTTTTTATTTTATTTTCTTTGGATTTATGGTTGGTGGAGTGGAGTAATGGCAGAGAAGATAAGCATTAATGGAGATTATGGCTTGCAACAATAAATGTTGCTTCCTTAGAGGAAACAAAACCCTAGATGGGAACAAAAGCCCTAAACCCTAGCAGAGGTTTTACGGGTAACCCTTGACATCATATTATATTTTAAGCCTTTTGTTTTTAAACAGAATAGTTAGGAGCTAATAGGACCCTTATTTAAAAAAGCCCAATTAATTGTTAAAAGATACATTTACGCCCAAAACCTGTATTTGGTTATTTGTAACCCACTTTTACTCTTCTTATTTCTTAAAACCAAATAATAAAAAAGTAATAACATTTTTTTCCTCTCCATTGTCAAAATTTACAGTTTGTGTAAAGCTTGCTCATACTCTACATAAAACTAGCTGCCCTTTTACTCATGTCTCTGCAACAAAAATCACACCTGCAAATACCAACTCTGACAAACACCACAGACCATCACAACCCATCCACTACAAGAAAAGTTTGTTTTAGCCACCAGAATTTGCCACGCAGCTTATTTCGTCAGTAATTTGCCACGGATTTGCGACGGCATGTGTAAAAATTGAGAGCGCGAAATTTCCCGCTTGTGTTTGCCACGGGTTTGCCACGGACATGCGAAATGCCATAAATTTGCGACGGAGATGCCGTGGCAAGTCTGTGGCAACCCAATGATGAAAATAAAACACCCACGGGATCCCTAAATCCCTTTCAGAACGTTCTCCTTCTTCTCCTCACCCTCTCGTTCTCTTCTTCTCCTCACCCTCTCGCTCTCACCTACAACCCGCCTCCCTCACTCTCAATCACCACCACCTCACCTCCACCCACACTCCCCACCGTCGTGCTCGCTGCTCCATCATTCTCCTCAACTTCGACGAAACCCTAACCTCACCTTTGTCTAATCCCTAAATCAAGCTTCTTACGGTGAAGAAGGAGAGGATGAAGCTCCATCGAACTCAAACTGGATTCTTGTGACAAACGACTTTTCTCGGTGTTCCCCTTCTGTGACCAGCTCTTTTCCTCTCGGTGCAGTGCCTACCTCTGTCTCTTTGAGCTGCTCTCTCCTTCCCAGTATCGCTGCTTTATCTCTCTCTCTCTCTCTCTCCCTCTCTCTTAGTCGTTTCTCTACGTTGCAGATTTTGCAACTTTTTTTGAATCAAACTTCTATTCCGTGTTTAACAAATTGAACTAGGTTTTTCTCTTTGTTTTTCATTGATTTTTTATCGATCGTTATTTTGCATTGATAATAGTGGAATTGGAATAGAGAATTTCAATTACTATTTTGACTCATCTTTCTCTGTTTTATGAAGAGTTTAGTTAAATAAGCATGTGTCTATTGTCTGTTGATTGTATCGTTGCCCTCCATCATGCCTCCAATGCTCATTTTCAGAATTGCCAAGTATGTGTTTGTGCTAATGCCTGAACGAGATTTGTTATAATGAGTAAATATTAGTTGGTGATGACACTTTGTAAAATGAGTGTTTAAAAATACTTTATGATTGTTGGATGTTCTATGCTTGTTTGCAGCTAATATGTTTTTGCAAAGAGTAGAAAACGATCGACGACCAGCGATCTTGCGTCATTGCCATTTCATCATGTCGCTTTGCCGATTCGCGCAACCTCATTTGCCAAATTGCCACTTCGTCTCCTTCTGGTACAATACCTCCGTCTTGGCTTCTCATTATCCTTATTGAATTTTGTAGCACATGATTAAACATGTTTTTTGTCTTCCCCAAAATTGTATTTAGAGTCTTGTAAGTCTTAGGAATCAAATTGTATGCTACTTGATCGGGTTTATTGCATTGTTCAACTTAACTAACATGTATTAGGCATTTTTTGTATTGTTAGTGGACCGCTTATGATTGATTGATAACGTTTTTTCTCCTTTGTTTTTTATCTTTTATTTTGTGATTGATTCGGAATATTTTTCTCTTCTGTGATTCATTCCTGCACTTGACATTTGATGCCAAATTTAAAGAAACTATGTTGTATTCCCAATTTTTAAAATCTATTAAACGTAATAAATAAAGTGTGGCATCAATAATACTAAAAAACTGATCCACATGGACTGAATCTGAAGCTTATAATAATAAGCCATCAAAACAGGAATCGTATGTCAATGTTACCTTGCCAAGTGAAAAGAGGTTACATCCTCTCAAAGTGCTTTATTAGCTTTCTTTTTCCATATTTTGTTTCCTTGTTCATTTTTGAGAGTGGGTGATATTGAAATCTGTATCAACCAGAGAGTGAGTTGATAATCCAAAGAATAACATTGTTAAACATAGCTTTATACATTAACGAACGCTTTTTCATGGTGTCACATGATTGTTAATTTACAACTATTTCACTCATTTGAAGTTTTGCAACTCAAATATGTGCGTCAATTGACATTGTGTTTTTTAAGCGCTAAGCGTATTAGAATGATGTTTTACTTTTTGTGAAGCAATTTTTGTTATAGTAGTATCCGATTGCTGGAGGGGTTATTTGTTAAAAACCTACTATAGTGGTTTCTTTCTTATGCTAGGATAACTAGGCTCGGGTAATTCATATAATGAGATTGATATTGTATGTGTGTTTCTTGCCATTCTTATCTTTCCCAACTTGTGTGTCTGTGGGCAATATGGTTTTGGTCACACAATGTGAATTATAATCACCTACCAAGTAGCAATTTCCTTTCTTAAGTTAAATGTAAAATGAGTACTAATTTGTTGGTTCTTAAGCGATGTAGGTTCCAAATATTGTTACAAGTGAAACTCTTTCTGAGAGACCTGGGAGAACCATTGTCAGGTATGTAGAAATTGCGATTATTCCTTTTCCTTTTTTCCCTTGATTCATTTTTGGATTTTCTAATTCATTTTGAGGCAAATACATTGCAGATTACTTTACGAAAACTCGAAATGCAAGTTTGGTCCAAAGTGCAAATTTAATCATCCAAAGGTTTCCTCGAGAAAATGCCGATGTTCTTGGCTTACCAGAGAGGCCACTAGAGACCCCCTGCGCGGTTAGATATTTATCTTTTTTATATATTCTTAAGACATTATTTATATATGGCTTACTTCATTTTTATATTTATGCAGTTCTACCTTAAAACTGGACAATGTAAATTTGGTGCTACATGTTAGTTCCATTACCCCCAAAGATATCCAAATTCAGTCGTCTGGCGAATTGAGTCATACTGTTGAGCAGACACAAACATATTCTATGTTAAATGGAACAACACTAAATGCACAACCAATTAGGCCTCTTACATCTCCTCTGTTGCATAATAGAAAAGGGCTTCCCGTGAGACTGGTATTACTTCCCTAATAATGATTGGGGCAGAACTTACGATGTTTGAGTGAATTGGTTATGTCTGGCTTGTAACTCAGGCTTTTGCTTGGTTGCAACCTGTCTAACTCTTCTTTTCTTTTCTTCTCTTCCACCACCACACCACCACCAACAACCACCACTCTCTTCTTCTCTTTTCACTCCACTCTCTCTCATTTACTCTCTTCTTCTCTTTTCTTCTCTTCCACCACCACATCACCACCACCACCACTCTCTTTTCTTCTCTTCCACCACCACCACCACCACTCTCTTTTCTTCTCTTCCACCACCACCAACACTACCACCACCACCACTACTACCACCACCACCACCACCACACAACCACCACCACCACCACCACCTCCACATACATCTCACTCTCTTTCTCCCTTACTCTTCTCCTTCTCTCTCTACGACACCACGACCACCACCACCACCACACCACCACCACTCTCACTCCTCTCTCTCTCTCTCTCTCTGAAAATTTTGGTTATAATAATAATAGTAATAATTATAACAACAACAATAATAATAACAACAACAACAACAACAACAACAATAATAATAATAATAATAATAATAATAATAATAATAATAATAATAATAACAGTAATACTACTAATAATAATACTAATAATAATAATAAACTCAGATTGAGAAGCGTGTCAGTCAGACTCGGGAAGAGTGCTATCAGCATTAGTGACGGAATTAGCGAGGGACTGTCCCTCGCTAATTAGAGACTGACACAATTTCTCTTGCTAATTGCATTAGCGAGGAGGGAATTAGCGACCGAATTGGTCCCTCGCTAATGGCAATTAGCGACGGAATTGGTTATGTTAGCGACTGAATAGTCCCTCGCTAATGACCGTTTTTTTTGTAGTGATATGTAAGTTGACTATAACATCTTCTTGAACTCAACGACCGCCTATTATTATCTATTGATTGAGGTATCATTCCTTTCTAAAATTAATTACCAGATATGGGAGATCCAGTCAATGCATGAGGAAAGTTGAGTAGAGCTGAATGGGAAGTCCATTTTGTACGTAAGCAAAGAGGTAATAGGAGCTTCATGAATGAACATAAAATAATAATACAAATAAATCACAAACTTCACCTACCACTACAGGCACACGCACACGTTTGTCTTTCATCATCATGCCCTGATCTCTCTTCCTCACCAAACCCTCTTTCTCAATCTCAACCCACCACCCTGCCGACCAAAACAAAATAATTATAATTATAATTATTAATACTAAAATAAAATAAAACAATCTTCTCACTTAATTACTACTAAGATAATAGTACTCCAATAGTAATCATCATCTTTTGAAATGAGATTATATTACTCCTCTTCGATTAAAAACATTTCGTGGTTAATGAGTCTTAAGTAGTTTTTTATTGGCTTAAAGTTTAATGGTTAGTTCGATTAATTATGAAAACGCTATAGGTCAAACTATTAAAAAAGTACTTGCACTTAAGTTTTATTTACATAGATGCAATGCAAGCTTATTAGTATTATTATGTCCAAAAGCTTAATATTATCTTACCATTTATTGAATGTAACTTGTGTACTTAAGCTTAACAAAAAGTTTAAAATAATGGCAAAAGGTGACGTATTTTTGGTGGGTTGGATAAAGTGGCGTTTAATCTTTAACTCACTAGTATTTTATATTGACATTTATAATCAAAAATTTCTTCATTTAAAAAATTAAAATGAAAATAATGTTTTTTTTTTTGAGATTAAAATAATGTTTTTTTAATAAAATCATATCAATAAAAAAAAAGACAGAGAATATATAAAACACTACATTTTTCCATAATAAGGAATATAGTACTTTCTTGAAATGGTCTAGCCACATTAAACGGAGAGCAAGCTACAAGCCTTTTGTGATATTTTCTGATACAAATGAAAAGACACTAATCCTTATTCTTTACCTAATCCTCATTGAGGACAAAAGGGTAACTCCAAGCAAAAAATATGTCTAAGAAAAATGAAAACTAGTGGCAAAATTACCTCTTAAAAATAAATTTACTCACGCCGCGATTGAGAAAACGCCTTAAAACAGCTAGATAGTTTTTTTTTTTAAAAATGACACTGATAATGCTTTGGGATTGATCTCTTTCCAAAGCTCCTACGTAGGGATGTCAATGGGGTAGGGCGAGTTTTGCCTCTGTCTCTGCCCCCATCTCCAGCGGCCGGGTTTTACCCCTCCCCACCTCAAACGAGGATCGATTTCCTCGCGAGTCTCCAATTTCGCCACTATTTATAAAATCATAATCATAATTATAATATAATGATAAAAAATTGACAATATTGATAAAAAAAAAAGTTAAAACCATTAAAATGGAATTTTTTATTGAAAAGAGATCAAAATTCATAATAAACAAAATATATGAAAAACAATTAATAAGTATATATGCATAAAATAAGATAAAAACTAATAATTAATGTTTAGTCGAGCGGGTTTAGAGTGGGGGAGTGTCAGCCATATATCAGCATCCCCAAACCCCCTAGTCAAAGAGTTTTTCCCGTCAAACTCGAGCTGCAGCCCGATCGGTAGTTGCGAGGTTCAGTTTCGTTGTCATCCCCACTCCTACACAGTTTTGTAAAGTTTAATACCGCAGTGCCCATTGGCTATTGAGTTGCTATTCCTTTAAGCTCTAATTCACTACATTAACTTCAAATAAAATTGATGATTGAGTGTATCTCTTTGGATACGCATTTCGACGATCAAACTCGCTTTCAATACCATGGAAAACTCGCAAATGAAGACACGACAAATCCAACTTTCTGCTTGGATTGGGAAGGTATCTAGAATTTAAGAAAAAATGGCCGCTGAACTATAAAGTAGCACTTAAAGGAAATAGTCGTGGAAGATAAGAAAATGACAAGTGACAAAAGAAATCCAAAATCACAAGCTTTATCTGTAACATAAGCAGAAGCAGAAAAGATTATCTTTCATAGATTCCTTATTACTTATCACAAATGTACATACACTCTCTGCACCATCTGCTCCCCCTCCTAACAAATCTGATTCGTTTGAGAATCAAAAATAAAAGAGGAAAAATGTTTAAATCTAAATGAAAAAATATATACTGTAAAAGTAAATTCAAACAATATGGGTGGGGTTTTTCTCCCACCACGTATTTGAAATTTTAGAACAATGAACATGAAATGGCACATTTATATTTTAATTTTGTTTTAAGAGGTCAGGTCATGCTAATCTTCATCCCTAGTGACGAGGAGAAGAAGAGGGGCTCCACGGTGTCATGTCCATAGGGTAACTTCCCAACACTCGCAAGAAAGAGGTAAATTCTTGAACTTCAGCAAGCGCATTCTGTGCCCTAACCTCAGCCATAGAAGCATCAAAATCAATATAAAACAGATACTCAAAGTGTTTAGCAGTTCCTTCACTTTCACCATCAACAACACGAATCGGACGGCTACGATGAGGCCTTGACTCGATCTTAGTCAAGCTGATATTTCTGAACGCAAACGCCGAAAGCACTTTAAACAAAACCGAAGTTCCTTTATCGTGCGCGAACACTATGCTCGTCTTAAATGGACGATCCGTTCGCGGAATGATAGGTTCACGGGCCAGCATAACGAATCGGGTCACATTATTCGGGTCGTCCTGGATTTCTTCTGCTAGAACTTCCAATCCGTAGAGCTCGGCAGCGCGTTTGCTTGCGATCGCCGCCGTGTCACGGAGGTTGTTGGCAGCGACGAATTCTGCGGCGCCGGCAGTATCGTCAACTGCCTCACGCGCTACGTTGAGGCCTAGCTTTGTGAGCGTGTGTTCGCACTGTGCTAAAGCTTGTGGATGCGAGATCACGCGGGTCAAGTACTCTTTTCGAACGCCTGGAAGCGCGAGGAGGCAGTGGTGGACCGGGAGCTGGACTTCTCCGACGATATGGAGACGGTGTCGGAGGAGAAGGTCGTAGTTCCGATGGATCGATCCGCCGAGGGAGTTTTCTACCGGCAAAACGGCTCGATCGGCGATCCAGAGTTCCACTGATTGAAAAGCCACTTCGAATTGATCGCACGGTATAGCTTCGCCTTTTGGATAAGCCTTTCCGGCAGCGGCCTCTGAGTATGCACCGGGAACTCCTTGATACGCTACGCGCAGCTGTGAACCGTGCATCGGAGTCGGCGAAAGGTCAGAGATGGTTAGTGGCTTCGGTTGAAGCTGCTTGTTGTCGTCGGATTTTCCAACGTGGACGAGTTTGAGATCCGTCACAGCGCCGTTGACGGCTCCTGCGTTTTCATTTCCGCCGCCGGTATTTTCCCCGGTGAGAGGATCATGTTGCTGTGAAGCGACTTTACTGGCCAAGATAGCGCAGGAGCTCTGCCAATCAGCTCGGCTTAAGCCGTATCCTTGAGAGAAATTCGTGTTTTCGAAGCCGTAACCGCATTTGACGGTAATCCGGGTGGGGGCAATTTTAGTAAGAGAGGGACGCGCCCGGTTGAGATAGTTAAGAGAATTGGAAGATGGCGTAGTGAGACTCTGCATATTAGCGTGTCTAATTGCCACTTGTTGAATTTGCTAGTGTTTTTTTTAGGTGAAGGTTGGTTGGTGTTAGTTCTGTTAGAAGAAGGGAACCTGAGAGAGGAAAGGGGAGGTGAAAGGGTATAAATATAGTTGAAGTCCTCTTCTTGCTTGAGGGGGATGGTGTATGTATGCGAAGGTGCTTTGGTCAAGCCCACACCTACCCCCGTCCATTTGCATTTTTCCTCCCTAAACTTTTGTAGTATACGCCATTTATTTATTATATTTTACATCTAGAGTAGTAGTATATGGTGGGCTGCTTTTCATTAACGTGAACTTCATTTGAAATTCACAAGTATTTTTAATTATCAAAGTGTTGGCGTTCAATGCATACTCATACATGGCTTATCTGGATACATAGTGATTAAACTATTAACATAAAAGACAGTCTTTGGGATATCACCAAAAAAAAAAAGACAGTCTTTGGGTTGTTGTCTTATCTATCCTTTTAACAGAGTCTATAATTGGACCCAAAAAAAAAAATAGTCTATAATGTACTATATTTTTGTAAAATAAAAAATGTTATTTTATAAAAACAATTTTTATCCAACCTTATTCTTTACATGATTTCATTTGTAGTTTTTATTTCATTTTATTTTCTGCAAATAAAATAAAATGTCGTCAATATTTTTGTACAAATTACAGAACAATTTATTTTTATTACATAAAAAATGGATGTCCTATCGTCAAAATTATGACTGGAAGAGATCTTGGCCATAAATTGTTTTTAGCCATAAAAATGAAATTAACTTCATCAAGTTTGCGCCCTTAGTTAAAGTGTCAGGATGGATGCATGAAAAATTTGACAGTAGAGAAACCACATCCGACACTACTATCATAGGAATTATGGCACTCTAACATAATAGTCTTCAGCTTCGCAAAATAGTCAGCTCTCTATTAATTACTAATAGGAATTATGGCGATGTCAACATTTCTGCAAATTGTAGAATAATTGCTCACAACACTAACGTAAGAGCATCTTCAATGTGTTGAGAAATTTTACATTTTCCTTTGACTTTTGTTTGCTAGTGTATAACCCATGATTACAGGTCATCTACTGTCTGTAACTGGGAATAGCAGGTCACCTATTGTGACACTTTTCTTTGTTGACTTGTTGTTAGAGATCAGTTGATGTGTAACTGAATCTAACACATTTCATTCACATATAAATGTTGTAATCCTCATTCATGAAAGTTAATGCAAGACATTTCAACTGTATCAACAGATTTTAGTAACAATATTGGTACCAGAGCTCCGATTGGGGCCTAGCGGAGCAACCGAGAAATCTCAATTTCTCGTCAATGGCGAACTCGAGCAATGGCAATGAAGGACACATCATGCAACCTTCAATTCCTCGTCTTGATGGACACTATGAGCATTGGAGCATGCTAATGGAGAACTTTCTTCGATCCAAAGAATATTGGCATCTGGTGGAGAAGGGAATTGCAACGCCGGCGCAAGGAGTACCGGTGACGGAGGCTGAACAGAAGAAACTTGATGAATCGAAGCTTAAAGACTTGAAGGCCAAGAACTATCTCTTTCAAGCAATCGATAGACCTACTCTAGAAACAATCTTGAACAAAGACTCCTCGAAAGAAATTTGGGATTCCTTAAAGGCGAAATTCCAAGGAAACTCAAGGGCAAGAAGATCAACATTGCAAGCCGCGAGGAAAGAATTTGAAGGTATCGAAATGAAACCCTCTGAAACTGTTTCTGATTACATTCCTAGGGTTATGCAAATAGCGAACAAAATGAGAATTCATGGTGATAAAATGGAAGATGGGGTAATTGTGGGAAAGATTCTGAGGTCTCTATCTGAGAAATACAATTATATGGCTTGTTCAATCGCGGAATCAAAAGATACTGAGAAAATGTATGTTGATGAGGTGCATAGTTCATTGTTGATACATGAACAAAACTACCTTCGCTTCCACAAGAACCGAAGTGAAGAACAAGCATTGAAGACTACTACTCAAGAAAGGGGATCTAACGGCGTTGGTGGTAGAGGAAGAGGTAGTATCGGAGGTCGAGGAAGGGAAGATAGAGTAAAGATACAAAGTGGAATGCTTCAAATGCAAGAAACTTGGGCACTATAGGAATGAGTGTCGAGAATGGGAAAAAAGCGATCGCGAATTATGCGAGAATCACAAGATGAAGAATTGATGTTGTTGATGGCGATCTGAGAAATTGATGAAGAAAGTAATGATAATCTTTGAAGGGGCAATGACCGATGGCGAGACTCAATTTGATCTTGCAAGTGAATTAGATCATCGATAATGAAAATTTGGCGAGAATATTTAAATGATTTGATGGCTTTCATGGCTGACTTGGTGAACAAGGAGGAAGAGAAGGTGATGAGATTTGGTTCCTTGACTTAGGATGTTCCAACCATATGAGTGGGAACAAAAGGAATTTTGTTGATCTAGATGAATCAGTTAAGAAAAGTGTGAAACTGGGGAACAATATGAAGATCCAAGTTGCTAAAAGAGGTAGTGTAAGGGTGAAATTGAATGGTGTCAGCCACCTGATATCAAATGTGTATTATATTCCAGAACTTAAAAACAACCTCCTTAGCATAGATCAATTGCAAGAAAATGGATTGACAATTCTCTTCCCAGGTGGAGAGGGAAATTGTAAAGTGCACCATTCTAAGAAAGGATTAATCTTAGAATCCAAAGTGGCACCTAACAGGATGTTTAAGCTAATTGGAAGAAGCATTCAAAGGAGAGAGCAGAATGAATCAACATGCTTCCATACATCAGTTGAAGAGTTAACACAGCTCTGGCATTGTAGAATGGGACATTTGAGCTATAAGGGACTGAACACACTTCAGAGGCTTGAGATGGTGAAGGGATTGCCCAAGTTAGCAAATGACAACAGGGTCTGCACTAATTGCATGAAGGGGAAGCATCATAGAGATCCCATCCCCAAGAAGAGAAAATGGAGAGCAAGGACAAAGTTGGAATTGATGCATCTTTGATGTATGTATTACTATATCACCCTCATCAAATAGCAACAAGAGGTATATTTTGTGCTTCATTGATGACTATTCTAGGAAAGCATGGACTTATTTTATGAATGAAAAATCAGAAGCATTTGAACACTTTAAGACATTCAAAAGCATGGTAGAATTCGAAACCAATTTGAAAATTAAATGCCTTAGAACGGATAGGGGTGGAGAATTTGTATCCAATGAGTTTGATAGTTACTGCTCTGCTGCTGGCATAAAGAGAAATTTAACCACTGCTTATACCCCTTAACAAAATGGGGTTGTAGAAAGAAAGAATAGGACTATAATGAATATGGTGAGGTCCATTCTTAGTTGTAAAGATATCCCTAAGAGATTTTGGTCTGAGGCAGTAAGATGGAGTGTGTATGTGCTGAATAGATGTCCAACTTTGTCTCTGAAAAATAAGACACCTGAAGAAGCATGGTCAGGATACAAACCCTCAATAGAGCACTTGAAGGTGTTTGGTTGCATTGGGCATGTTCATGTGCCAGATGCAAAGAGAATCAAACTTGAAGACAAAAGCAGAAAATGTATACTACTTTGATTGAGTGATGAATCCAAAGGGTATAAAATGTATGATCCAATTGAGAATAAAATTGTAGTGAGTAGAGATGTTGTTTTTGAAGAAGAAAAGAAATGGGATTGGAGTGAGGCTCATCCTCCAGAGAACACTGCAGAGTTAGACTGGGGTGAAACAGAGACAAATGATGAAGGTGATGTTGAAAGTGAAGCTGAAGGTGATATAGAAAATGAAGCCAATGACAGTGATAGCATTGAAAATCAAGTCCCTTAGAACAATGAACAAGGAGAATCAACAGAAGAAACAGAAGCAGAAACTGATGAGGAAAGCAGCAACAATGACACCAATGATGAGGGGAGAACCAGAAGACCTCCTGTGTGGCTAAATGACTATGAGACAGCATTTGAAGCATACACTGATGAGTTAAACATAGCTGGAGTTGATCACTCAGATCCAGAACATTTTGAGATTGCTGTGAAAGATGCTAAGTGGAGACAAGCAATTGAGAGATTGCTTCTATTGTCAAGAATGAAGCTTGGGAGTTAGTTGACTTACCTAAGGGATTAAAGGTAATTGGTGTGAAATGGATATACAAAACTAAACTCAATGAAGCTGGAAAAGTGGATAAGTACAAGGCGAGACTTGTTGCAAAGGGATACAACCAGAAGCATGGAATTGACTTTACTGAAGTATTTGCCCCAGTAAGCAGACTTGACACAATTAGACTCATCATAGCCACTGCAGCACAACACAATTGGACACTCTATCAGCTAGATGTGAGTCAACTTTTCTCTATGGCAAATTGAATGAGGAGGTTTATGTGGAGCAGCCCAAAGGCTACATTGTGAAAGGTAGTGAGACCAAAGTATACAAATTACATAAAGCACTCTATGGTCTAAAACATGCACCTCGAGCTTGGTTTAGTCGCATAGAGTCATACTTTCTTCATGAAGGTTTCACTGCCAGTAAAAGTGAACACACATTATTCTTCAAGAGAAGGAATAAGGATGGAATTTTGATTGTGAGTGTATATGTAGATGATTTAATATACACAGGAAATGACACTGAACTGATGAATGAATTCAAACAATCTATGAATCGAGAATTTGCAATGACAGATCTGGGGAAAATGAAATTTTTCCTTGGAATTGAAGTTTTGCAGACTGATGAGTATATTCATATCTGCCAAAGGAAATATGCCTTCGAGATATTGAATAGATTTGATATGGGATCCTGCAATCTGTGGTAGTTCCTATGGTGCACTGGAAGAAAGATTGTGAGAGATGATGGTGGAGAAAGAGTGATGAGGCTGTGTATAAACAAGCGATAGGAAGCTTGATTTACATCATCGCAACCAAGCGGATTTGATGTTTCTTGTTAGTTTCTTTGAGTAGGTTCATGAGTAAACCAACTCAAACTCACATGATGGCAGCAAAATGTGTCTTGAGACACATTCAAGGCACAGTTGAGTATGGGATACAATACAAGAGAGGAAATCAGGATAAAATGCTGGGATTCATTGATTCTGACTATGCAGGGGATTTAGAAGAACACAAAAGAACATTAGGCTATGTCTTTATATTAAGTGGTGGAGCTATAGCATGGATCTCCAAGAAACAACCCATAGTTGCTCTCTCCACAACCGATTTGAATTTGTTTTTCTTTGGAGTCAGTAGCATGTCAAGCAGTATGGTTGCAGAAGGTTGTGACTGAACTGGAATTATGCAGAATGATGAAATTGAGATACTATGTGACAATAGTTCAGCAATAAAATTGTCACAAAACCCTATCCTACATGGCAGAAGTAAACATATTCAAGTGAGATTTCACTACCTTAGAGAATTTGTGAAGAATGGAAGCATCAAGATGGTATTTTGTGGAACAAAAGATCAGCTAGCAGATGGGTTCACAAAAGCTCTCAGCAAGGATACTTTTATCAGACTTATGGAAATGCTTGGTGTATGTAAAATTTCAAATGTAAACTAGATAGATAGATCGAGTCTAGTTTAAGGGAGAGTTTTTGTTGAGAAATTTTACATTTTCCTTTGACTTTTGTTAGCTAGTGTATAACCCATGATTACAGGTCATCTACTGTCTGTAACTGGGAATAACAGGTCACCTATTGCGACACTTTTCTTTGTTGACTTGCTGTTAGAGATCAGTTGATGTGTAACTGAATCTAACGCATTTCATTCACATATAAATGTTGTAATCCTCATTCATGAAAGTTAATGCAAGATATCAATCTTTCTTTCAACTGTGTCAACAGATTTTAGTAACACAATGAAGATCTCCAAATTTAGGTACTTAAGTGGGTTTCACATTTACACGTTAATCTTTGATGATTTTTTAATGTTACTATTTAATAAGTATCTAACTTCTCCAATCCAGCACCTACAACAAATTTCTTAAACAAGCCCCACCTATACATCAGTTTTTAATAAAAAAAATGAGTGCATTGACCCATATTTAAAAGAAAGGGAAAATTCTTGTATAGCACTAATTCTTAATAAGTACTCACTTTTTTTCTCCACAATGACGATACCTAAAAGGTACCATCTAAGTACTCTATAAGTACCACTATTGGAGATGCTCTAAACATCTTGTCAAGTTAGTTAACAAAAGCTTGTAGAAAATTAGACGTAATTTTACTCATAAAAAATTGAACAAAAGCTTCTATAATATTTTGTCAAAAAAATCTATAATATTTATTATTTATAAAAACTCATAATTTTCACTGGGAAATAAATTCTGATGTAAATATATATTTTTTTTATTTACACAAGGTCAAAGAATGAAAGATTACAGAGCTACTACTCTTCAGGAGAATTTAGTTCTCACTAAGTCTAACCAAAGAACGTGTCTGTGGAGGGTGAGAAAAAACAGAGTCATTATATATCAAGAAAAAGAAAAAATCACAACATTTTGTATCATCATCTCTGGCTAATTCCTTTTGTCAAAAAAAAAAAAAAAAAACCTCTGGTTAATTCCTTCTCTCAAATATAATATTTGAGTGTATAAATTTTGCGAACTTGACAAAGATATTATTGTACGTTAACGGTAATTGTCTAAGATACATATAAAGGTCTCTTTTGAGCTGTATGTAGGTTTCATGTGTATGCAGTATGCACCATTTGTTTTAGATTGTGATAGACTATACTTAAAAAAAATTGGTTTATAAAACAATTTATTTTAAAAATTTGATTTATGTTAGGCATCATATTTTAAAATTGAGTTTAAAAGAATTGATTTCGTTTTGAAGAAAAAGTAGAATCACTTTGAATATGTAAATATAAAGAATTTTGTGGAACTAATGCCAAAATAAAAAACAAAGAATTTAGTGAATCTCATGCGCAAAATTTCTTTTATGCATTGCAAAAATTCTAAATTGTTTTTCTCATAAAAATCAATTCTGCCCTCCCAAAATTAATTTTAGCCACTATTTTTGCCATCCAAACAACACATTAATAGAGATTTTCAATTTCATTTGCCTTGATTTTGGTTTCAGAATTGATGCTAGCTATGGAAAATCTAAACCAGACAGTCTCTAAAAGACTCAAATTATGATTGTCAAATTTTGGTTTTTGTTATGAAATATTATTATTGGATGTCCATTGCCTTTCACCTCCCACCATTATCTTGTGTAAGTGGTATTTTATGAGTGACTACTCATTTGCCAATCCCTATCCTATAAATAAGGATCACCCTCATATGTAGAGACTTACACTTTGAGGAGCATAATGCAAAGACTATCTCATTCTCTTCTTCTCCCTTATTCATCTCTATTCACTTATATGATGTCTAGTATTTGCTCTTACTCAAGTTTTGGTCATTTTCATAACACGTTATCAGCACGAAGCTGTACCATATGATTGATGGCATAATCATCTTGAGGAATCAAGATACTGGCTACTCGGGTAGAAGTATTCCAGAGTCTAACCCATTCCAAGGAATATTTTTTTTGTTTCTGTCATAACAAACACAGTAATCTTATAATCCAATATTGGATTCCTTGGAATGATGCTTCATTCCCCCAAACAAACGCCCCCTTAGGGAAATATAATGCATTCTCGATGTATAAATTTGTTCCTACGGATAACAGTATTAATTTTTCTTCTTTATTTTGCTTGGAATTCCAAATATAATGCATTCTCGATGATTGTGACCTTTGTTATTCCTAATAGTGGTGTAGTATCTTTTGGAAAAATTTAATTTTTCTTCTTTATTTTGCTTGGAATTCCAAATAAAAATGTTGCATGAAAAAAAAGGGAATAAGAAGAATTGATTGTATGACTAGATCATAAAGAACTAGACACTTTTATGTTCAAAAGAATTTGTATATTTGCTACTTAGAGAGACTTTCTGTGCTCTTTATTTTGCCTTATTTTGGGTAGCAAATATAGTTTTCTACTGATATTTTGTTCTTCGAGAAATTGTATTTTATGTAGTTCTTAAAGTTTGATCTTTGTATGCATATAATATTTAATTTAGAGACTTAATTTTCTCATGCCCATCTTTTATCATATTTATTTTATTTTAGGATAGAACGAATATTTACACTAGCATCAATAATGAAGAAATGTGTTCCACTGATAGTGGAACTACCCATATAATTTTAAAGAAAAAAAATAGTCTCCTATTTAGTCAAGTGAGAAACCGGAGTTAGTACTATATCTAGCTCTTCAAATATAATTGAAGGCTCAGGGAAGAGCTAATATATTGTTATCCAGTAGGAACAAATTTATACATCGAGAATGCATTATATCTCTCGTAGAAATTTATTAAGTTTCAAAGATATTCATATAAATGGATATCATATTGAAACGAGAGATGAAGGAGATATTGAATATTTTTATATAACGAGACATACTTTGATAAAATAAGTGTAGTGGAAAAATTGTCTACTTTTTCCGTGATTTGTACTACACTTATATATGTGCAATTGAAGCACATGTTATTGTAAACTGTGAAGTTTACATATCATAATAACTTAGTTGTTGGCAAGATCGGTTGGGCCATCCGAGTATATTATGATGCGAATAATGGTTAAAATTTATATGTGAACTTGTATTGAAGAGCCCGTAGTTTCTTCAAACTACTAATTTTTGTGTTCACTAATTCCCAAAGGAAATTGGCAGTTTGAGAATAATATGATATTTGTATACGTTGACCATTTAGATATTTGTGGTTTTAAAAGATGCATCAACTAGATGACCACATATATATTATATATATTTGTCCTCGTCTCACAACCGGAAGTTTGTGAGATTGTTTGCTCAACTAATTTGAGTAAGAGGTCATTATGTGAATTACCTTGAAAGCATATGATAAGTATTGTATGTCTATTAGAATTGATATTGGATATCACATGTCATACGTTCATTCATAAAATGGTCTTGAAGAACCATTCTTTAGACGTCTAAAGTTAATTCTATGACCAATACTTATGAGATAAGAACTTCCAATTTTTACTTGGGAACATGCACTTTTGCGTTGTAATATTGATTCGCATCAAGCCAACAAGTTATCACAACTCTTCCCTTTACATTTGGTTTTTGGTCACGAACTTAAAATTTCCCATCTTAGAAATTTTGGATGTGCAATGCACTATGATGGGTCCTAAAAGAATTTTTGAAATATATATTGGATATAAATCTCCATGTATAATATAGCATCTTGAGCCAACAATTGGAGACTTGTTTATAATCCAGTTTGATGATTATCATTTGAAGAATTTGATTTCCCAACATTAGGGGGAGAGAATAAGCAGCTGTAAAAAAAAGGAGATCAGTTGGAATGAATTATCGTTATCTCATATATATATATATATATATATATATATATATATATATATATATATATATATATATATATATATATATATATTGATCCTCAAATAAAACAATGTGAACTAGAAGTTCAAAAGATAATTCATTTGCAAAGCTTAGCAAATTATCTACCAAATGCATTCACTGATCCAAAAGGTGTGACCAAATCATATATATCAGCTGTTGATGCTCCAATAGAATGGATGTCCCCGTTGGACAATCTAATATTGCAAGTCTCAACTGCGCCTGAAGCGTGGTAGACCAATCGGTTCCAAAGATAAAAATCCTCGAACAACAAAAGGAGCTAAAAAATGGTTCAAGTGAGGATATAGAAACTCTAAAAGAGTATCAGACATAATTGACATTACAGTTCCAGAAGAACTGATCAGGTACCTGAAAAGTTATGAAATTAAAGAGAACTCAATGAATTATGTCACGAATGAAATACAATGGAACCAAAACGAAGTCAACGTTGACGATATTTTTGCATATAATATAGCGCTAAATGTGATAAATATTAGTTAGGATCATGAATCAAAGTCTCTAAAGATTGTAGACAATGTGAATTGACCAAAATTGAAAGATGAAATTGAAGCAGAATGAGAATGGTGAAATTGTGAGATACAAAGCTCGACATGTTGCTCAAGATTGGATGCGAGTACTTTCGATTACTTAATTAGCCTTGTAGTGCATGAAGAACTCAAATTTTACCGGATGAATATTGCTTCAACTTATTTGTATGACTCATTTGATAGTCATAATTATTAAAGATCCTCAAGGATTTAATATTGCAATGCAAACTTTTGGATTCGCGAGATGATTACTTAAAGAAATAGCTCTATGTGAATGACATCAAATTATATATGATGGATTTTGAGGTTGAACTTGTAGGTGACCTCTACATGAAAAATCCCAGCAGGATTTACGATAATAGGAAATATCTTTAAATAAATTCTTTTGAAAAATAAAGTCTCATATTGATCTGCAGAAATTATTTATATTGAGTACATGAGTTGTAAGAATATATAAAACATCTTAGTCCCGAAGACTATGAAAGCATGCATGGATATTACAAAATGTTATATCCCTTGATATGACAATATTATGCGATAGTTAGTAGTAATATAGTTCATTACAAAGACAAATGCCTTAGAACAAAGTGGGATGCATATTTCATTTTTAACTATCCTAATGAATAAATCATATTATGTATGTTACACAAATTAACCATGCAGATATACAGTATTTTTTTGATCTAGATCAAGTCAGATTACAAGTCAGCTATTATCTACATATGGTGACACTGAAATATCTTTTTGATCTATAAAACAATCTATGGTTCTTGCTTCTTCATTTCATGTTCAAATGCCAACAGTTTAAGGAAGATGTTTTGAAGATAATACGGATCGCAAAGTTCCAATAAAAGAGGATACAATCACAAGTGACAATGGAGTAGATTGTTCCATATGCACTCAAGGAGAAACTCCAAATATTGAAATTCATATTCTTTAGTGATGATTCAATCAGGGGGAAAAGCTGCACTCTTTTTTCCTTTGTCATGGTTTTTTCCCACCTTTGGGTTTTTAGGGAAGGTTTTTAACGAGCGCAGTTCCCAATGCGATGGGATATTGTACTCTTTTCCTTCACTAGATTTTTATCCCACCTGGGTTTTTTTTCTAGTAAGGTTTTAATGGCATATCCTCAATAGACATCCAAGGAGTGTTATGAAATATTATTATTGGATGTCCATGCCTTTCACCTCCCACCATTATCTTGTGTAAGTGGTATTTTATGAGTGACTACTCATTTGCCAATCCCTATCCTATAAATAGGGATCACCCTCATATGTAGAGACTTACACTTTGAGGAGCATAATGCAAAGACTATCTCATTCTCTTCTTCTCCCTTATTCATCTCTATTCACTTATATGATGTCTAGTATTTGTTCTTACAAGTTTTGGTCATTTTCATAACAGTTTTATCATTTTTTAATATCAACAATTTTAGGGTAACGGAAACTACAGATAATACATTTGAGTTCAAGAGCGATAGCAAAATAAATTACATTTACCCTATTACAAGGATTCTACTTTCTATACATACTTAGAACAAATGAATATGTATGTAGCTTGCTATATTAGAATGAAGCAGGATAAAATGAATAGATAGTATATATATACATTGAAAATCATTTTTCAAACCTAGCGTTAAGGCAAGAGAAGAAAAAACCAGTTGGAGAATTTGAATGAATCGGAACTAGATACACGGTTAATGTTAGAAATTTCGACACAAATAGACCCCCTACGTAGGATCCCCCAACGTAGTACATATTTACTCTGTAACATCACCTATTGCTATCATTGAGCTCAGGACATTTGAATCACTCGGTGTCCACTGAGCAGCTGAGAGCATTTAATAAAGTGAAAATATCAACCAATGAAACCACACAATCTTTCACAAGCCAACCCACTTCACCCACCCAAAAATCCGACCAACTTTCCAGGGCAACGCATAGTCATTAGCAACAGCTGCCTCCCTTTTGGCAACCTCAGGTTCGGACCAAACATACACCCCTCGCTCCTGCCGACTTCCAGGTACTGTATTATCCAGGATTACAGCAACAAGAAACGCTATCACCATGTGTAGTGAACAAAGCGTGTTCAAGAAATAGTTCAACTGCAAAAGGAAAATATTAACTAGTGCTCTTTCAGAAAAAACAGAAATGTCAACTAAATGCACAAAGCAATTCTACTCAAGAGTATAGATAGTTTTACCATCATTCAAGAGTTAAAATAACAAGGGAACTGCATAATTAAAGTCAACTTCACATTCAACTTCACATACTTATTAGCTACTTCGCTGCATGAATTCAAGATGTATAGTTGACCTTTAAAACATGAAACCAATTAATTATTCCCTTTTGAACGAGAGTAGCTTCAACTTCCATTGACAAGATCATGGAGATGTATATGCAATAATACAGTTTTGTAAGCAACACCTGCCCTGAGCGATTGACGGTTTGGATTTTGTTATAAACATACGTTTAGACCCAAAGTTACATTTCTCCCGAAGAAGAGAAACTCAGTTGATACTTTGGGTCCAAACATATGTTCACCGTTTAACAACCGTAAACCAAACATGCAAAGGCCTTTTCATTACTTTTTATCTTTCCAAAATAGTTAACAAATATAGAACACAAAATTTAAAACGGGAAAATTCAAGGACAACAACATTCATAAATCATAAAGTAAAAAACGTGACACAATGGCATACCCCTCCATATTTGCTGTGGAAAGGCCCGTGAGAAGCTACAATGTAGGGCTCAAAATAACTTGGCATGGACAGATTGGAATTTGGAGAGATGCCATATTGTTGAAAGTAGGCAGGAATAGAAAGAGAGAGAAACAATGATAACCCAACTATGATGATATTGCGAGAGCTTCCAGCCTCACTGTAGCGTAGATTTGACAAGCCCCATGCTGTGAGCATTGCCCACATAAAGCAGAGGAGACCAGCAACCATAACTTCAGGAATTGACGCAATGAACCCTCCAACCTTACCTGTACAGAATAAATATAATTAAACATGGATAAATTTGCATCAAATGTTTTCTATAAATGAATTGCATATCCTATGACTTATTCACTCCCCAAAAAGATACGATCAAGAAATCAACAGCTTTTCTAGAGTTTCTAGAGTTTCTGGTATGATGATAATGGAGTTGGTACTTGGTAATGAATAATAGCCCACATATATATATTCAAAATATAAGGATAGGGGAACTAGAAAAGAATCTCGGAGAAGCTTTGTACCACTTATGACATAGATACTGTTTTCTTTATAATGAGATTTTATACAAGGCTAGGAGCAATACCTCCGAAAGAGTTGGTGTCAATGTCCAACATGTATCAGACCAAAGACACTCTTAATATAGCTGATTTTTCAAAAAATAATAATAATAAATGTCATGTGTGTCTGTTTACGATTCTTCAGTGAAGAGGCTAAGAATTGATGCTAAAGACTAAAGTAACATACTAGTGACTGAAACTTTACGATAACATGTTAATTGTAATTTAGCAATATACAATATAGGTTGCCAAAACATTTGCAAAAAGGTGTGGTTGAGATCACTAAATATTCAAGGTGGCAATATCATCTGATCATATTTCTCGGGTAGCAACCGAATGCACATTCATAAAAATGTTGGCACCATATAAAATATGGTTTAATGAAGGAAGTTGAAGAATGCAGCATAAAGCCCTTGATAGAAGTTTTTTTATGAGCATAGTGCATCGGCCAGCACATTAAACAGCAAGCCAAATAATTGACAATTATCTTCTACAGGCATTTTCAGTAGAATTAAAATCACAGGTCAGTAACCAGTTATAATTGTTTTAGTTTTTAATTTCAGCTGCAAACTTTGTTATGTCAACATCCTACGCTGAATATCTTAAACTATACCACTGCTCGTTTCCTTGTGTTTTGTACATACAATCTTAAAGGCCAACTTCTCTAAGTGAGAATTACTCAGCGCACAGGTAAATGCTGAAACGCATAAAAAACTGTCAGGGCTTAAGCATACCTTAAATGGCACAAATATGTGCATTACATATCCATCAATATATTATCTAACATCCATATTCAGAAGCCTATGAGAAAGTCTGATACTCATTGCATCTATTCTCTACTACAGTGTATGTTCTTCAACTCTCAACTATGGTCTTATCTCAGACATTCTAGAACAAATTTGACTTCATAAACCCTATGCTTTATCAATAGACTGTGGTTTTATCCTTCTACTCGGTGCATACATTACAGCTAAGCTAAATATTCACACTAAACTGTAAATTTTTACATCAGTATCAAATTTGGTATGTTCAAATATTTAGCATTTAAGCGAATTGGGCTACAAAACCTGATACGGACCCAGGAGTGGGAGAAACTAGGCCCAGGCCCAAGGTGGCTAAAGTGTTTGAGAAAGGAAAGTGGTAACCCATAAAGTGGGTGCACAAGTGCAAGGCTCACACCAATAGATAACTAACTACTACCTTGCTGGCAGTAGCCATGATGGGGAGGGTGCGTGGGAGAATTCTGTTAGGAATGCTATTAGTAGATGGAGTGGAAAGGAGTGAGGTATGCAGAATTTCGAGTAGAATCTTGGAATAGATTAGGCACTCTTGAATTGCCTAGCACTATTGTTTCTTCTTGTAAGCTGTTTTCTCACCCATTCCTGGTAGATCATCAGGAATTGGAAGTAAATAATACAAATATATTCCACTCTTTCCTCTCTATTTTGTCTAGATACCTATCAAAACCATACCCTCTGTATTCATTTGTTGGGATATCATTGATCAAATGAAAACTGCAGTACCCTTTTGCGAGGAAAAGAATTGGCATAACATTCGAAACTAAAAATTCACTTGGATGTCATAAATGAAATTAATGAAGAATTTCACATTTATTCCACTTCTTTTTATTTTTCTACAGGAAGCCTGATTTCAAAAAATTGATTTTAAAAAATTCATATGCTTCACACACAAATTGCCTAATTGCCACAGACAAGCAAAATGTAAATTCAAAGTCATTGTGAACCAAGGAAACCAGGGAAATTGAATGATAGATAATATCACCAATTACATGGGTTTCTTCTGTGAAATATCAAAATAGAGAAGTGCCAGTAATACTCTCTTTTGCTCACTCTCTCGAACACTCATTCTATTATAGGTTAAAATTCATGCGGTCCCACTAAATTAATGGGTCCCAATTTCAAAATGGTGGGACCCACATGAATTTTAACCAATCATAGAGTGAGTGTTGAAGAGTGTGCAAAAGAGTGTTGCTAGCATTTTTGATATCAAATATGCATAATAACCCATTGCTCATAAAATAAGTGTATTTCCTGATGAACACGTTAAATCGAAGAGCAGAAAGATAAAAGATGCTTTACCCACGAGAGACAACACTATCAGAAGGCATGCACCCAATTGAACTGCCCAGCGGCTTCCCATTTTTGTCACAGCAATTGTGTGAACATTTTCAGTTAAAGTTGTAGACCCAGTTCCAGTTCCCCAGAGAGCAGCCAAGACACTAGAAAGACCTTCCAAAGCAATTCCTCGACTAAGAACTCCAGGAGTTGGAGGTCTGGATGCTACCAATAATGAAGATGCATGGTATGAGCCAACCTACAAAGTTTAAAGCAAATGAATATCAGCAAACAAAGTTTAGTAATTTGACAATCTTGCATATAGAGGAACATACATCTTAATTTAGTGATGCCATATTATTAGAAGAGGAGCCTTGGCACAACAGTTGGAGTTACTGTCATGTGATTGGAGGTCATGGGTTCGAGTCATGGATTCAACCACTTGTAAATACAAGGTAATATTGCCTATAATAGATTCACAAGGGGTTTGGCCCTAGGTTGCCCTTTTTAGACAGATTTCTTTTACTGGCCTTTCAGACAGTTCTAAATCTCATAAAGATCAGTACACGTTAATACATAACTAATCATTTTCTATTTTCCTTAAATTACAAAAACACCACATTTTCTATTTGTGATTAGTTATATATTAACATGTACCGATATTTATGAGATTTAGAACTGGCTGAAAGGCCAGTAAAAGAAATCTGTCTAAAAAGGGCAACCTAGGGTCAACAATGTGGTGTTTTTCCTTAAATTACAAAAACACCACATCGTTTTTACTTGACTTTATATTTTCAAAGATTTGTAAGAAAATAGTAAATAGTTTTATTATTTTCATTCAAGTGCAAATCTTTAATAACAAAAACAAGTGAAAACAACACACGACATCTATATAATTATTAGTAAAAACAGAAAATAAAAATATTTTTTGTCAAACCAAACAGACGCTTAGTAACTGCAGAATTATTTCCACTGATACAAGCCATCTTTTTTACAAAACATGTATCAACTTGGTAGGCCAAAATCATTTTCCACTAAAGCCTGTATTCAATATAAATAAATACGTCAAAAAAATATAAATAAATAAATTATAAATATTAATAGCACAAGCAAGTTAAATTATCACAATATTCTGAGTTAAGATAATACAATCCAGGAACCAAAACAGAAAAAGACAAGAAACTAACCGAATCCACGGATGAGATTAAGGAAACCACACACATTACAAGAGCCATTTTCCAGTGAAAGACAGGAGTACCCCACTGTAATGGATAAGGAAATCTAAACCATGGAGAAGATTTCAATGGCTGAGAAGTATCAACCCGACAATGCTTCATCCTTGCAAAATGCTCTCTGCAGTGCTCTGAAACCATATTTGATGCAGGTATATTTACATCACACCCTTTGTAGCTGTACATTCCTGCTTCAGTTAGCAAGAAAGCAAATGCCCATGTAATGGCTAGACCCAAAGGAACCTGGCAGTGAGGTGAAGAAACCAGAGATCATTTATCACACTACAGAATTTTATTTGAAGTACTGTTGAATAACTTAGAAACATGATGTAACATTCAACTTACAGCATATATTAGAAATATGCGATGTCCAAGAACAGATATCTTTCGAAGATACTGCAGAAAGCAGGAAATAACAGAATAAATTTTAGTACAGTGCTATAAGCAATACACTATGCTTACTAGTAAATATGTTTTTAAAATAGGTCGATTAAACAAACTTACAAGAGAAAAAACAATAACCACTAATATCTGTACTGCACCGATCTCAAGACAAGTACCAACTAATGGGAATCCATAACTGTAAAATGAAAGTCCAACTGCAGCAATAGTTGGGGATACAACTACAGGATTGATCAACCTGAAAGAAAACTCATAAAATGAGGCTTGTTATTAACTACATTGAGCAGAAAAGTAACATATGAAATGGTTTTATTTCAAAAAGCTCACGCACAGGCCCAGAAGGAATTTAAATCACGGGGAAAAGCAAAAAGTTCCACATTGAACCCAGAAGAGGGGGATGACATTTGACACGTATGGATAGGAAAGAGCCATGTAGAAATAATATTCAAACAAGCTATGTACAACCCTTTCCATGGAAGAATGATCACAGTGTCTTAGTAAAGAGAACCAAAAACTATTAATCCTGTAGACCAACCAATTATTAAAAAAAGCCTTAATTAATAATGAAAGAAAAAACTATATCATTTCCTTTTAAAAGTATTTATAAACTATTCCAAAAGTAAATTTCGGAAGCAGCTAATTCTAATACACTTATAACGACATTCCCAACACTATTTGGGGGAGGGGATGAGGACAACTGTTTTATACCTGCAATGTCGAATCCCCATTGGAAAACCTTCACATGAACTTACTATTAATATTGTTATAGTCTCTGATCTTAATTTTACATGTCTTTTCGTATTATTGTATTTTCAATTATTTAATATGACCAGTCCTAATAAGAGTCGGCTCAAGGCTTATCTAAAAAAAAGAGTCAGCTCAACTAGTAACAAAATTGAATTGTGTCCATACAACTGTACTAGGATACTACTGTCAATCCTCCTCAAGGCTTGAGGCATGCACTACTTTTTTTGTATCCTCCAAAGGGGTTCACTATAGAGATTGAAGCAATACTACTAACCATTGATGAGTAACTCGAGTATCGAATGCGGTAATAAGATGTCAATTGTCAAATGATGTTATTAAATTAAAAATTAGATATCATCAATATCCGAGAAATGAACTTTTTTGAGTG
Organism: Oxytropis ochrocephala; assembly: GCA_020916435.1. Taxonomy (NCBI): domain Eukaryota; kingdom Viridiplantae; phylum Streptophyta; class Magnoliopsida; order Fabales; family Fabaceae; genus Oxytropis; species Oxytropis ochrocephala. The sequence continues at coordinate 87,961,548 of CM037094.1, forward strand.
AAGTGAATAAACTTTGCAAATACAAATATTTTGGCCAAGTTCCACTACTCTTAACTTCTTTGATTCATTTACTTGAATTTCTAAAACCTATAACGTAACTCATTGCCTCAGTCCACAACAATAAATTCTGTTTGGTGGAACAGTTACAGTAAGCATGTCCTAGTAAAAACTAATAAGAAAATTCAACAAGCATAGAAAATCCCAAAATCATACCTTACTAACAGGGACATAAGTCCAGTATATCCAAGTAAAGCCTGAAAAGCAGATCCAATAATTATAGCCCCTTGAAGCTCCTTCATTATATGCTCGAATTTCTACAAATTGAGAAAGAAACCTTATCATCTGGCTTTGTTTCAATTATTCCACCAGAGAATTTATAATACAACACACGTGAATAAAAAATAAAAAAATCTAGTAAACTATTACTAAACTTTGTTTGGTGGAATCATGACCGTATTAAAAATCAGTCTACCACCACAATGCACACCACGAGTCCGCGACATCATGGTTTTCGTGGAGTCAGGATCTCTCCATTTCTCAAAGGAATATAAATGCATATATTTCTATAATGGGTAACATATATTTGATATTTATATGTATTTATACACCAAAACCTATAAATATAATAACGGAGCTCTCATGGAAAGAATCTCAACTTGGCTTTTGGGGCCGTACCATCGGTATTTATGGTGGCAATATTGCAATTGCAAACACAGCACGAATTGAAACCTTGACCATGATACAGACAATAATTAATACTATCAGAAACATACAGAAATGGGAAAAGATACAATGAAACATACATTTCCATTTAATCCTTGAAACTCAGGGAGTTGATAATAGCCAGAGCTGGCGCCAGATAAACGAAAGAAGGGCCCTGTATCAAGGGTAACCTGGACCCAAAATTAATATGCAACAACGTAGTCACTCCCGAGATGAAAAGCACTGTCGATACCACCTTAGAAGTTTCCTCCTACATGCTCTACCACATCAGATAACAGCACCACCCACACAACAACGGGTAAAATAGAGTCACATAACACGGAGAGGAAATAAAACGGAAACCAGTTGAAAATCACTCACATGAGTGCCTCCCATGGCAGGAACAATGACAAGTGGAATGAGAATCAACGAGCCTAACATCGAAACGTAATGCTGAATAGCGTAAACACCGATGGGAACTACAGTAATCCACATAATGCAATCATAGTAAAAAACACAGCAAATAATTGAAATCAAAACACTGAAATTCAACTAATACCTAAACCAGGAGAATCTCTGAGCTCATACTTCATATGCAAGTGCCTAGACGCAAACCCTTCGTCATCCACAACCAAACCATCCACCACCACTTCCTCGTGCCTCACCGTTCTTCGTGGCTGCAATGGCTGATCCGCCGGAGTTGCCTGGCCATTTGTACTGGGAATTCCATCAGAATCCCTCCGATTCTTCACCACCGTTTGATCCTTAGTAGACGAAGGAGGAACCGGAACGGGAACAGTAACATGGTTACCTTGTGCAACGCCGTTTGCAGGAGCCCTAACCCGACCCGCTTCAAGGTCCGGTATAGCCTCGGGTTCTCTAGGTCTGGGCGGAAGACGACTTATCTGGCCGGAATCACTGGCATTAGTCTCGCCGGAGAATTTGGGCTTAAAGCCGGTCTTCTTGGCCCAAGAAGTAGGTGGCACTGGCTTGGCATCAGTCGCCGGCGGCCACAAACCGGTGCGGTGACGGTTGTTGGAGTCGGAATTGGACATGTTGGGAAGAAGCTAGGCGCGCATGGCTTATTGGCTTGAACGGTTAGTCGGAGATCTGGCGAGTGACACGTGGCGTTTGTAGCAATGAGGAAGTGCGAAGGTGTTAGGGTTTTTCCCCGCGAAAGCACGCAGAGAAGTAGTGAAACAGAAAAATGGAACGGAAGTAAAATTGAAAGGAGAAAAGAAGAGCTGTGGTTGAAGGAAGGAGTTTAGTTTAGCTGAGTTGTGTTGTGAGACTGTGGACTGAAAGTTAAGTATAACACAGTTGTTTATTTATTTATTTATTTTGACCAAACACAGTTGTTTATTAATAATAGATAGTAGATAGATTATTATTCCTTGTTATATATTTTTCCCTTTCTTTCAAATCGGTGGAGTTGAAAATACATGCATTAAGATTAGGATTAGGATGTTGTCAAAAATAAAATATGGATTAGGATTATGAGCCGTAGTATTATTCCCCCAATCATGAATATAAAAAAATATAAAACTATTTACCATATATATAACTATTAAGATTAGGATGTTGGCACAAATTTCATTTTTTTAAGAAATTGTCATATAAGAGTCAAAGAATTATTGAAGAAAAATCTTATTTTTTACATAATATATCATTAAACAAGGTGATGTTAATTAATTTTATTGCTTATAGAAATTTTTATTGCTTATAGTCAAAGTAAATGAGAGGATGAATTGAAATGCTTCCATCAAAATGGCTAATTATAAGAGTGGTTATTAAATAACTTCCTCATTTTTTAAATAGATTTTTAATTAATTATTTCACTTCTTTGATATATTTTTAAAGGAAAATTATCAAAATAGTGTACTTTTTATACCTTGTCTTTCACTCATGATTTGTTTTTAGTCTTCTATTTTTAAAGAAAAAATCTTACAACTTTATACAAAGTAAACTTTATGTAAACTTTGTTAAATCTAGAGGCAAACATTTATGTACCATGTCACTCAATTCTATCATCGCAGATGGTTAGTTAAGTGAAATTTAAGATGTTTTTTTACAAGAAAACTTAAGAAAATGCTGATGAAGTAGCTTTAGAAAATACCTATTTATTTCGTGTTTTAAGAAAAATAAAGTGGATGGTTTATCTAGATGAGGCTCTAGAAACACAAAGGTTTTTGAAGATGTCACACCTACAGCTTAGGGGATACATTACCATTTTGCAGCTCAGCTACATGCTATTAAACTTGCTTATAGGATGATTAATGAGGATAGCAAGCCAGGAAGGAACTGCTACGGCTAACAACTCTGGTAAGACTATTTCTTGGAAGAGTCCAACACCAGGAAATGTGGTCTTAAACATTGATGGTAGCGTGTTCAGTAATCCTCTAAGAGACGACAGTTTTGGAGGCATAGTGCGTAACACAATTGGAGACCTACTTCATGCTTTTTATGGTAGTGTTGATTCAGAGGAAATATTGCATATGGAGATTTTGGCTCTGCTGCGTGGCATTCAGCTCTGCTGGGACATGGGTTACAAGGATATTACTTGTGTCTCTGATTCTCTTAATACACTTAATTTTGTGCTCCATGGTGTCTCTCCTTTCACAGGTACAACAATCTTATTGCGGAGTTTCAATCACTGTTGGGGAAAATTGGAGGTGTAGTGTTACACATAACTTTAGAGAGGGTAATAAATGTGCACACTTCCTTGCTAAGATGGGTGCCTTGAGTTGATCAGATTTTGAGTTGGTTCATGATTGTCGCATGGGGATGGAGTTGTTGCTAAGTGACGACACTGAATGATGTAGTCTTTTGTTGTTTTCCTTTATTTTTAGCAATTGTAACCAAAAAAGAAACAATTATCATAAACAAAAAAACACTTATTGTTCGCCAAATTAAACCAACAAAAACACAAATTTTGGCTTTGAAAGTTCTGGAAAAAAGGACAGTGAAGTTTACATTGGCCATGAGTAGTCCAGTCTCTCGTTTTTAGTAAGTAATTTTTGTCCCCAAATTGTTTCATTGTTGGGGATCAAACTCGGATACCAGTCAAGTCTGTCTCTTTAGATGAAATGTGTTAACCACTTGTACCCGCCCTTGGGCATCAAGAGCAAAATACTCTAATTATTATAACCAAATTAAAATTAATTTTTAACTACATTAAAATCACTTTCATATGACATTACCCTACAAAATCTATCCAATTATCTTCACCTAACCGATAGTCCCACTTCTAAGTATAAGGGTTAAATACACCTCCTCCTAAAAATAAGGAATTGTTATAAGATAGGAGCACTAATTGGGGAAAAAGTATTTGTCAAAAAAAAAATTGGAGAAAAAGTATTGAGACGTGAGGAGAATGAATATCAAATACGAGAAACCTAGTAGTAGTATAATAAAACGTATATGGTGTGCTTTCTCTATGGGAGAAAAAAATTGTTTACAAAATGCTGTTGGTTTAATTAGAAGAAGATGGGCCCCGATTATGGTGTGTGACCGTGTCAGCAAGTCACAAGTGTCACGCACGTAGAAAATGAAGGCCTGGTATTGGTAGGGTACTTCACTTCACAAGGTATCCATAAATATAATAATTATTGAGGAAAGTGGAAAAACAAAAAAGGCAAGAATGAAATAAAAAATAAAAATACAGAATGAGCTGGAAACAATGATGCAAAAACTCAAATGAAGAAAGCAACGGCTTTTTGGAGGTTTCGCAGGGTGCATTCTGCATATCACACCAAAGTACAAGTAGCCGTTTGATAATGAAAGCAACAGTGACAGGGCCAGTACTCGGAGGTCAAGAAGAATAGATAAATATGAAATTTTTCTAAAAAATATAACCATGTCAATTTCTTCAAAATACACATTTAATATCATCATATAGTCCCTCGCTGATTGTTACTTTGGCAATTTCGGTGATATGGAACATCGCTTCGAGAGTTTAAATCAAAAGTATGAAGAATGATAGTATCGATGTGTGGTGTCTATTTGTCCACTTGCTTGTCACTTAGCTCAAACTTTGCTAGGTGATCACCAAAAAAAAAACTTAGCTCAAACTTTGCTAGGTGATGCCTTAGGTATTTGTTGTTTCCATTGGTTTGTTTTGATGAAAAGACACCAACATAGTCACACAAAAATTCAAAAAACACCAACATATATTGTGAAATAATTACAAGTAATCTGCATCAAATTACCTTTTTTATTTATATATAAATAAAGTTTAGATTAGGGGAAGACATGTTTTTGTAAAAAGTCAATGAAGACATGGTGAATTCATATATCGCCTACTAACAAAGAAAATCTGAGAATCATATATCGATTGCACATGCAATGAAAGTAGAATTGTTGGATGTGTACGCTTTGAATGGACGATGATCATGCAGACATTAATCGGTGAAAGTTGATAGGGTGTTTGTAATAATTGTAGTGGTACATTTAGTACTTTTGGGCCTGTAAGTAATGTAGCCCAGCCCACTTAGTTTGCCTTTTCTGTTTGTTGTTGTATTCTCTGTTATAGGTCATTGTTAGAAAGTAGCGAAGTGAGAAGAAACAGAACCACTCTCTATTGTACCAATTGAAGGCAAATTGCCCAGATCAATATACAGATTTTGCACAGTTTTGGTCCCAACATCTGGTACTAGAGCTCCAGCGGGGGCCTGATATCAAAGAACAACAGTTCTTTCGCGTGTAAAGTCGTTCTTGAAGAAGCAATCAAAGAAATTGTTGAGAGATCCATGGCGGAGGTCAAGGAGTTCGTGCAACCTGCAATACCGAAATTTGACGGGCATTTCGAGCACTAGTTGATGCTCATGGAGAATCTATTACGATCTAAAGAATATTGGACCATCGTTGATAAGGGGATTCCAATTCTTGCTGAAAACGCCACTCTGGAGTAGATCAAAGCCAATGAAGAAGCGAAGTTGAAAGATCTAAAGGCCAAGAATTACCTATTTCAAGCAATTGATAGGAATGTCTTGGAAACGATTCTCAATAGGGATACATCGAAAGCAATTTGGGATTCTCTGAAATCGAAGTACCAAGGTTCAACTAAAGTCAAACGTGCCCAATTACAAACCCTAAGAGGCGAATTTCAAGCTCTGAGGATGAAAGAAAGTGAAAGTGTGAACAATTATTTTGGAAGATTGCTCGCAATTGTTCGAAAGATGAAGATTCACAGATCAAAGATCGATCAACTCACCATAGTTGAAAAGGCTCTCGGTTCTTTAACACCCAAATTCAATTACGTGGTGTGCGGAATCGAATTATCTTACGATATGGAGACCTTGACTATCGACGAAGTGCAAAGTGCGTTGCTTGTTCATGAAAAACGAATGCAAGAACAGAAGGAAGAGGAACATTCCTTGAAGGTAACTAGTTCAGAAAAATGGTGTGGAAGAGGTCGTGGGCAAATCAGAGGTACTGGTAGAGGAGCAACACGAGGGGGTCGTGGCCGTGGAAGACAGAGCACTGATAAGAGCAAAATTGAGTGCTAGAATTGTGGCAAATTGGGCCACTATCAATCAGAATGCCCAAACTGGGAGGACAAAGCCAATTTCGCAGAATATGAGGAGGGCGATGAAGAACCGCTGCTTCTGATGGCTCAAATCACTAAAGATACTCCTCAAGTTCAAGAATCATGTTGCAAGGCTGAATCTTGTCCGTGTAAGGTATGGTTTCTAGACTCGGGCTGTAGTAACCACATGTGTGGAATTAAGGAATGGTTTTACAATCTTGATGAGAGTTTCAATGTGTCTGTCAAATTGGGTGATGATTCAAGAATATTAGTTAAAGGAAAGGGTGACATTAAGCTAGAAATAGATGGTAATATTCTGATAATCACAGGAGTTTACTACATTCCTAATCTAAAGAACAATTTGATTAGTCTAGGACAATTACAAGAGAAAAACTTAACTGTGGTGTTGGAAAATAATACCTGCAAAGTGTATCACAAGAAAAGATGCATGATTATTCAATCCACCATGTCATCTAATAGGATGTTTAGAGTAGAAGCAACTGTTTTGCTTCCTAGCTGTTTTAAGATTGCAAGTGAAGAGTTAAGTCAGTTGTGACATGCAAGGTATGGTCATCTTGGTTCTAAGGGGCTAAGATTGTTATTGCAGAAACAAATGGTGAAAGGTCTACCCTCATTGGAAGAATCATTAGAAACATGTGAGCATTGTTTGGTGGGCAAGCAACATAGAGACAGTTTTCCTAAGGCTGCAACTTGGAGAGCAAATCAGAAACTTCAATTAATTCATGTAGATGTGTGTGGACCTCTCAAACCTGAATCCAACAGCCACAAGAGATACTTCTTGACATTCATTGATGATTTCAGCAGAAGAACATGGATCTATTTTTTATCAGAAAAGTCTGAAGTTTTAGTGTATTCAAGAAGTTCAGAAGCATGGTTGAAAAGGAGAGTGGAACCTCCATTGTCTGTCTTAGAACAGACAGAGGTGGAGAATTTACTTCAACAGATTTTAATGAGTACTGTGATGAACATGGAATTCAAAGACAATTAACTGCAACATATAAACCCACAATGAGCGGTGTAGAAAGAAAGGAAAAACAGAACAATCCTAAACATGGTGCGTAGCATGTTAGCTGAAAGACAAGTACCTAAGGAGTATTGGGTAGAGGCTGCAAGATGGTCAGTCTATATTCAAAATAGAAGTCCCACCATTGTTGTCAAAGACATGTCTCCAATTGAAGCTTGGAGTGGAGTGAAACCATCAGTCCATCACTTTAAAATCTTTGGTTGTATTGGATATGTGCACCTCCATTGTTTTCTGATGATTCATTCCATTTCCACCCTTCCTTCTCAGCAAACACAACGTCTCTGCTAGTAATGATCTTCATAGTGGTTGGATCAAGAAGCCTATAGGCTTCTTGATCCATTCTGTGGAAACTCAAAATCAACATCTGAACTTCAACAATGAAGATCATGGAACTCAAGAAGAGTACTTAGAGCCAACTAATACTGAGAATCAACCTGCTGCAACTGATGATCTAATTCAAAACAATGCATAAACTACTATGAATAATACTGATGTTGCAGAAACTTCTCATCAAGGGAGGATTAAAAGAAAACCTGCCTATCTCGGGGATTACATAACTGAGATGAACAATTAGATGAATTGAATATGGCTATTAGAACTCAATCTGAAGATCCTAAAAGTGTGGAGGAAGCTCTCAAAGATGAAAAATGGAAGAAAGCAATGGATGTTGAGATGGAATCAATTGAAAGAAATAATACATGGACCACTAACCGACCTACTGCAGTTCCAAGCCTATTGGGGTAAAGTGGATCTACAAGACCAAATATAATGAGAAAGGAGTTGTTGAGAAATACCAGGCCAGGTTAGTGGCTAAGGGCTATAGTCAAAAACAGGGCATAGATTACAGTGAAGTGTTTGCCCCGATTGCTAGGTGGGACACCATTAGAACCATTATTGCATTGGCTGCTAGTAAAGGATGGAATGTATATCAATTGGACGTCAAAAGTGCTTTACACGGTGAAATCAAAGAAGCTGTCTATGTCAATCAACCTCCAGCCTATGAGAAAAAGGGTGAAGAACATAGAGTCTACAAGCTAAACAAGACATTGTATGGGTTAAAACAGGCGCCAAGGGCCTGGTATAATCGTATTGAAGGGTATTTTGTAAGAGAGGGCTTTGAAAAATGTCACTATGAACACACTCTTTTTATTAAAAGAGTAACAGCCAACAACATTGTTATTGTCAGCCTGTATGTAGATGATCTCATCTACACAAGCAATGATAACAACTTGTCTGAGGAGTTTAAGAGATCAATGATGCGTGAATTTGACATGAGTGATCTAGGAAAGATGAGTTATTTCTTAGGAGTTGAAATCACCCAAAGCAACTGTGGTACTTTTATATGTCAATCCAAATACTAGAGAAATTCTTGAAAGGTTTGGTATGGAGAATGAGAATCCAGTCAAAAGCCCTATTGTTCCTGGCTGCAAATTTTCTAAAGAAGGAGAAGGAGAATTGGTGGATGCCACAAATTACAAGCAGATGATAGGCAGCCTAATGTATCTGACTGCAACTCGGCCTGACTTGATGTTTGCTGTCACCTTGTTAGCAGATACATGGAGCATCCTACACAGATGCATCTGTAGGCTGTAAAGAAGATTCTAAGGTACCTAAAGGGTACCATTGGGCTGGGAATATTTTATGCAAAAGATGGTGACTTGGAACTATCTGCATACACAGATTCAGATTACGCAGGTGATGTCAATGACAGAAAATCAACCTCAGGCTATGTGTTCCTCCTTGGAACAGGTGCTATATCATGGTCTGCAAAAAAACAACCCGTAGTTACCCTCTCTACTACAGAAGCGGAGTTTATCTCTGCTGCAACTTGTGCTTCACAAGCGGTATGGTTGAGACAAATACTTGACAGACTTGGCAACTCCCAGAATTCTAGCACCAAGATCAAGTGTGATAACAACTCCTCTATCAGATTGTCCAAGAATCCAGTTATCCATGGGAGAAGCAAGCACATCGATGTGTGTTTTCACTATCTTAGAGACCTTGTAAAGGAAGAAATTGTTGAGCTCATTCACTACAGAACTGAAGAGCAGATTGCAGACATCATGACCAAACCCTTGAAACTTGCAAGCTTCTTTCAGATTAGAAAATGGCTGGGAATGCAAACTACTAAGGATAAATTGGAATGCTGATATAGCAGTGCATATAGCATTCAATTTAAGGGAGGATTTGATAGGGTGTTTGTAATAATTGTAGTGGTACATTTAGTACTTTTGGGCCTGTAAGTAATGTAGCCCAACCCACTTGGATTTGCCTTTTTACGTTTGTTGATGTATTCTCTGTTATAGGTCATTGTTAGAAAGTAGCGAAGTGAGAAGAAACAGAACCACTCTCTCTTGTACCAATTGAAGGCAAATTGCCCAGATCAATATACAGATTTTGCACAGTTTTGGTCCCAACAAAAGTTACAATGATTCCAACAATAAACAAGGAAATAGGGAGGTATTATCAGTGATATATTTTAAAATTGAGGGTGTGTGGTTGCACACCCTGGGATCAAGGTAGATCCGCCTCTGCCGACTGTCATAGTTATTAGAGCATACACAATGGAGTACTCTCTATTTGAGTTCTTATCATCATTTCTCTATTGTTTGTACACATCACTCTTTTATAGATTTTCAATACTAATACCTAATAAGCACTCAACCACTCCAATGCAACACCAACAAAATCAAAAAAATTAAATAGGTCCCACAAATAACTACAAATCATCACTTTATCAACAAATAACTCACAAATTTTTAAATGACACTCACTTAAGGTAAGAAAGAGAAAGTCATTGTACAAAGACTCTTCTCTATAAGGAACACAAAAACTTTTTCCCACAACGATATTCCTTATTAAGGACTAGCGGGGAAAGACAGACCTATCTTTCATGTGTTGATGTATTGGTGTGTTAGTGGGTGGTTATATCTATTAGTAAATTTTACTTACACTAAGGGTATTTTGGTCGGAAAAATCTTACACCAAAAGTGATGATTTTTTTAATCCCTTTTATATATAGGTATAGATGATCCTTAAAAGGAAAAAGCACTATAAAGAACATCATTGTAGATGATCTTAGTATCCGTCACGATATACCAAAAATGCGGATCGAAGATTCTACCGCGCGAGAATGCATTCGGTAAATTGAAGCCGTCAATCAAAATCGATATAAATCTTAATTCTGAATTTTATATGAAATAAAGATATAAAAACTACACTTAAAATTTGGACTACTTGATCATGAATGGATGGCTGTGATGTTCGGACTGCATGACTGCACATATCCAAATCCCAAAAATCTTATGATAGTCTCTCAAAATATTTAAGGAAGTCATCATTGGATGTGATCATTAATTATAACCATAATAGTAAATCATAAGATAGGATATCTATAATCGTGACATTATCTATTAGAAAGTTAGTTTACAAGTTAGTTAAATTAGTTTTCAATCGTAACTACTTTTCTTAGTTAGTTTTTTTGACCCACACTTTTATTAGTTAGTTAGTTAGTTGAATTTTTGTATTTACTTTCACTAGAAGGTGCACTATATATAGTGATCACCTCTTCCACTACAAGAAACACGGTCATTAGCGAGGAATTTTCGATCGCTAACATGCCCAATTCGTCGCTAATTGCCATTAGCGAGGAATTAGCGAGGACGATTCGGTCGCTAATTCCTCCTCGCTAGTGGCATTTAGCGAGGAATTGTGTCGTCGCTAATTAGCGAGGGACCAGTCCCTCGCTAATTCCCTCGCTAATGCCGACATCACGCAACCCAAGTCTGATTGGCACGCTTATCAATTTGAATTTTTATTATTATTATTATTATTAGTATTATTATTATTATTATTATTACTACTACTACTACTACTGCTATTATTATTATTATTATTATTATTATTATTATTATTATTATTATTATTATTATTATTATTATTATTATTATTATTATTATTATTATTGTTGTTGTTGTTTGGATGTGGTGTGGTGGTGGTGGTGGTGTGGTGGTGGTGGTTTTGTGAAGAGAGAGAGAGAGAGAGGTTGTGGTTGTGTGGTTGAAGAGAGAGAGGAGTGAGAGTGGTTGTGGTGTGGTGGGGGCGTGGTGGTGGTGGTGGTGGTGGTTTTGTGAAGAAAGAGAGAGAGTAGAGGAAGAGGAAGAGGAAGAAGAAGAGGAAGAGGAGTGGGTATTGTGAAAGAATGGGTATTGTGAGTGGTGGTGGTGGTGGTGGTGGGTTAGAGATTGTAGGTGAGAGAGAGAGAGAGAGAGTAGAGGAAGAGGAAGAGGAAGAGGAAGAGGAGAGGAGTGGGTATTGTGAAAGAATGAGAGAAGAATGAGAGAAGAGTGAGAGAAGGTGGTTCGGTTATTATAATTAAATATATGACAGTTTGCGAGGGAATTAGCGAGGGACTGTCCCTCGCTAATCCTCGCGTTTCCCAAGCCACTGCCATGGGTCAGAATCCTGCAAAAAGGTCAGTCAATTAGCGAGGGACTTGAAAGTTCCGTCGCTAACTGCCTAAAAAGCGTCTTTGCTCGATCAAATCGCCGAACATCTCATTTTCGTCGCTAATTCCCTCGCTAATGGGCACATTAGCGAGGGACCTACAATTTCGTCGCTAATGTCAGTTTTTTGCGAGGGACAAATATTCCCTCGCTAATTCGCGTTTTTTTTGTAGTGTTCATATTGTACTAAGTTTTTACTTCACCATTCATTTGAATGAAATTTATATTAAATTCATAGATAGAGTTTAACTCTTAATATGGTATCAAGAGCGATATAGCTTAGCGTTCCTTTCTCTCGGTGATTCCTCCATTGTCTTCTCGCAAATTTCTTCTTTTGCTTTGTGATTCATGAACAATAGTGTTCACTAGTGGTATCGAAAAGAAATTTAAATTTCTTGATTTTTTCTTCCATATGTTCTTTGAGATTCTCGCGCGTTCATCTTTCTTTCTTTGTTCTTTGACCTACTTGGTTGTTGTTCAACTCATCTCTGCCATGGCAAATCCTCCACAAAACGCATTATACCTCCATCCTTCGGCTAATTCCGCTCTTGTGTTGGTATCTCGACATCTCTCTAAGGACAAATTGCATCACTTCTTGCATGTATTCAAGAAGTTCTTTGAAGCTACTTCCTCGATCATCCCTCGAGCCCGCTTCATCATCTTTGTTGTGTTTCTGTCTCTTGTTTCTTCCTAGTCAAGTTGTGTAGCTATGGAAGAGCGAATGAACCAGCAAATGAAATCTTTTTCAACTCATATATCTAACAATCCAATTTTTTGCTAGAACTATTGTTCATTTTTGCAAATTAAAAATCCGTTCAACATTTGGTTGTGTTTTTTTGCATCATCGGCACCACCATGGGAATGGGGAATGGTCTTTCAGATATGTTTGGTACATTTTAGGATTTGCTCCTACTATTCTTAGCCTTTCTCATTTCCATAGAATTCAAGGTTTGCCATGTTTGATAAGGAATTCACCGTTTGGTTGTATTTCATCTTGTTTTCTTGTTGGATTCTTGGATTGATTTCTTGGATCCACATTTTTGTATGGGGTTTTTGAAAGATCGCTTCAATGTTCTTTTGTCGACATGTGGTTTCTTGCAAGTTTTCAATTGCCATCAACATAGTAGCACTGATGTTTGGCCTTGTAGAATGAGATTTCAATTTCCTAAGTTTCCTAAAGTGTCTACAATTGTTGCTGAATGGACTTCATATTCATGTGGCTTGTGTATTTGAATTTTTGGTTGGTAGATAGTCAAGAAACATGAAAGCTTGATTTTAGCATCTCATCTCCAAGTTGGAAGATCTTGACATCTCACTTCCAACTTGAGGGGGAGTATTAGAAAGAAGTTTTACAAGTTAGTTAAATTAGTTTTCAATTGTAACTACTTTTCTTAGTTAGCTTTTTTTTTGACCCACACTTTTCTTAGTTAGTTAGTTAGTTGAATTTTTGTATTACTTTCACTGTTAGAAGATGACATTTATATATAGTGATCACCTCTTCATATCAGTCTTAAGTTTTCTTTTACCATTCATTTGAATGAAATTTATATTAAATTCATAGATAGAGAGTTTAGCTCTTAATATTATCATGATAATAGTAGAAGTTTGGGACACAATAATTGAACAAAATGTCACGAAGATGAGCTTCTCCCTGAATGGTTGTGAGCTTTTGTGGCCATGCTCCGATTCTTGTGAGTAAAGGATACGGCTGGAATGTCCTGGCTTAGTCCTCTTTCTCAAACTTTGTTTTTTTTTACATTTATTTTTAAGACTACCTTTTTAAATGAGAACTACTAGTGAACAAAATCATATTATCCTTCTACCCACAAAAACTCACAAATAAATGGGTTGAGATTTTCTCTATTTTTAAAGAAAGTTTGAGGATTAGAGTTAGGAAAGAGATATAGACAAAATATATATTTAGTGTATCAAACTTTTATAATCATTTAAAAATTAAATTATTTAAAACAAGTAAGTATGTGTTTGAACTCGCAACTAGGAGTGTTTAAATCCACATAAATGCAAGCAAAAATTGTAAATTGATACAAACCAAATCAAACACTAACACACATTTTTTTCGATAATTAAGAGTTTATTGATACGGCCTACACAAATATGCAAGTCGAAGAGAACTTACAAAGAAATTGAAAGTCATGGCCACATCTAACACGCCTAATACTCCGACTACTCCTCAAAGAGATCAAGGAAACAAAACTAAGAAAAAAAACACACACACACGCACCTAGAAATTACTAAAACTAAACACACCTAATAGCCTCTAATAAAACACGAATAATCGCGGCAGACAAGATAAAACTATATGACGCCCTCCAGTAAGATTTTGGAACCTATCGGCCAAAAGAAAATCATTCTTGGCAACACCAAAACTGAGCTCAGACAAAGGCACACCTTACACTCGATACTCAATGTTGAGAACTCATCTTTCATTTTCTTTTCCTTGTTAGGTGCTCCCTTTGTAGTTATCTTATCTGGAGGTGGATACATGGAAGTAGTGTGCGGGGATGCCAACTCACGTGCTTTAGCCTTCAACAAAACTCTACGGTGTGATCAAAAGCATCAAACCTTCATTGTATAACTTCAAATTAAATTCACTGATTCAACTCATCATTGGGGTTACGAAGTTTGGTCGAGAATCTTGATGGGTTACTTTGAATTAAGTCTCTTCCGATGATGATGAATTGTATCAAGCGGAAAGGGGTGAAGTTCACCATGTGCCTACAAGATATGCATGATTTTTAAGTACAATAAATTTTTCTTGATGGTTTGAAACTAGATTAGTCACTAAAAAGATTTACGTGGAAGCTCACATGCACACGGTAGACTGTGTGTGGTTCTGATCGTGCATCCACATTCAGATGAATCAACACCAATCATGTTGCACCTCTTCAATAGTCTAAAGCATTGGAAGCCACTAAACCCTTGAGGTTATCATATATCCTTCCCCAGTGATGAAATTCGACTCTGTAGAGGCTATGCTCAAAAGACCGCTTTAGTTCAGTATTTTGTATCCTAAGCATGCCACATAGCGCAATATTAATAATAACAATGTCTCTGTTAGTAAGTATAACTTGTGGCAAATCACCCAGTCTCTTACATAGACCCCTTAGTTTTTCCATAACCCAAGCTGAGTTATCCAATTTCTCCCACTAGACACAAGCAAATGTCGCGGAGAAAGTCATCTCCGTTGAGGTTACACCGGAAATTTCAACCAAAGGATATCGATTGGCCTGTGGAATCAATCAACATTACAATGGGGAATGTATTTAAAAGCTCAATCGAGTCTCGATGTGCCCAAAACATGGCTTTGACAATTGAAGTCCCATCTTTGGCTCTATGCCAATACACATAATTATTACGCTCCAAATAAGTCATCAATTGTTGGAGTTCAGTCCTACCCTGACGTAGACTCGACCATAACCTTGAACGTGCATTGTGTATATGTTTGAGAAAAATGTTGTTATCAGTTAGGCAAATACTTTTGATTCCTCCAAGCTTCTTGATAAACATTCCTTTCAGCCTAAATTGGCAAAAACATTTTCTACTTCCGGTTGGAACCAAATGAGCGTACTTGTATATTTTCAGCTTTTTCACAAACCAAGACACAGTATTCTTTCCCAGACCTCTGTCCGTTGTGAGATCGAGATATCACAAGCATCATCCCAAGAGAGCGTGCAATAGAACGAATTCATGCCAACAGATCGTCACGAGTGTCAAATACTTGTTCAGTTTTGAACGAACTAGCATGGTCCACAACCATTGAGGCATCACCATCTGTACCAATTTCTGCCATTTTATCTCCCTAAAATAGTACCCGAAAAAAAGACAATATGTTAAAAAATTGTTTTCTGTAGGATCATAAAGCGATTGTAATGCGAAAGTTAACTTCGAATGGTACATTACTTTAGTTTTGAACCAATTAAACTCATACATCTCTTTTACATGTACAGACTTTAACTTCCGAACATGTTCAGTTGTTAACTACCGAAACAATTAAACACAAACATTCATTTTACACGTACTTGGAAGGGATCTCTCAGTTCCTGGCATGCAAAGTGGGTTCGACATCTTTTAAATTTTTAGGAATCCTGGTTGGCGCAAATCCAAGAAGAGTTAGCACTTGGCAACAAATTATTGACTCAATTAAGGCACAGTTAACTAGTTGGAAGAGCAAGCAATTGTCAATTGGCGGGCGTGTCACACTTATTAACTCGGTATTAGCATCACTCCCTCCCTATTTGTTCTCTTTTTACAAAGCGCCAAAGAAGGTAATAGAGGAAATTATAAAATTTCAAAGGAGGTTCTTGTGGGGCGGGGATGAAGAAACGAAGAAAATGGCTTGGGTGAGTTGGGATGTGATTTGTCTTCCCAAGGAAAAAGGGGGGTTGGGCATAAAGAATTTGGAGGTATTTAATTTGGCTCTTCTTACTAAATGGAGATGGAGATTTTTGGTGGAGGAAGGAAACTCTTTGTGGCGAGAGGTGGTGAAGGAAAGATATGGATTGGAGGGGAGGTGGCAGGTAGAAAATGAATACCGAAGAGGATGGACTAAATTGTCAATTTGGTGGAGGACTTGTGTTTGTTGGGGAAGGTACAAATTTGGACAAAGGTGGTTTGAAGATTTGGTGAAACTTAAACTTGGTAGAGGAAACAAAATTAGATTTTGGCAAGATTGTTGTACAGACAGATTTATGGACTGTTCCGACTCTGCATGCAGATGGATCTGCTTGAAAAAGAAGTCATTATATCCGAGATGGGGTCTTGGCGTGATGAATTATGGTGTTGGAATTGGGATTGGGCTGCTGAATTTTTATCGGATGAGTGCGCACATGTTGTATATATGCGAGGATATGTTACGACTGCACTTTTTGCCTGCAGGCGCGGCTATTTGGGTCTTTTCACTCGATGTTGCATTTGGTTTCTCGTGCGAAAATGCTCTGCTTTGGTTACTTAATTATTTTGCAGTCCGAGGGTCATGGAGGAGGAGGGGTGGGCAGAAGCTGCGAGGAATTTATGGAAGAATGATGCTCCTTCGAAAGTGTTAATTTTCGCTTGGCGGGTTTTATTGGACAAAGTGGCAACAATGAGGATGCGTTATTTAGGCGAGGCGTTTACAATCCCAAAGAGATCGCGGTGTGTTTTATGTTTTAAGGAGGATGAGGCGGCAACACATTTGTTTATTGAATGTGAAGTTGCCCAAAATATATGGCAACAAATTTTTTTCTTGGATGGGGGAGTCATTTGGGGCTTATAGGAGTGTCGTTACACATTTCCAGGAATTCGGTAAATTGATAAGAGGAAAGAAAGGGGTTAAACACTTAATTTGGTTGGCGGTCATCCTGGACGATTTGGTTGGCAAGGAACAAGATTGTTTTCAAAGGGAGATAGCTACCATCATCGAGGTAGTTCAAGTGTCAAATATTGTGCATGGAGTTGGTTCAAAGCGGAAGGGGAGAAAGGTTCGGGTGGAATGGTCGGATTGGCATGTTTGCCCGTTGGGTTGCTTATCCTTATTGTAATCTCATATATGACTTGATGATGTATCTTGTAATCTCGTATATGACTTGATGATGTATCTTGTAGTCGGGATACTCTTTTTCCCTCCTGAGTCTTTTCCCATGGGGTTTTTGGCCTCGGAGGTTTAACGAGACTCCCAGGTGTATGGGGTGGTGCATGCGTTGTGTACTGCCCTTGTTTGTGATAATATCAACAAATCGCTTATCTAAAAAAATGATAAGAGAGGAATTTTTAAGATTAGCAGGGTATTTTTGTATTCTCATAGGGGTACAGGGTGCTTACCGAGTAGGAAAAGAGATGTAGGAAGTAGCACGGACATTTCATATTTGGGTCAACACAACACGTGTCATAGCCCTTGGCATCTCCCTCCATGGAGGGCGATAGCCGATAGGGAAGCAACGGCAACCAACCATGTATGTATCGATAAAGAATGAGAACAACTGAACTAACTCCATCGCAAGCAGTGACAACGGCACAGTCACTGTAAACTAACTAACTAACAGGAGAGCATGGTTTTGGTAACAAAACCTTATTGTTCTTCTCTGCGTGTTTTCCATTCCACAAAGCCGTATCCGACTCGATACGTCGTCGTTCGATGCTCTCAGAGCAGCGTACAGGAGATAGAAGATAAGTCAGAGAATGTGAAATTGAGTTCGATCCAGTTCCCTCCATTGAAGGCGGCGAAGAGGGTGGTTCTGGTGAGGCACGGACAGAGCACGTGGAACGCGGAAGGGAGGATCCAAGGCAGTTCTGATTTCTCCGTTTTAACAAAGAAAGGGGAAGCTCAGGCTGAAACTTCCCGCCAAATGCTCTTCGACGATAATTTCGATGCCTGCTTCGCAAGGTTTCTCTCTCAAATCATCATCCAACCTTCTTTGCTTATTGCTTATTGCTTATTGCTTATTGCTTCTTCTTGTTTCTTTTATAGTCCATTGGCACGATCCAAGAGAACCGCTGAAATCATTTGGGGACCTCGTCAACAACCCATTATTCCTGAATTCGACCTCAGGGAAATCGATTTGTACTCCTTTCAAGTACCAATTCTACTCTTCTTGCTAATAAATTCGTCTTCCCTTGCAAACTTGAAAGTTCTAATTTCCATTATTTTTGTCTTTTTACATTAAGTGAGGATTTTGTTAAATAGCTTAAATTAAACACTTATTCAGTAGGTGCGTGAAACATGTGAGTTTACATCACACACCTAAATTCAATAAGCTGTCTTGGATATCTTATTAAAATAAGCTGAAAATGCATATCATGAGCTATTTTTATAAACTATTTGAAATACTTATACAAGGGTTCTTGTAATCAGATCATCCCTTAATAAGCTCTTACATACCTCCTAAGTCTAAATTATACATTGACTTTTATATTGTTTGTATGGAATGGAAGGGTCGTAAGAATTGGAATTTGAATCAAATTCATAAAATAAATCCATAAGGAACAAGTATAGCAAGAAAACAATCCATAAGGAACCAATATTTTTAAGGAATATTGGTGACTGTGATACATGATACATCTTGTTGTTGTATTTTAGGGTCTGTTGAAGCACGAGGAAAGGAGAGATTTGGTCCTGCTTTTCATCAGTGGCAGGTGGATGCTGCAAATTTCATTATTGATGGTCATTATCCTGTGAGAGAACTATGGGACCGTGCTAGAAGCTGCTGGACTAAAATCCTAGCTCATGATGGCAGGTCTGTTCTTGTGGTTGCTCACAATGCTGTTAATCAGGCTCTTGTTGCCACAGCAATTGGTAACTGTTTCTCCCACTAGGAAATGTTGATCGTGAAAAGGTTGAAATTTTGTTAATTTGAATAATGTGCTCCTTTTTACTTCCATTCCAAACAATCAGGTTTGGAGGCGGAGTATTTCAGAACTTTACTCCAGAGCAATTGTGGTGTAAGTGTGCTGGATTTCACCCCAAGATCAGAGGGTGGGTCTCCACATATTTGCCTTAACCGCCTAAATCAGGTATATAGTACATTTACTGGGTAAAACCACAAACCTGGACATAGCATTGACTTTGTTATCCCTGTGGCACAGCTTCAAATTATAAGCTGATATGAATTTCTTCACTTGTAGATTATTTCTGTCATTCTCTCTTTGTAAAACAAAGATTGTTCAACTTTCTTCACAAAATGGAGACAACAGTTTAGACTGTTTTAACTTTTAAATAGAATTGAACTATTAATTGCAGACCCCAGGTTCACCTGTTGCTGGCAGTAAATCTGGTGGTAGAGAGACGAGTAAGCGGATCATACTTGTTTGTAATGGATCTACGCAAGGAAATACAGAGGTAAGAAGAAATGGCTAAAAAATATTTTATCATATGTAACTAATCAAAGGGTCATTAGTAAGCATTCTATTATTTGAGTTTCTTATTTATTCTAATTTCTGTAAAAGTTATATCAGATACACCACGGGATACTACGTCTTGAAATTTTAAGTTCTTTGCTAAGCACATACTTGGTTTGGCGGTGAAACAAGTCTTTCTCGCATTCCAATGCATACCTATTGTAGAAGCTATCTCTGATAGCTTACGGTTAGACACGCGGTGGATGACAGATGAATGTGGATACAAACTTATGCTAAGAGTTTCTATGACTCATTCTAACATCCATTGCAGATTGCAAACTATTCAAAGGTGTTCAGAAATATAAAACTATATATTTGCGAAGTTGATTGTTGCAATGGATGTTTACTCAAAATTTTTTTATGTGCTTGGGTTTCTTTAACTTCTTTTTCATGTTTCTATTTTTCCTTTTCTGTAGAGAGGGAAACAAATTAAAATTATAGGCCAAATTAATAAAGAGATATTAGATTTTAGTGGTCTATCACTGGACTTTGTTTTTTATAGGCAAATTTTAGTAGGTAGTAATTAACTAGAAGGTAGGGGAAATGTTAGTTTCCAGGATTTGAACCTGAACCTCCTTCTTCGAACTATTTTATGTCCCTTAGCTCGTCAACTGAGAGCCATTAGACTTGATTCATGATGGAACATTATGAGTTGTTTGATCCACGAAGCTGACTCCCCAAGTGGAAAAGAGCGTTGGTTGTTGTGTTTTATCAATTCATTGTTGCTCTATAAGTAGCATTCGGTTGGAAACTGTTGGATATAACCATTTATGTGCTTTCAACTAGCAGCTTAAGCTTTTGGATAGTTAAGAGCCTCTATGACCATATGGTTCTATATTACCTCTATTCTTCCAAACAAGGGCAATTTGGTTCTATAACCATAAACCTCCCTCTATGGTAGGGTATAGGGACGTACCAGATACATTATGGGTTTGTAGGTAGCCTTACCTTGATTTTTTGCAAGAGGTCAACTTGAACTCATGGCCTTCTCGTCACACAACAACATTTCCAAGCATTGTGCTAAGACTCCCCTACACCCTCATTAAAATTTTTGCACAAGGTAGGGTGGGGAGCCTATCCGTTGTCTACACTTGAAGCTTGAATGACTCTTGTGAAAGGGGGTATCTCAGATAACCATATCATGTGCTTTTGGGATAGTTGATAACAAAAAAGTTCCTATACTTTAGGATGATTGATTCATGTCAGTTAGTTTCTTTAAGTTTTATTTCAAATGCATATCTTCATGTCAGGTTTCTAAACGAACTACCTTATGTTTGCAGGATGGTTTTCCTATTGCTGGTGATCAACCGCTGAACATGCTTGGTGTTATACAGGTATTGATCCATTTACCAGAAATAAGAAGGCAAAAGTTGTTTCATCTGACCTTTTGCGTGTATAACAGTCCCAGAAATCTGCAGAGCTGCTTCTTGATTTACAAGTGAATTCCATAATCAGCAGCCCTAACAAAGCTTGTATTGAGACAGCCACAGCCATATCACAGGTAAGCTAACTTTTGGCACTTTTGAGTTAGTTTCGTCATGCTAATTTCTTAGTTCTATCACGCAAAATTCCTATTGCCTAATTTAAATTATTTTTTTTGACAACTGCCTAATTTAAATATTAATTGCAAGTGTTTTCATCTACTTCTGAATAGGCTCCGGTTATGATATGCCTGTTCAATTGTATTCCTGAACTAGAGAATTTGGGTTTTCTATTTTTATTTGTTGTTGTTCTAGTCTAATTAAACCGTTAGGCATGACTTTAGGTACAAGAGGCCGCAGATTGCTTGGGAGCTGACTGTGTGCCACGCTATGTTGAGACGAAGCAGATGGGGAACCTTGATATTGAATCTATCTTCAAACAATCCGAATTGGCAAGTAACTTAAAAGTTTCGATGTGTTGTATATGGAAGCATGATTTGTACTCGTAGACTATTTGATTTTACGATCTTGACAAATCAATGATCATAATATTTGCCAAATATCAATTGAGGATATAGTATTTGATAAAAATGCTTAACAGTACTGAAATCTAGAAGAAAAATATGGCCATGTCAAATGTACTAAGAACCAATAAGTTTTGTGTTAGGTACCATTAATTGCTTCTAATTTTGATCTCCATATTTATCTAGTCTTCATATCTCTAAATAACAAGAGGCTTGGTAGACAGTTTATTTATGCATTATCACTATGTTCTATCTAATTTTTATCTTCATTTGATTGCAGGACTTATCCAATTCTCCGCCATTTCAGCCTGGGTGGTTAAATAGAGTTGAGGACGAATTGAGAACAACATTGTGGGATCAGTCTGGAAAAGCTTGGCGATCGCTGTTGGATGAAATATCTGATGAATCTAGGCCATCAGAAGTTGTAGTTGCAGTTGGTCATCCTGTGATTCACATAGCACTAATGGTGCACTGCCTTAACTTGACCAAGGAATGGTTGGGATCATTTCATCTTGATGCAGGTAGCGTTAGCGTCATTGACTTCCCCGACGGACCTAAGCGAGGAGGCGTGATCAGGTGCATAAATTATACTGCACACTTAGGGAGATGGTCCATCCCTATTACAAGATCAACAGAGGATGGTGAAGAGTTTTAAGTGTAAACTGATGATTCTAACATGATAGTGAAAATGAAATCTTTCGGGGAATATGACCTAGGGTGGGACAATACCCCTTTTCCCCACCTTACGGGGTTAAGAGATACCACTTCAAGTTATTGTTTCTTCTTTAGGTGTTTCGAAGAATTTATTATCTGAGCTTATTATATGACATAAACACCCTGTGTTTTAATTGCTTGAAAGATCATTTTTTTTCCTAGTAAAAATGGTTATTTGCAGTAGCCGATTCGACCGGTCTAATCGGGAAGATAAAAACAACCAATTAGTATGGCTATGGATCACTAAATGAATTCTAGCCATTGGATGTCCAATTTTTTAACAAAATTTCATCCAATGGTTATTATTGAATAAGGGCATTAATGTATTCTCAAATGTTTTTGGTATTAATGGCTATTTAATTATCCATTAAATTAATTCCTAGTTTTTTTTGGGGCTGTTTCTTTTTTAATGTTGCTTTTTTACCTTTCTTCTTTTTCTTCTTCTTCTTCTTCTTCTTCTTCACCATTAACAACTTTCGAATTTCTTGTTTACACTATCTATATCGACAACTAACCAGTATTGTTCACTTATGTGGTTATTAAACTCTTTAACGACTAGTTGCCTATTATTTATGAAAAACCAAAGTTCTATAATTAAGTGGTTAGAACTCACGTAACTAATGTTCTGTAATTATGTGGTTAGTGTTACATTTTACTGTCACGTTTTTTAGTTACAAGTATAATAACGACCAATTTTTTATTTTATATGAATAAACAAAGTTCTATAATTTGGTGGTTAAAGCTAACTAACCAATATTGTTTAATTCTGTGGCTAGTAGTAAACTAACCAAAGATATGTGACTTCGTGGTTATACAAAACTAATTCATATCCGTACTAACCAATTTCCATACTTATGTAATTTGAATAAAAAAAGTCACGGTTTTATATGTAAAAGATGTTTCAGTGGATTAACTCATGATTGAGCATCAAGATCATGATCACATTCATGGATTAACTCTTATATGTAAAATCATGATTGAGGCTGCGTTGATTGAAGGTTTTGATTATGGGAAGCTTTTTCTAATTTAATTCCACATTATTCGCCCAATAATTAAGGAAAGGAGATATAGGAGATTAATTCTTTGAGCAGTTTTTTTAATTATAATGGAGCTTACTTTTATACCTTTAATAAGAGTTACTAAACATATTATTTAGTGATCTAAACTACACTCAATTAGTATATAGTAGTTTATTTTATAAAAAATTATATAAAACAAAAATCATTCTCTATAACAAAATTTATTTTAGATTAAATGGGAAGAGTAATAAATTAAGCAATTAGATGATGGATTTACTTTCTTGTAGTTTCAAGTTTTGAAGATAGAATTTGCCGTTACCTTAAAACAAAGGAAATCTTCTTACTCATTTGCGCAGATCCTTTTTTTTATTTATTATTTTTATATATGAAGTATACTCATCTACACGCGGTAGAAAATTCAGAATTCTTTGATGACTTCAACTATATGGATATGGATTGGCCGCTCTGTATGACTGTATGTATAGTTTACACACTTTCGAATTCAATGATTAAATTAAATGTATCATTTGATATGTCCCATCACACGGAACTAGTTGTTGATGTTACCGACATTGTCAGCTGATAATACTTGGCGCCCCTAATACTTCAAAAAAATTAAATTTTTGGCTACTTCATCAAATAATTAAAATTGAACTTATAATTTATGGATGTTTTTTTTCACCCCTACTTGTCACCCATACCCCCATTTTGCACTTTTGGACAAAAACACCCTTAAAACTCCCAACAAAAGCTAAATTCGGTTCAATTGTCATATTTTTGAAATCCATCCGAATTTATCACATAAATTCGGTTCAATTTGGCATTTTTTTTCACTTTGGCATTTTTTTCCCGAATTTACACCTAAATGCGGTTTGTAAATTGCTAACCGAATTTACCTAAATTCTTGGTAAATCCGGGAATCCCCAAAACACCTCCCAGATTCTTGGTAAGTTTAGCAAGGAGAGAGTGAGTCGGTTGTTGAGGAGCATCTTTCTTTGGGAGTGAAAGTAGCCAAAAGTCTTGATGCATTGAAGATCGGATTTAAGAACAACTTGAGCAACATTAGTCAGCTGTATAGAACCCGCAACAGTATCTGGAAGGGAAAGAGAGGTAGTATGGCGAGATGCAAAGAACTTATGGCAGATCGATTCGAGCGAATCATTACTTGTGTTGGACAAGGCGACTTAAAGGAACCGATATTGTTGAGGAGATCATGTGGTCACATTCTGACAGGCATGACATCTTTCAGATGCAGAGTCCTTTGCAGTTGTATGTCGAAACCAGAAGTATCGTTGCTGATGTCCTTCGTCGTTTCAAACCACCATCTCTGTTGTTTCTACCGTGTTTTCATTTCGTTTGTTGTTGCGTTATGTTATTTTTTTTCATCAATTTCATGTTTTCTTTCGTTTCGTCATCAAAATCAGTGTAAAACGTTTGTTTAATTAATGTTAATTTGTTTTTTTAATTTTTTTCTGGAAATACGTATGAACATGTTAAATCCGGATGGGGGTTATAGGGAATTCCGGATTTACCAAAACACATTTAAATCCGGTTCACAAATAACGAACCAGATTTACCTGTGGGTAAATCCGGAATTCCCTATAACCCCCATCCGGATTTACCAATATCATATGTATTTCCGAAAATTTTAACTAAATTAGGGGTATTTTTGTCCTAAAGGGTATTTATGGGGTGGGAGAGATAAAGGAGGGGGGTACGAAAAAAAATCCTATATTATGAGGTTCTTAGTTGATTAATTTTCTTAATAACATGTTAACTTATAATTAGTTGATAGTATAGAATATTAATACGCTGACAATATATATATATAAATAAATTAAATCCTTATATGGTTATCATAGAAATATGATGATGGTATTCCACGGTTTAAATGGTGAAATTAAACATTGAGTTAATAAGCAATATCATTATAACTCCACTCACACACACACATATAAGAGTTCAACTTACTTTACTTAATAACTTTATACAAACATTATTTTTGTTAATTCAATCGTTAAACATCATCACAATATATTAACAATCTGATCAAATTTTTGATAATTAATTAAACATTTACATAACTATATATGCAATTATTGTTGAATTTTTGCTCACAAATGCTTGTTTAACCTTGCAGGGGTTGTATCAGATACTGAGGAGAGTGCCAATAGTGCAAGCCCAGTTTACACACAGACCCAGTCCAATGATGTTGATACAGCTTGCCAAACAAATTTTATTGTCGGGTTGTGCGCACCCGAATCCGGTGGTAATGGATACACGCGGGTCACACTTGACTCGGAGTATATATTCTCTTAACTCTCTTTCTCTCTCAGAAGATCAAGACTTTACTCTCTCTCTTCTTGTTTCTCCGGTCTTCTCTCTCTTCTTCTTCTTCTTCTTCTTCTTCTTCTTCTTCTTCTTCTTCTTCTTCTTCTTCTTCTTCTTCTTCTTCTCTCTTCTCTCTGGAACCCTAGAACAGTGGCTCTCACCGTCGTTGATGGTGATTGAAGTTGCCGTTACTACGGTGACAACACCGATGATGATCCTTGACGATGATGATGCAAGATCTCTGTGTTCTTGCACTGAGTCAACCGATCTGAGGCTTCGATGGACACTTCTCACCTCGCGATGTTGAGCTTTCACTTAACCTTTGAAACTACGCTTGATTTTTACAATCAAGCTTGAATAAATGAGGTAAACCACACTCTTCTTCACTCTATTCACGGTTTAATTTCTTTTAATTTCCTTGAATCGGGATGCAGTTTGAAACCCTAACCCTAATTCCTCTTTATGCAGATCTCAGGTACATGAACTCAAACTCAAGGTTCTAAATGCTTCAATCAGGTAAAATTCACAACTCTATGTGATTTTTCCCTTAATATCTTAGCAATTTCACCAAACCCTAATTTTGTTTCTCAGATCTGTTTTTATCGCATGCACTTTTACTGAGTTCTTGAGATGAACCAAGCACCAACACTACCTAGAAATCTCTCTCAGATTTCCACCAAAGGTAAACAACTTTTCCCAAACTCTTTCTTTTCTTTCTTTTTGTTTCAGCCACAGAAACTCTCTTACTAACACTGTTCTTTCTTGTTTGCGAAGTACAATCACCCTTTGATTGCACAAATGTGAAACAGAAACTATGGTAGAAGATGAAGATAAGGAGCGCACATATAAAGGGAGTAAAGTAGAATAGCAAAGAGAATAGAATTCTTAGAGTAAACTTAAAACTTGTAAATTTTTATTCACTTTGTATTTGTATGTACAAGATGTATGTTTATATAGCTTTCTTTGGAAAAACTAGCTGTTAGAGTTGGTTGTTATTAGTTAACAATCAAAGTTTGTTACATAACAAACTAGAGTAGAGTAGACAGTAGGTTAATTTTAACCGTTTGTACCATTTGTTTGTTAGTTAACACAGCAACGGCTATTTACAACTGTTTTAATTAAAATAGGGTTTTGATTACATATTTCAACAATTATATTGTCCGTATATATCTTATGATGAGGGGGAGATTCTGAGGCAAGAAATGAACAACAGAATTAAGTGTCATTGTCAGCAATTAAATTTAATCAAGTTTCTGCTATAAGAAGAAGAAAATGGATCTTCACCTAACTTCCAAGAAACAATACAAAATCTTACTCCATGTTGTTTCATAGTTGTCTTCTAATCAAAGATTTCACTAATTTGACACGTCATTGAGGTTTTTTACTCATACTTGGAGGAGATTGACTTGCAGGATTAATTGCACATGCTGATGAAGTGTGACATATTAAATTTTTAGGTGAGAGTGCCATATTAGACTGGGTAAGACTTGATTATTGTAATTGTACTAAATAGAATATTATATGAGAATTCAGAAGATCGAACGTAAGCCACCACTGTATATGGATCTTGCCTAGGAAATTTTCAACACATGTAGAAAATGAAAAATAAAATAGAAAATTAAGTCGAGAATTTTAGTCCATGGACTTTGTCTATGATTTTTATTTCATCATTTTTATTTCCTATATATTCCTCAAAATATTTCAGCAGAAGAAAGGCAATATCTTAAAAATACTGTCTTTCCCATAGTTGGCAGTAGGATAAAAAAAGTGAAGTTAAAATAATTCTGTACCAACTATATAAATCTTTTAAAGATATAGTACTATTTTTAATAAAAACTGATTAATTTGTATACTTAATTCTTTTAGAAAATTTCTTATCTATTTTCTCTGTAACTATAAGAAATTTTCTACAAATTAACAACTAAATATTTACGGCCAGCATGAAGGATGGGCCCTATGTAGCAGTGGCTTCAGTTACCATACATGATACAACCATGTCATGAATACCATATTTAAAGCCAAAGTTCATTTATGGTCCAAATTAAAGAAGCTGAAGTTCATTTAGATTAAAGTGTACTCTTGAATTCCCTGTAACTTTAACTAATATTAATAATCTTGGACTGTTCAGTATGTAAATTTATAACCAAAAACGTTAAACCAAACCCAGAAATGGATTATATATCCACTGTACTAGTATTAGTGTACGGTCAAGAAAGCAGCATATTCCTCTATTAATTGGCTTTTCTAAGACAGGTAGTTCTGCATATTAGGACAAATATTTAAAAGCTATTTTTTTGTGAAAGAAACATGTGTGTTATGTGATTATCGGGTAAAGATACTCTCCAGTGATGCTCTTGCAAGTGAATAAACAACAATATTAGTTTGTCGTCTAATGTAGTTAATCCTATAGTTTTGACATTGAATAGTGATAGTCTTACATTGAGAAAAAAGTACACCAATTTCTGTGTTGATAGAAATATCACTATTGATGTCATTCACTACGGAAAGACAATTCATCTCCACCGTAACTGACGTAAAGTTCTTCTCGTTAATAAACTTGAGCTAGCGCTTGAAAAAGACCCATTGCTTTGACCTCTTGCGGACGAGGACAACCTTGGAACCACATTACATTCAATGTCGACCCCAAACTTATTATCCTCTTCAAAAATCGCCACGTCTACAT
Source organism: Oxytropis ochrocephala (assembly GCA_020916435.1). Taxonomy (NCBI): domain Eukaryota; kingdom Viridiplantae; phylum Streptophyta; class Magnoliopsida; order Fabales; family Fabaceae; genus Oxytropis; species Oxytropis ochrocephala. Next base: position 87,989,909 of record CM037094.1, read on the forward strand.
TACATTTAATTATACACTCAAAACTTTAGTAATTGACCTTTAATTTCTTTTAAGAAAGTGAGAGAATCACAATTCTTGATTATCTTATTATATTTGTGCGTAATATCTAGTGTGCAAGAGCTTATAAATGCTAGGGTTGAATTAGTCCAAAACAAGAATGGGTCATCTCAAATGGGGAAAAAAAACTTGAGGAATAATATGGATGGTTAATTGAGATTTCTTGAGATTTTATTAGACTCTAATGTCACATGAGAGAATCCATTCACGTCCAAAATAAGAGAGCCAAATTAAGTAGCATCGAGTCTCGTGAAATAATTTCCCTCCTTAAGTTCAAACTTTAGGAACTCCTATTGACACTATTTTTAATCAATGCATTAGCGTCTAACACTATCAAGTAAATACATATATGCATAATATATGTATAAGAGCTTATAAAATTTGGACAATCCTTAGTTTTACTTATCAATTAGTGCGGTGACCCGTCCGATGGACGGGGCCAATACTTCAGGTTCTATGGAGAGAGGGGGCAATGGTTTAGGTTATATTAAAGACAAAACTTAAGTTATGTGGCATGATTATTATGAAACTAAAATTAAATTTTCAAATGGCATACATGTAAAAATAGTTATAGACTATAAAGATTGTAATAGTTTTGTTATTTTATGGAAAATTTTAGAACGGGGATAGGAGTTATTGAGATGTTGTTTAAGTCAATTTTGATAAAAAAATATGAGCGATATATTTGCAAAGATGAAAGTGTTTCAGTAGTAGGACAATGAACAACAAATTGTTTAACAAAAATAATTTGTGTTAAAGTTAGAGTAAATGGTTAGCCCATATTAGACAATATTTTGAACGCCAAAGTAACTCAAGCACACTACCTAATGTAAATGACGTTACGTTTTTGTGATAAATTATTTTTTGGTTCGACCAAACCAAGTACTTAGAAACAAACTCTATATATTTGTACAATCTAAATTTATTTTCGAATCCTAAGTCAACTTTAAAAAAACACTACTTAGCGTCACACTATACATATTTTGGCACAAAATTAATTTTATATTTTGTTACAAAATTAACTTTTTTAAAATAAAATTCATTATTAAGGAATAAACTTCGCATATTTAAACAATTAAATTTTTTCAGACACTAAAGTACCCAAAAAGTATAATTGTATAGTGTTACACTTTATATAATTTGTTACGAAATTAATGTTCGATTACATTATTAAGGAATAAACTTCACATATTTAAACAATCAAATTTATTCAGATACTAAGTACCCAAAAGGTATAATGTTTGTATAGCGTTACACTTTATATAGCTTGTTACAAAATTAATGTTCGATTCCAAAAATTTGATTATGGAGGTGTAAATTTTGTCTCTCTAAATAATTAAATTTTTATTTAATCAGAAAGTACTCACTAAAATTTAAAACATGAAAGAAGAGAGAGAGAGGAATAAAGAGGAATAAAAATATGAAGGGAAAAAAAGGGGAGAGAAAGTAAAAAAGAGGGGTGGGGAGGGGAGAGAAACTAACTATTTATTCGGCTAAAGACTATGCTAATTACAATTTACAACAATTCATTATCTAACATCTCTTCACTTAAACTGAACTGCAGTATGCAGAATAGTTTACATCAGTTTCTGCTCATCACTTGTAATCTCTGTCCCTGCATAGCCAGCTCCTCCAGTTCTTTTATTCATCCCCAACAAGCTCCTCAGTCTTGAAAATGTCTCATATTTGAGTGGTTTGGTCATCAAGTCAGCAATTTGATCATGAGTGGAACAATATTTCAGCTCAATCTCACCATCTTGACATAGGTTTCTCAAGAAGTGAAACCTAACATCAATGTGTTTTGTACGACCCATGGAGGATATGAAGGATAGGATTTTTAGACAATTTGATGTTGGAACTGTTATCACACTGCACTGTGATACAACCTGGTTGTTTCAGACCAAAACAACTCAGAACTCGCTTAATCCACACACCTTGGCAAGCACATGAAGCTGCATAAATGTATTCTGCTTCTGTAGTGGAAAGGGTTACCACTGGCTGTTTCTTACTAGCCCATGAGATCACACCAGAACCAAGTAAAAAGGCATACCCAGAGGTGCTTTGCGATCATCTTGATCACCAGCATAATTAGAGTCAGAAAATGCCATCAGTTTCATTTCTGCATCTACCTTGTACATAATTCCATACTCAAGTGTGCCATTTATGTATCTTAAAATTCGTTTTGCAGCTACTAAGTGTTGTTCAATAGGTTTCACCATAAACCTACTGATCATGCTGACAGAGAAGGCAAGATCAGGCCTTGTAGCTGTTAGATACATTAAGCTGCCAACCATCCTCTTATACTCAGTTTCATCCACAAATTCACCACTTCCTGCTCTATTTATCTTGGTTCCAGGAACTATGGAAACATTTACAGGCTTGCTATGTCCCATTCCAAACCTTTCCATGAGTTCTTTGGCATATTTTTGTTGACCTATGAAAATACCAACATTGGATTGATGCACTTCAACACCCAAGAAGAACTTCATACTCCCCAAATCAGTCATATCAAATTCATTTTTCATGGAAACTTTAAACTCCTCAATCATCTCTTCACTGTTTCCAGTAAAAATGAGGTCATCAACATATAAACTCAGAATTAAAATGTCACCTTTCTCACTCACCTTAGTGAAAAGGGTGTGTTCATGTGGACACTTAGTGAATTTAAACTTGGCAAAGTATTGTTCTATTCTACTATACCAAGTACGAGGGGCTTGTTTAAGCCCATATAAGGCTTTGTGGAGCTTGTACACTTTATCTTCACTGCCCTTGACCGCATAACCCAAAGGTTGATCTACATAAACCTCTTCAATCAACTCACCGTGCAAGAATGCACTTTTAACATCCAATTATTTTCCATCTTCTTATGGCAGCAAATGCAATGAGACATCTATTGGTGTCCCATCTAGCCACAAGAGCAAAGACCTCATTGTAATCAATCCCATGTTTCTGAGAATACCCCTTAGCAACAAGGCGAGCCTTATGTTTTTCAAGTTTACCTTCTTCATTGTATTTAGTTTTGAATATCCACTTCACACCTATAGCCTTGGATCCCTTTGGAAGAGTAGTAAGAGTCCATGTCTTATTCCTTTCAATAGCATCAATCTCAGCATTCATGGCCTTTCTCCATGATTCAGAATTCACAGCATCCTCAAATGTTATAGGGTCTTCATCATCAGATCCAATCATAGCTAAGTTGTGCAATTCATTACTGCTAGACACTCCTCCTACCTCAAAATCATGGAACTTCTCAAGTAGCTTAATGTTTCTTTTACCTGCAATGCATGCAATAGAACCATTCTCAGGAGTGTTACCAACCAAATCATCAGCATTCTCATCAGAATTCTCATTAGTTTCTGAAGTGGGAATCTGTCCTGTTGCTTCAGATCCAAAAACTTCAATGTTGGTGCTCTGTTCAGTTTCTAAATCATCATCCTCATCAACTAGAACATGTTCTGTTTTTGTTTTCTCAGTTTTGTTCCACTGCCAGGCCTCATTTTCATAGAAAACCACATCTCTGCTAGTTAACAGTTTCTTTGCTGAGGGATCATACAACCTATAACCTTTTGATTCTTCACTTATTCCCAAAAACACACATTTTATACTCTTCTCATCCAATTTAGTTCTATGAGCATCAGGCGCATGGACATGTGCCACACACCCAAAGATCCTAAAGTGATGCACAGAGGGTTTGATACTACTCCATGCTTCCTCTGGAGTTTTATTCTCTACTGCAGCACTAGGACTCCTATTCAACACATAATTGGCCCAATTCACAGCCTCTGCCCAGAAAACCTTGGGAATATTCTACCACACCATACTTCTTACTAGGTTCATGATACTTCTATTTTTCCTTTCTGCTACCCCATTCTGTTGGGGTGTATATGCAGTGGTTAACTGTCTTTTGATGCCACTTTCATCACAAAATTTATTGAATTCAACTGAATTGAAGATATGTTCTTAAGCAACATATAGAACTACCGTATTCTTTTTCTACCATGGATTTAAATTTCTTACAACAATCTAGAGCAGCTGACTTAACAGCTAGAAAGTAAATCCAAGTTTTCCTAGTTAAGTCATCAATAAAGGTAAGAAAGTACCTTTTCTTTCCATTTGATTCGGGCTTGATAGGACCACAAATGTCAGCATGAACTAACTCAAGTCTTTTGGAGGCTCTCCAATTGCTCACCTTTGGGAATGACTCCCTATATTGCTTCCCAATCATGCATTCATTTCAAACTTCTTCACTGTCTTTCACCTCAGGCAACCCCTTTACCATGTCCTTTTGTTTCAGCAACATTAGCCCTCTCACACTCAAATGAGCATATCTTTGGTGCCACAATCTTGTAACTTCATCAACACTAGTTTTCAAGCAAGTAGAAGAAATATTCACGATGATCTATAGTACTACTGGGCAACAAAGTTCAAAGATTGTGAGAAAACAACTTATTTGATGCCATCTTGGAGGATATTACAAGACCATATTTCTATACACATTACATTTATCATTCTTGAAGACAACAGATTAACTCTCTTTGTTGAAGTCGCCTATGCTTAATAAGTTGTTCTTTAGACTAGGAATGTAAAATATCTGATTCAATTACCCGAATTTTGCCTCCAACTTTGATCTTTACACTTCCCTTTCCAAGAACTTCAATTTCTTCTCCCATCTCCTAGCTTGACTTGTCTCTCAAGCTTTCATCGAGGTTGAAGAACCATGCCTTAATTCCACTCGCAACTTTGAGTCTAAGAACCAATTCTTTTCATGCCTTGGATACTGGTCATCACAACCTACCATGAGAAGAATCTCTTCCTCAACTTCAACATAGTGAGCCTTGCTTTCTTCTTCTTCAATGCACTCGAATTGATAGTGCCCCCCATTCTACGACATTTGTAGCAATGTGATTCGATCCCCCGCTTCTTCCACGACCTCTTCCTCCTCGTCCTCCACTTCTTCCTCTCCTTCTACCACCGGAATCTTGCCCTGTTCCTACCTTAAGAGCCTGTACCTCATCTTTCTGAATATTCATCCTTTGTTCCTCTATGATTAGGCTGCTTTGTAACTCATCAATCGACATGGTAGTTACATCGGGAGACAGCCCAATGGAACACACTACATAGTTGTATCTTGGCACCATAGACCTGAGAACTTTCTCCACCACAGTGCACTCATCCATCTTTTCGCCGTGCATCGTCATTTTCGCAACAATGGTTAAAGTTCTTGCGAAATAGTCGCTTACCGACTCATCTTCTTTCATGTTCAAGACTTCAAATTCCTTGCGAAGAGTTTGAAGTTGAGCCCTCTTTACTTTCGTCGAACCTTCGTATTTCAGTTTGAGAGAATCCCAAATTTCTTTAGCTGTATCTTTCTTCAAGATCATTTGCAATTGGTTTCTGTCGATCGCTTGAAAGAGATAGTTCTTTGCTTTGAGGTCCTTCAATTTGCTTTCCTCCACCGCCTTCATGTGTTCTTGCAATGCCACCGCCGGAGCCTCCGGTAACGTCGTGATTCCCTTTGCCACAACATTCCAGTAATCTTTAGAGCGAAGGAGATTTTCCATCAGTAAAGCCCAATCATAATGACCATCAAACTTAGGGATCGCCGGTTGCACAAAGTTGGGGTTCTCCTTCTCCATTTGATTCTGAAAATCAATTCTCACTCTCAATTGATTCTCTATTTCTCTCGTGTTTCACTCAACAAGTTGATTATCTCACTCTCAATCGAACTTTTCTTCACTCGTGTTTCGCACAATGGAAAGATTCTTGCTCGCAATCGTTCCAATTTCTTCTTGTTCTTGCACAGTATCAGGCCCCGTGAGGAGCTCTGGTACCAAATGTTGAAGATGCAAGTGATAGAGTGCAAACTTGGTTTATTACTCAGATAGGTCAATCAATATAATGGACCCTTAAGTTTGTTACAATTACAGAAACTGCCACTTAACTAACTAACTAAAGTGGCTTAACAACTAACTAACTAACTATTTATTCAGCTAAAGACTATGCAAATTACAATTTACAACAATTCATTATCTAACAATTTATTGGTATTACATAAGGCCAAGACACAAGAATTTCCTTTTCATGTTGGATTCCACTCTAGGGTCTAGCCCTTTTGAATTGTCACACTCACTTTCGCGTTTAGTTGCATGTACATACCATCCTTTGGAATCTTAGTGTAAGTAACTAATGTTTGGCAGCAAACGAGAAAGAAGAAAACAATAGAATCCAACTCTCTCATCTTCTAAGCCACTACTAGTATATTAAAAACAATAAGTGTGTTCATGTTGGCACATACTAACTAAAGTTGTTGTTTTTGCTATAAAACGCGTTTAAGACAGATAATTGATTAATCATAACAGATGGATTTGAATTGATTCATCAGTCCCTACAAAGTAAGTATCTCTAGTGTCTCTTTTAGACTATTATTACCTGTTACCAACATAATGAACTTTTCTAAAGTAGAGGCTTAATAAGATAAGGTATAGCTATAGGATAATTTAGCTATTTGAATGTTGCCTACTAGTTTAAACAAAAAGGGTTGAGGGAGGGAATATTTGAGGTTACTAAAGGGTATGGATCCACTGACGTATATTTAACATCGGTTGAATAAACGAACCGATGTTAAAAGTGTTTTTTACACTAACTGCATCCTGCAGTTTCCCGCGTTAACTTCAGACGATCCTTGCCCGTTACTAAAGTGGATTGTGACGTGTATGTGTGTTTCTATTTCTTAAATTCAACGGCTCTACAATGTCTGCAACTGTTCCCTCTCGGACCAAGTTGTAAAAGTTAGCATGCCTTTCTTTATAAACCGAATCCACAAGAAGCATGCATTCTCATTCACCTTTTCAATACTTTTTTTTTTTTTTTCCTTTTCCCCCTTTATATGCAACTAAAATTTGAGTATATATATGAGCACCAATTGCTTTTAAATACTGCAAATCGTATATGAGTACCAATTAGCTGCTTGTAATCTTTGTTGTTACACTTTACAAAGTACTAATTGGTTAGCTATAAAAAATGCAATTACGTTTAGAATAAGCAAAGTTGAATGTTGATTCTTCATAATGAGGAAGCTAGCTAGGTAGAAACATAACATGCCCCAGGACAGGACAGGACCAAGACTTTCTGGGGTCCATTATGCCTCTCCTCACACTTGTGAAAGTAATGATGCCCCTCCTTATGTGTGTGTGTGTGTGTGTGACAGATTCCTCCATTCTTTCACATTTATTAATTCTCATTCATATTATAATATAATATTTAATCAAAACACTAAACATTAGCCTTTTCAATTTCTATATACTTAATTTGAGCCAGCTTGAAGTCGTGCAGAGCTGTTCTAACTGTCCCCTCTTTCTGTTTCTCAAACCTTTATTTAATTAATTATTTATGTGTCACCACAGACTTCAGAAATTCATAAATAATAATGTTAGTTTGGTTGAGAAAACTAGTCTACCATAAAAGGAAGACTGAGATATGGAAATTGGAGGATCCATGCTTTAATAACTCATATGCCCAATCATGCATTCATTTAAATACAGTACTACTTTTTCTTTCCCAACTACACCCACATGATGATATTTTCAATTAAAACTAAATATTCACCCTCATCTAATTGACACTTCATTCTGAATTCTATTGTTGTTTTTGAAAGTCAATAGATGGGGAAAATTATAGAACGTCATTAGATTCTCTACATCGAATTGAATACTAATCCGTTTTGCAAATTGCTAAACACATTCATTTCTCCAAGACAGTCATAGATGAATTTTTCTTTCTTTTTAGAATGAGTCATAGATGAATGAATTTAGGCTAATCAAACCCCCTAACGAGGGGATCTATTCATCCCTTTCTTAATTACACTATTCATCCATTTTGAGCGGCAACATACCCATTTTTCCTTTAATATGTGCTATGACGTGGGGAGGTGATTAATGCATCTATATAGATGTAGTTTTGAAAAAACATCAACATTTATTAGGGGCATCAAAATACGCAACACATATATATATATAAGGCGAAGAAACAACAATAGCGCGGTGGGATGAAGTGCAGGCGTGTCAAAAGCTCCTTATTTATGTATTACAAACTTAGTGGTTGATACGAATTGATAATTTACAACTAAACATAGAATAGAATTTTTATATTAACAGTGGTGTTTTTATATATGATATATTTGCGAAGATACGAACCAACGCATGATGGTGATTTAGAATGTGAGAAATGTAATAAAACACTCTTTAACAATAATGAGGGCAAGATAGTCCAAAAAAATGGATGTCAACTATTGGTTAAAAATGACATTGAAATTTTGTTGTAGATATTAACTAACCAACGGTTATGTTATATATAATTTAGAGCTTGTCGATTTACCTTCCAGAGATAGATACGAATTCAAAGAAATTTCGTGATCGTATTTATCTAGATACGATCCTCTCGAAGCTTCAAAAATAGTAGGTCGTATTTACCTTCATCAAATATAAATCAAATTTTTTCTTAAAAAATTGCATCGTATTTACCTTATTCGAGATAAATAAGATTCATATAGGTAAATACGACTTGAAAAAACATAAATCGTGTTTACCTATTACAAACATAAATCTAAATGGTTCATTTTTTCATCGTGGGTATATGTCATTCAAAAATATAGAGTGGGAGTATATTGGTGAACAAAGTGGGAGCACCAAAAAAACCAAGATAATATGTATTTAACAATGAGGATACATTTTGATAATAAAAACAATGAGTCTTTGAACAAAAAAAAATCAAAGAGTGGGACATTAATTTTTGCTAGATTTATAATGGACTTTAATTTCTGCTCGTGGGTATGTCCGCTAAAAATATAGAGTGGGGTATATTCAGTAAAAAGTGGGAGTATAAAAAAAACCAAAATAATATGTATTTAACAATGAGGATACATTTTGATAATAAAAATAATGAGTGCTAGACAAAAAAAAAAAAAAAAAGAGGGACCTTAATTTTTGCTAGATTAATAATGGACATAAAGTTTGCATTATTTACAAATAATGTTATCAAAAATGTCTCCCAAATTGATTAATAAAGTAGTCGAGTAGTAAAGTGTATCATACTATAACACATACATGACTAAGTAACACACATAAAGAGACTTATAAAAAAATAAAAATTAAAGTAGCCAGGTGTAAAAGTGTACAACACTATAACACATACATGACTAAGTAACACACATAAAGGGACTTATAAAAAAAGTTTGCATTATTTACAACTAATGTTATCAAAAATGCCTCCCAAATTGATTAATAAAGTAGCCAGGTGTAAAGTGTTTCATACTATAACACATACATGACTAAATAACACACATAAAGGACTTAAAAAAAGTATATAAAGGGACTAAAAAAAGAATAAAAAATTTTTTGCCACTCAAAACGTGAGAAATCACGTTAGTGTATTAATATATAGGGATTTACCGTGCGATGCACGGGGAGGTGATTAACAAGCCTACAGATGTAGTTTCGAAAAAACATCAACATTTTATAAGGGGGTATAAAAATACGCAACACATATATATATATAAGACGAAGATGCAACAATAGCCCTTGGTGGGATGAGGCAACAATGTCGTTCAAAAAAATAGAGTGGGGGTATATTGGTAAACAGTGGGGTACAAAATGAGGGGTACATTTTGATAATAAAAAAGTGTTGGACAAAAAAAATTGTCAGGGGTATGTCGGTCCAAAAATATAGAGTGGAGGTATATTGGTAAATAGTGAGGTACAAAATGAGGGGTATATTGGTAAATGGTGGGGTACAAAATATAGAGTGGGGGTATGTCGGTCCAAAAATATAGAGTGGGGGTATATTGGTAAATAGTGGGGTACAAATGAGGGGTATATTGGTAAATGGTGGAGCAATCATGCACATGCACATGCACATGCATAAAATTTGCCGCTAAAATGGCAAAAGATGCCTTAAATATGCGATGTTGAAGTTATCCCGTGCGATGCACGGGGAGGTGATTAACAGGCCTACAGATGTAGTTTCGAAAAAACATCAACATTTTATAAGGGGGTATAAAAATACACAACACATATATAAGACGAAGAGACAACAATAGCCCTTGGTGGGATGAAGCAACAATGTCGGTCCGAAAATATAGAATGGGAGTATATTGGTAAACAGTGGGGTACAAAATGATGGGTACATCTTGATAATAAAAAAAAAGTCTTGGACAAAAAAATAATTTGTCAAGGGTATGTCGGTCCAAAAATATAGAGTGGGGGTATATTGGTAAACAGTGAGGTACAAAATGGGGTATATTGGTAAATGGTGGGGCACAAAATATAGAGTGGGGGTATGTCGGTCCAAAAAAATAGAGTAGGGGTATATTGGTAAACAGTGGGGTACAAATGAGGGGTATATTGGTAAATGGTGGGAATATAATTTTCCCACCAAAAGTTGATAAAAAAAAGTGTTGGACAAAAAAAAATTTGTCAGGGGTATGTCGGTCTAAAAATATAGAGTGGGGGTATATTGGTAAACAGGGGTACAAATGAGGGGTATATTGGTAAATGGTGGGAATAAAATTTTCCCACGAAAAGTGGATAAAAAAAGTGTTGGACAAAAAAAAATTGTCAGGGGTATGTCGGTCCAAAAATATAGAGTGAGGGTATATTGGTAAATAGTGAGGTACAAAATGAGGGGTATATTGGTAAATGATGGGGTACAAAATATAGAGTGGGGGTATGTCGGTCCAAAAATATAGAGTTGGGGTATATTGGTAAACAGTGGGGTACAAATAAGGGGTATATTGGTAAATGGTGGGAATAAAATTTTCCCACCAAAAGTGGATTAAAAAAAAGAGTGTTGGACAAAAAAAAAATTGTCAGGGGTATGTCGGTCCAAAAATATAGAGTGGGGGTATATTGGTAAACAGTGAGGTACAAATTGAGGGGTATATTGGTAAATGGTGGCGTACAAAATATAGAGTGGGGGTATGTCGGTCCAAAAATATAGAGTATATATTAGTAAACAGTCGGGTACAAAATGAGGGGTATATTAGTAAATGGTGGAAAAATATTTTCCCACCAAGAAAGTCAACGTAGAGATTTCGACTGATTTAAATAACTAGCGGGTGCACTGCGTTACCTGCATGAGGCAACAACTCGATTAATCTTGAATTATTGTCTTGTTAAAATTTTCTTTTAAAATTGTCACTTAAATTATTATTTTTAACCAATCGGCTATTGAGGAATGAATTTTGAGTATTTGAGCGGTTAAAAAAATTCTAACACTAAAATACTCCAAAACGTGCTACTTAGCATCACACATTACGTATTTCTAATGAAATTACATATTTTTTCATTAAACCCGATTATTGAGGCACAAAGTTTGCATATTTAAATAGTTGATTTTTTTTTCAAAGTGAAAAGCATGAAAAAACGTTACTTAAAGATCGCATTTTTTACATATTTTGTTATAAATTATTTTTACTCACCAAACCAACTCTTGACCAACAAAATTTGCGTATTTGAACAATTAAATTTTTTCAACCGCCTAAGTACCCAAAACATTGTTTTGCATTGCACTTTTTACGTATTTAAATCATTAATTTTTTCAAACTCTAAAAGATTTTAAAACATCTTGACTAACATCACACTTTAAATAAAAATATCAAAAAAAGGAGGAGGAGTGATTGAAAAAGAAAAAATTATTTGTAAGAAAAAGACGAAAAAGTGAGGAAGGAATGGAGAGGAGGGTTTAAAGAGATTAAAAAGGGAGAGGGATGATTAAAAAAATAAAAATTATTGTCAAGTGAGGTAGGGATTAAAAAAAGAAAAATAAAAGGAGGGGGTGTGGGGTAGGGGTGGGAGCGTGTGGGAGAGAGGGAGAGAGAGGAGGGGGTGGGAGGAATTTGGCGCAAAAGTGGGAGGGTCCCACAGGAGACTTCCAAGGCTTTATATTTTGTATGATATGAAATATGGTAAAAAAAAATTTAAAACACTGTTTTTCCTTTGTGCTCAATATTTTGTCCTCCTCTATTCATTATTACACGAGTTAGTTCATGACTGTTTGTCCACGCAAAAACACTGTTTGACTTTAGTTATACTTGAATATCAATGGTCAAATATTCTACATTAAAGTATGTATATTGATATGGCATCTTTATTTTTTCCTTTAATTACTGCAGGATATCAAACCTCAGGAGCATACATCATTTTTTTGACTTTTTTCATGGTCTATTACTTGTTTAAATATATTTACTGCAATTAGTTTATATTACTGTAGTTAATATAGGCTTAGTTAAGTTAATCAGAGTTAGTTGGATTGTAACAGAATTAGTTAGATTAGTTAAACTGTATATAAGCTGTGTACAGTGTAACCTTTCTCTCCAATGAATGCAAGATGAATTTCTGTTATTCTTTCTTCTCTAAAGTTTCAATTCGTATCATGGTATCAGAGCTCAAATCTTGAGCTGCAGTTCATCCATGAAGTTTCGATTCCAGTTTCTTCCTTCTTCTTCTCGCATTCGTTCCCAATCTGAAAACCTAAAAACCTTCGTTTCATTTGATTTTTGCAATTCGTTCGATTCGTTCAAATTTCGTTTGATCTCTCCTGCTTTTGCTTCGATTTGGTTCATTCTGCAAGATTCACTGCAATTTTCGCATCAATGGCGATCCAGACACTTGATTCCTATAAGGATTACGCAACAAATCTCTCGAATCCGTTTTACATTCATCCAAACGAGAATCCGGCGGTGAATCTAGTTCAACCGGCGCTATAAGGCAACAAGAACTTTCAAGCTTGGTTCCGCTCCATGAAAATAGGATTGATCTCGAAGAATAAGTTGATCTTCGTCGACGGCACAGTTACTGCTCCGGAGAAAACAAATTCGCTCTACAACCAATGGTACCGATGCAATAATCTGATTCTTGCCTCGGATTCAACGTTAAGTGAAGTCCTAATATCCTCAAATCGATTGCATTCTTTGACAACGCATATGAAGTTTGGAAAGATTTGAAGGATAGGTTTGATCAGGGTGATATATTTAGAATAGCTGATTTACAAGAGGATATAGCCAAATTAGGTCAAGGAACTAGAGACATTTCTGAATATTACACTGAATTGAAGTCTCTTTGGGATGAATTGGATAGTTTCAGACCTATAATTGCTTGTACTTGTACTGTTCCCTGCACTTGTAATGTTAGTAAATGCACTAAGAAATTTCGTGATCAAGACTATACTATCAAGTTCCTCAAAGGTTTGAATGATGAATATAGTCATGTCCGTAGCCAAATTATGCTAATTGAACCACTTCCCCAAATATCAAAGGCTTTCTATGGTTGTTCAACAAGAGAGACATATGTCCGCTCACAACTCTTTCAAGCATGAAAGTGAGAGTGAGGTTAAGACACTTGCTATTGCCAATAATGCTAGCTTCAACCGTGGAGGCAACAACTCTCGTGGTAGGGGAAGATACGGTCGTGGGCAAGGACGTGGACAAGGCACATCTAAGTTGTGTATTAATTGTGGGAAAACAAATCATACAGGTTGATCAACGCTACTTCCTCCATGGGTTTCCAGGGTTATCGGATCAAGAACAACAAATCTATGGGTTCTCGCTAACTCGCAGTCTTTGAGGAAGACACACAAGGCAAGCTAGACACTTCAAATGCTACACCAAATGCTCCTGTGACTCTCACACAAGAGCAATATCAAGTGGTTGTTGGAGTTACTTCAATGATCAAAGCAAGCGCAAAGTCTCGCATCACGTTACGCCAACACACACCAATATTCAACCTTTTTCTTCCAATAGTGTGACCATAGCACATGATTACGGTATGATTACTATTTTTGGATTGTAGACACTGGAGCCACCGACCATATGACCGTAACTTTCCGTTTTTTGCTACTTATAAACCTATTAATCCCATTAGGATCGGTTTACCTAATCAAACTTACGCACTTGCAATAGGTATAGGAACCATACACATAACTAAAGACCTAATCCTATACAATGTACTCTATATTCACGGTTTTAATTCAAACCTCATGTCAGTAGGCCAATTAGCTAAAACTAGCAAAATTTCCACAGTCACTAATGATGATCATTGTTTTCTTATCCAGGCACATACCAAGCAGACGGTTGGATCAGCTAGACTCAATGGATTGTATCGGTTATATCGCCCGTAATTGCTCCCTGTGATTGTCCCTAGTCCCGCTTGTAATCTTTGGTAGTTCTTCTAGCCTTTCTCATTCTCCACAAGCTACTATATTAGACAAATCTAGGCTTTGGCACATGAGATTAGGTCACTTGTCCATTGATAGACATTTTTGTATTGCAAAACAGTTTCCATTTATAGAATTCAATAATGATGTTTCACCATGTGATGTATGTCATTTTGCAAAACAAAGGAAATTATCATTTCCTCTTAGTTCTTCAAAGACTTCTCATATTTTTGAAATATTGCATGTTGACATTTGGGGGCCATATGCTCACCCCTCGATTTTAGGTCACAAGTACTTCTTCGACACTTGTAGATGACTTTAGTAGGTTCAACAGGTTATCTTAATGAAAATAAAGGAGAAACCCGCACGCACCTTGTTAACTTCATTGCCCACATTGAAACACAATTCCATACTAAACTCAAATGCATTAGAAGTGACAATGGCATTGAATTTCTCATGCATGACTTTTACTCTAGCAAAGGCATTATTCACCAACATTCATGTGTAGAAACCCCCCCAACAAAATGGGATTGTAGAACGTAAACATCAACATATCCTTAATGTTGCTAGAGCACTATTCTTTCAAGCCAATTTACCCAAAACTCTTTGGAATTTTCCCATTCAACATGTTGTCCATATCATAAATAGATCGCCAACACCTATCCTTCGTGACAAAACTCCCATGATGAGCTACTATATAACCAACCTCCTTCACTTGAACACCTCAAAACCTTTGGTTGCCTAGCATATGCTACCACACTCACAACCCATAGGACCAAATTTGATCCAGAGCACATATAAACTGTCTTCCTTGGCTACAAGCAAGGCCTAAAGGGCTTTGTTCTTTATGACTTAACTTCTCACCAATTACTAGAATCTAGACATGTCATCTTTTATGAACACACATTTCCATTCCAAACACCGCATCATCTCCACAAACTCAACCTTCCCTTTTCAAGATAATACATTTTCTTTAGATGATCATGTCACCACTCTTACTCCCGATCCAATCCCCAACCGACTTGTCACCAACCAGCCCCAACTACCAAATGACACTGTTTCTTCCACAAACACATACACATCTTCTGAATCTTCTCAAAACACAACTTCCACACCAGACTTAGTCACTTCTGAGTCATCTGCTTCTATCACTAATACACACACTGTTGCACCTCAACCCAATGTCACCACCACACACTCAAGTAGAGTCATTCACAAGCCTAATTACTTGCAAGATTACCATTGCAACAATTCTAGCTGTGACAATTCTTCTGCAGGTATACCACCTTCTATCCCTTATCCTCTTTCTTCAGTTTTATCTTATCATAAATGCACACCTTCATATCAATCCTTTTGCCTTAATGTTACCACTAATGTTGATCCACTCACCTATAAGCAAGCCTCACCACATGAATGTTGGCAGAAGGCTATGCAGGTCGAGCTTGATGCTTTGGCTTTGAATATCACTTGGTCTTTGGTTGATCTTCCTCAAGGGAAGGTTCCTATCGGGTGTAAGTGGGTCTACAAGACCAAATATAAGGCTGATGGTACCATTGAGAGACATAAAGCTCGTCTTGTAGCTAAGGGCTACAATCAACTTGAAGGTGTAGATTTTTTTGAGACATTTAGTCCTGTTGCCAAACTGAGAACAGTCAGAGTTTTACTTGCATTAGCTGCTGCCAAGAATTGGTTTCTTGAGCAGTTAGATGTTAATAATGTGTTTCTCCATAGTGATTTAGATGAAGAAGTATATATGACTGTCCCTTCTGGTTTACAGTCATCTATTTCTGACCTCTCTGGTAAAGCGTGCAAACTGCACAAGTCGTTATATGGCCTTAAGCAAGCTAGTCGCCAATGGAATCATAAATTGACAACAACTTTGGTGTCCATGGGATATCATCAATCCCAAGCTGACCACTCTTTATTTGTTAAATCTTCTGCTAATAGTATCACTGTTTTGCTGGTATATGTTGATGACTTGGTTTTGGCAGAACTAATATGAGTGAAATCTCTGAGAGTAAAAAACAGTTGCTTGATGCTAAATTTCGTATCAAGGACCTTGGTACTTTAAGGTTCTTCCTTGGCCTTGAAGTAGCAAGATCTAAGGAAGGCATTCTTCTAAACCAGAGGAAGTATACACTGGATCTGCTTCAGGACAGTGGCACTCTTGCTGCCAAGCCAGCTTCAACACCATGTGACCCTTCCTGTAAGCTTACCAGTGAAGGGGGCAACCTTACCCTGATGAGAGTGCCTATAGGCGCCTGATTGGCAGGTTACTCTACCTCACAACTACTAGACCAAATATTTCATTTTCAGTGCAGCAGCTCAGTCAGTTCATATCCAAGCCTATGGAGCCCCATTTTAAAGCAGCAACTCGTGTTCTCAGGTACCTGAAAAGTGCACCTGCACAAGGACTTTTCTTCCCTAGTTCTAATGATTTAAATCTGTCTGCCTTTGCTGATTCTGACTGGGCTGGTTGTATAGATTCTAGTAACTTGTGAAGTTCAATGGTTACACTATCTGTTTGAAGACTTGCAACAGACTATATCAGGACCTACTTCAGTCTACTGTGATAATAAATCTGCAATTTATTTAGCTCATAATCCAACATTTCATGAGAGGACGAAACACATCGAGATTGATTGCCATGTAGTCAGAGAAAAGGTTCAGAAAGGAGTAATTCACCTGCTGCCAGTATCTTCAAACTCTCAGTTAGCTGATGTGCTTACCAAGCCTTTACATCCAACTTCATTTACTTCTTTTCTCCCCAAGGTAGGACTTTGTAATGTACATAGTCCAACTTGAGGGGGGCTATTACTTGTGTAAATATATTTACTGCAGTTAGTTTATATTACTGTAGTTAATATAGGCTTAGTTAAGTTAATCAGAGTTAGTTGGATTGTAACATAATTAGTTAGATTAGTTAGATTGTATATAAGCTGTGTACAGTGTAACCTTTCTCTCCAATGAATGCAAGATGAATTTCTGTTATTCTTTCTTCTCTAAAGTTTCAATTTGTATCATGGTCTAAACACATTGTCTAAAAAATTGGATATCAACCTAATTTTGTAAAACTTATTGTTGGGTACTAATCCTCTATCCCAATACAATTCTTGCAGCATTGTGCTGATATCCTTTATGTTATTTATGGACTTTCATCTTTTATTATTCAATTATTGAAATTATTAACCCACTTATTAAACTTAATTGAATTTGCATACTTCATTAATGTCGATATTAGTGGAATATTCAAATCAATTAATGAAGCAGATATCGAAAACCTTTTTATCGTTTCTTTTTCAAACTTTCCACATCAACTTTGTAAACACCACCCTGTGTGTAGCACGGGTGTTCGCCCTAGTGGGTCTAAAGGCCAAATTTATTTTGTGGGCCCAACATTCACTGTCAGATATTTAGGAGCTTCCCCACTACACTATTCATCTTGTCGATTATTCTGAGAAAGAGGTAAAGTTCTTTTGTCACCAGAAAGAAAGAAAGATAAATGAATAACATATATATATCCTCTCCAACCTAAGCTAGTTTTTTTTTCTTTATGTTTCAATTTGATCCCTAACCTAGTACTATAACTTAGTATCAATTTAATACTCCTTTAATTTGATACTAAGTTATAATACAAATTTAGAGATCCCTAACCTAGTTCTTTTTTCTATTCTAGATATCGGTCAGTCCGGTTGTGAACATTACTTTTTTGTTTATTCATTTTGATAGTGGACTAGCCCGCCAACCTATTGAGGGTCGGGCAAAACGGGTTCAATTTCCCAAGTCATTGTTCTTTGATGGGTCGGCCCACTCGGCTAAATTTTTGACGAGCTCACAACAGGTTGGTGCGGGTTGTGCCGTTTTGCCAACCTAGAATTTTGACGGTTAGATACTTGCATGAAGAGGCTGAGTCAGAGTGAGATGTTTGTTTGATAGACAATGTTAGTGAGAAAGGGGAAAATGTTAGTTTCACGATTTTGAACCTATGACCTACTACTTGCACTCTTTAGTATTTCTTCAATATCTCTTTAGTTGGCCAAGTAAGCTATGAGATGTAGATAGTTACGGTTGGACAAAATTGAGAGCTCTCGTATTAAATAACGTCGAGATAGGATATAAAGATGCAAAAATTAAGGGTATTTTTCTTTTACTAATTTAATTAATTAATTAATTGTTGTCTCTCCATTTTCACTGCGTTTTGTGTCCGTTTGTTCATTTTATTTCCTTCAACCGTGACCGCCCTAAGTTAACGCTGTACTGTTGTTGTAACGCATACTCATGTAGTAACATTTTCTCTTCATTAATCACATAACCCGAGGCAACCTCAATTGTGTGTGCTCATCTTTTTTGTCTGTCAACACTTTTTCTTTTCATTTTTTAATAATCTCAACAACTATTACTCACTGGCACCAAAAATATCAGATCAAAACAAAACCCCATCCAACGGCCCCACCCACCCAGCTCTCTCTTCTCCATCCATCAATCTCCTCTCTTCAAAAAAATCTGAGTTTACTTCATTTCTTTCTCCAAAAACTTCAGATCTTTGTATACACTTCAGTTTCTCTCTCCAAAAATTTCTATGCGATGAAAGACTTGGTTTCATGTTTCAGCGACAACGCGGTTAACGTGGTATCTCATTCTTCATGTTCATCAAGCTATTCAATTTCAAACAACGCATGCATCATTTCTCCAAATATTACACCTTCAATCCAAAACTCAATTTCAACTATTTACAAATCAGTCTTCTCCACTACCTTAAAAACCTTCTTAATCACTGTCACTTGGTGTAAAAACCATTCCAACCAAGGTCTCAACATAACCTTCGGTGACAACATTCCACCTTTCAGACTCAACACAAATTCACGTTTTTTCCGAAAGAAAAAGGTAGCAAATTGCTTGATTCTTCTTCTGAAGATGATGAGATCATAGTTTTATGGGATCTTTCAAATGCAAAGTATGATTCAGGACCTGAACCTATTGAAGGTTACTATGTTATATAGTTATTATTGATTCAGAAATTGGTTTACTTCTTGGTGATATGGCTGAAGAAGCAGTATCTAAGAAACTCAAAATTACTAATACAACCCTTTCTATGGCTAAGGTAACATTATTATCACGAAGGGAACATTGTTCTGGTGGCACGATTTACACAACTAAGGCACAGTTTTGTGAAAGTGGGACATGGCATGATGTTTTGATAAAATGCAGTGTGGAAAATGAAGGGTTCAAATCTCCAGTTTTATCAGTGAGTATTGATAAGAAGATGGTGATTCGTGTGAAGAGGTTGCAATGGAATTTTAGAGGGAATCAAACTATTTTTGTTGATGGTTTGTTGGTTGATTTGTTATGGGATGTTCATGATTGGTTCTTCAGTAATAATAATTCTTCTATTGGTTCTGGTTCTGCAGTGTTTATGTTTAGAACTAGAAGTGGATTGGATAGCAGATTATGGTTAGAGGAGAAATCAGCACAGAAAGATAAAGACAGAGTTGAATTCTCCTTGTTGATCTATGCCTGTAAGACATCATAAGAAAACTTTTTTAATTTGTTATTTGTTATTCTTTCTTTGCTTTTTACTCTTCTTTTTTCTTTTGTATTTAAAGGATACATACTGATTTTTATTTTTTTTAATGTTAAGAGAAAGACAATAATTTAGAGTTTGAGAGGTTTGAGGTATATACCAGAAAAATTGAGCTATTCTATGTCATTGTGTTTATCTGCTGCATTAATTTCTCCTTTGGAGCCGTCTGCAACTGTTTCTTTTAATATAGTCTTATTATGTACTTATTGCATTTCTGCCAAACTTAGATGTGTCCACATTTTGATTTTGTTTGGTAAAAAATATTTTGATTTTGTAATATTAATTGGTAATAAATAAATATTAATATTAATTTAGGGTCATTGATTGGGTCATGGTATACATATTAGGAATTATTTAGGTAAATTGTGCCTTTTACCAGGCTTACCCATATTTTCTCAAATGTAATTTAAAGTAAATTTCATTGAGCCACATAATTGATTTGTACTAATATATTGATATTACATTAGTAGAATGTATTATTTGTCAAGTTTTGAAAAATACAAATAAAATGAGGTAAAATACAATCTAGAAGGCCGGGCAAGCTTTTGGATATTATGGCATGAAAATGTCAACAAAAATTAGCTAAAAGTGCAATTGATGAAGATTTGACTGGTATGATTGATTTTATAGTAGGAAAAAATAAGGTTATAAGACTATTACTCTGAATGAACAATATCTTGACCGAGTATTCATCTCATTTGCCATTTACAATTTTTATTTATTTATTTATTGGTCAAGAACAATTTTTGTTTCTAATTGAAAGATTAAAACATTGTTGTTATTATGGTAAAATGATACTAGTAAGTTTAGAAGGAAAATGAAGCAAGTTATTATTATTATTACTTGAAGTATAATCAAACCTAGTGCAATTTATAGAGCATATTATTAAAGTTTAGAAGGAAAATAGGAAAAGGGTTGTTGTCTTTACTGGCGTGGTGGTGGAACCTTTGATTATCTATGATGGATTGGATGGTCTATTCCTGTGTCTTTAAGTGACTTGACATGTTTTTATGACTCCATGGTCCCTCCAATTCTCAAAGCTCACTTATAGAAACGAATGATTACTACTTACCTACTTTGTGGGTGCATTCAGCATTGCATGCATAGTAAAACAAGTACAAGTGTCAACGATAATGATTGTTCTCTTCTCTCTGCATTTCTTCTTTGGATATGATCACCACCTAACCCATATATATATATGGGCTTCTCTATCCAACTATGGGCTTTTTTAGCTACTATTATGTGGTTTTTGTTCAAAAATAGAGTATCACTCCCGCCGTTTTCAATTATAAACAAAAGTTAAAAAGAATGTATGATTTCTAAATTACCTCTGATAACTCTTCTCGAACATTTTGAAAAAGTTGAGAAACCAAAGTTACTTGCATGAGAAAATGGAGGGTTTAATAGGAGTAGTAAATTTGGTATATAGAGAGTGCGGCATAAGATGTGTACTCTTGTCTGTTTTCTAGTTCTCTTGTATAGATGTTTTTGCTATTAAAAAACATTTTAAATATATCATGCAATCTATAGATTACCTAATGAACAACAATTTTGTGGTAGAATGTGATTTGTTGGAATTCAAGTGTGAATTGTTATTCTAAATCTCACAAGAGAATGAGTTAAATAAATGATATATAAGAGAAGTGATTCATATACCCGACGTCTTAAACCTTTTGATGGAGAGGTAGTGTGCACATCTCTTAGGGATCCTCATCATTAGCTTATTATTGCTCTTACTGCTTCTCAAAACATTAGGACTACACATTAGCTAAGTTTTTAACGAGGTGATATGTCTACTTAGGAAAAGGAGGAACTAGGAGTGCGCCGTTGAAAACACATGACTACAAGTTCCCGAGGTGTAGCTCAAGTGGTTGAGCTGAGACATATAAAAGATCGGTTAAAGAAGATCTAGTGTTCAAATACAACCGACGTATCTAAGGACTAAAATTTCATGTACCATCTACTTCATCAATATTGCAAAGAGAGGGACACTCAAGGTAAATGTACTAAAATTACCAACTCGCCTCTAAGTGTAAAAGTACTGAAAATAATTGAAAAAAATACAGGAATAGAAAATTTAAAGAACTATAGTTGGAAAACTTTTGAAACAAGCTAAGATTTTCATGAATGTAAGAGTGAGTGGCATTTATATTAGCAAGGTCTAGCCACTTGTTGGACATGGTTAAATCAAAAATGACATTTAAGTACTACAAAATCTCTTCACACATCAATCTTATTTGAAATAAGAAATGGATTTGTAAGAACAACATAAAATTTTAACACTAAAGGTCCAATTGAAGAACCCTGCCAGCACAAACTGCTACAATAACCGGACCAGCTAGATCACCAACAACACAACCTGAAAATCAGACAATTTTGAAGTGAATAATCAACTTTGCATGATTCAAGTAACTAATGACAATGTGAAAGTGCTTGCATCAATGCATTGTTCATAATCTTACCAATCCACTGGCCAACTGCAGGACGAAAAAGGGTAGCTCCAATACCTCCTCCAATCGAGGCGAAAATTAAAGATGCATTGCATCTAACTGTGGCTATGAAAATCTTCTGTCTAAGAATTCTGATTCTCTCAGCTTTGTCAATGGTAACATCCTCATTTCTTGATGTGGAATTGAAGAATTGAAATATTCTTATGCCTACTTGAACAAACCATGATGCTGCAATACCAAGCATGTGCCCTGTACACAAACATTAATTAGAACAATATATCTTTAAGTCAACATATCAATCAACTATATAATAAACATAAAATTGTTCAATTGCTTTGACCTCTGAAAGTTGCTCTGCTCACTGAGAGGAAGTAAACTGAAGTTGACATCTTCCTTCCAGCCTTGCGAACAGCCGAGCTGGGAACATCTATTCGCGCAAATCGAATGCGTATAAAATTTATCAAAAAAAAAGTAGTAAAAATTTGATGTCAAAAGATCATAGTGTCTGTTTTTGTTATGTTCCATTATCTTGTCCAAAGAAATTCTAACCTATTGAACACAGACAGAGACATGGATACGGACACAGACACTGGTTTTAGTTAAAATAATACAAGTAATTGATGTGTCTGTGTCGGTGTTAGTGTCTGAGGCTCGGACACCGGACACATCTTCAACCGGAATTGAAAGTGTTGGTGCTACAGAGATTCTAACTTAGCAACAATGAGTAAAGATAAATGAAAACCTTTAAGAAGTCTCCATGCCATTTTTCTTGAAACATAATGGAAAACAATTCGTTCTAAAACGCGTGTAGTTGTCACTACAGTAACCTGTGATGAATTTGAAACAAATCAATCAACTTATCAGCTAAGTTAGATGAAAATATAAACAAGAACAACAAATACAAAATTCTATAAAAGTAGAAATTAGTGACCTCACGGACGATTTGCAGTACAGATTTTTTGAAAGGAACAATGAGATTGTCACGAAGCTCGTCGAGATTGTCTTGTAAGAAGTAATCATCATGATCTTGTTCCATTTTTGCATGAGGTTCCAATAGAGGTAAATAGAACATTAAGAATGACCTCATTGAAATCATTGCAAATGATCTCAATTCAAAAGCAGAAAAGAGTGGTTTAAGTTCAATGGTGTAGTTCTTTGTAGTGTATTTGAGGGCATCATGGTAAAAATATCTCTCAGGCACACTTTTTATGCTAGAAATGTAATCTTCAGGAATTGTCGCCACTCCAGCATCACAATATGCTACTGGTGTCCTGAAACTGATCAAAGTTTTTTGTCTACAATGTCAATATAAAGTATAAACTCAATATCGTTAGCTTTGTAGTATCAATACTTCAGATTGAACACGTGTCATATCGACATTGACATCGACATTTTAATCACTTTCATTTTTTCAAATTATTATCGGTGTCTTTGTGTGCGTGTGCGTGCAAGATTGTGTCTAGTGAATATGCACAACAGATCAATATCATGAATGTGGTGGAATATCAAAATCAATCAAAGGGATGATACATACCGGAAGAAGTTGTTGGAGGCAAAAGAGGTCCCAATGGCGAAAGAGGCAGCGGCGGCAGATGCAGAAAAAAAGGAAGAAGATTGACAGGTCCGTGCGGCGGCGTTGAAGCTTTGGTTTTTCTTCCATAGATCTAAAAGTAACGTTATTCCCGCCATTCTACAACCTTTCACGTTAAAACACACATTAATCAATCAGCGTGACCAAACCAGGCTACTCATACAAAAATTGTTACTAAAAAAGGGGATGCATGGGGAATTCCACAAAATCATAGATGATGCACTAATACAATTTCAGATGCATTAGAAATGATGTTCAGATATTAAAAGTACAAATATTTTGCATGATGAGGATTGAACATAATTAAGGATGATACCTTGTTGTTGTGGGGTTTGAGAGAGAGTGCAGTTTGAAAAGAAAAGATAAAAGTAGTTTAACAAATGTGTTTGGTCAGGTCTGGTATGAAGGAGAGATTATTTTTGCCTCAATTTGGATCTGTGATTTCATTTCTCTCTTACACAGTTACACTGTCACTTTCCATGCCGGTTAGTTTTTCATTTCTTCTTTTTTTAGGGTGAAAAATGTTATGATAAAAATAAATAAAAACAGTAGTTTGTTATGGTTAACATGCATTCTGATCTAGTCAAACTTTGCATGTAATATTAGATGTTCAAATCTTAAAATTGAAGAGGGCTACATTTGTTATACAACCTCTCTGTCCCTCATATTTCGCTATCCCTGATCTCCATCGCAATACGAGTTTTTTTCTCCTCTGTCCCTATCCTCATGGATCGCGTGGGGCCCCTTAAGCTTAAAAAATAACAAATAAATACCATAGTTTACACATAAAAATTTGTACTTTTTGAAAATTTTATCATTTAATACATGAAAATACAAACAATATGATAGCATTTCGATATTAAAACTGGTAGTAGAGACATATTACAATAGTCATGGATGAAATGCAATATCAACACTGTGGCAACAACCATGAGCGAGATGTAAAATTATAACATCAATAGTTGTTAAAGAAGAGAGAAATTTTTGTCTCTAAATCAGTGACTAAATAGAGAATTTTTAGTATTAGTTGGCAGACATTAGCTTGCATCTCTAGGGTGGTGAGATGAGTAACTCAAGAGCTTACTCTTATAAATTACATAAAAATGATTTTGGTAAATAAAACGTGCAAAGATTACAAATAGGATGACTCACAACTTACTGAAAAATTAGCATACTTTGGCTTGGAACAAACATAGAAAAGAAAAAGGACTTCAGAGAGAAGAAAAAACAAACTTCACATTTCTCAATCTATCATTTTTTTATCCTCATCAATTTTCATGAGCTTGAGCAATTCCATCTCCTCCTTAAACTTTACCATTGAAGCTGTTGGGAGAGACACAAAGACCCTAACTCCTCCTTTCATTGAAGGATCCAAGTTACTAGGAGGCAAAAACAGACACAAATCTATAAAACCAAACATGTTCCAAGGAACTGGCACTATATTCACTGAACCCTTCCAACCAAAATCCACTTCTTGTAACAAACCAAGTTGTCTCCAATCAGTTAATGCAACTGTTGCACCTGTCCCTTCAATTCTTATATTCCCTTTTCTCATTGCCTCCAACATGTTAATTGAGTTTCTTATGTATTCACTATTAGAAGGAAGAAGCTTCTTACTCTCTTTGATAAGCTTCACAATCTCTAAGAGTGGTTTTTCATTGAGCTCTTTCACTGTTAACACAACATATGTAGCCACAAAAGCATTCCCATAATACCCTTCTGGTAAAGGTGGGTCCATTAACTGTCTCACACCAACTGCTAAACCAAACAAGGTTTTCCCATCATTGTTTAGTTTCAAAGCTCTAGCCTTTGACCTCCAAACATAAGCACCAAGTGTTTCAAGTGTTGTGAATGTGAAACTCTCTTTCATTAGTTTCATTTTGAGACTTTTTATACAGTCACTATTTAAGTTAAAACATTCATGTGAAATCTCATTAGTTGGCCAAAATGGTGTAGTTGCCATTGAACTCTTATCTAATGGAAATTTGAATGGTTCCATTTTCTTAAGACTTGTTGTTGTACCTATTAGTCTTTCTCTCTCCCACACAGGTTTCACAGAAGGTTCAATTTTCCCACTTGCAAGTTCAGCTAAAGCTCTATAGAATTGAGATGCACCAAAACCATCACAGACACTATGTGATAATCCCATTCCAATAGTGAAACCTCCACAAAGAAACTTTGTCACTTTAAAAACTAAAGGATGGTGACTAGTTTCCTCTTGAGAAGGGTTATGAAACACTAGTTTCTGTGCTGTTGGAACATCAATACCTTCTAGATAGTGAAGGGAAGAGAGTTCAAAATTAGCACTTGCTTCCATGAATGGAACTCCATCAGCATTGCAGTTGATTCCAAGTTTTTTATCATCAAGTGTTATTATTTTTCCTGCAAGAGGATAGTAGTAAACTAAAGCCTTTGAGAGTGCTTCTTTGATTACTAAAGAAGGGTCTAGTTGTTGACCATTTTGGAAATCATGATTTGGTTGGTAGACATAAATGGTTTGACAGAGAATATTGATGTTAGGATCATTGTCAATGCTGGATAGAGATAGAATATCAGAAGGTGTGGGTTTGGATGGTTTAATAAAGACAACATCTTTGGTATCAAGAGAAAGGGGTGTCTTTTGATTTTCCATGGATGTGTAGAGAATAGAGAAGTAGTTGATAGTGAGAAAAGATGGGTCTGTTTTATAGCTATATATAATAAAACTGATTCTGTAATGTAATGTAAGTCTCATTTGGCCTTATCCATTATTCATTGTGAAATGGTAATCATTACAATCCCAACTTAGGAAAAGTGGTTTAGGTTGAAGTAGTTGACAACCTTGATTTGAAGGTTAACACGTTTTGGTGCTCTTTTAATATATAGACATTTGTGAGAATTTGGTAGGATAAACTTAAATGTGCAAAGCTTACATAATACTTACATGTGGCATGTAAGTGAGATTTTCATATAAGTTAATTATTACTAGAATTGTTCAATGTTCAGTACTAATTAAAAACATTTGGTTTTATCTCATCTTCGTCATTATGATCATCTAGTTTTTAACAAATCACCACCTAATCTTTGGATAAGTTTCATAATCAACAAATCAGTGTGCTGGAGACACTTGAGCAAAGGCACTACTACTAGATAAAATATTTTTTAGTTGGACAAGTATAAATGTAGACCAGCTTGGTCTGTGAGTGGAGATGAATGAGAAGATAATTCCTGGATCGCACTTAAAAAAAGATACTGGTACAGTGAAGGTTTCACACAGAGATACTAGATTATAAGGATATTTGGAAGTTGATATTTGCTTTCTAATCTTAAAGGGTGGACAAGGAAGTCAAAGATGTTCTCAGTTACCATACAAGTTTTCCTCTCGTAGAAACAGTTTATACATAAACTCTAGTACGAAATACTAAATCGTATATCTAAACGCCCCCTTAGGCATGCATGAGGAAGGCAACAGTACAAATAAATGATAACAGAGAGAAAAACACACTGCCAGTAGATTTTATGGATCCAACCTTGGAGATCACCTTATCTTCTGCAAAATTATCATCACAGCAGTATCACTAATCAGAATTACCAAGCCATTCCAAATTTTCCTCATAAATTAAATCAAATAAAAGCAATATAAAAAAAATCAAGGCACTTACTACACTCTTTTGCATGACACAAACACTTCAACCCAGCATTACAGTTACCATCAGGCTTTTCACACCCTTTGCAAATATCTGCTACATGGTTTGGAATATCAACAGTTACCCTTATTGAGTTCAAGAAAGGTGTTTGAGTACTGATATTTTCATAGTAGTTTGTATGATTATTTTGAGGTATAGAAGAACCTAATATGACATTTAATAAGAGTAAAGTATGAAGAAGATGGAGTTTCTTGAGTTGTTTCATGTTCATCTCTTTTCTCTATCAAAAAAAAAAAGGTTTGTTCAATTGTTTGAATCCTAAAGGGTTTTTCCTTTAGAATGATACTAGATAGTAAAGCACTATGTCAAGACAAAATGTTGGCCCCATGGCTTGATTAATGACTTTCTTTTTACCTACTTTTATTGGTCACTAGAAAAAGGTTACATTACTTTGAGGAATCATGCAACTTGGGATTCAAATTTCAAACTTTATTTTCCTTTTTGCTATGCCACATGGAGTAGAAGTTTTGAGACCATCCTTCATCAAGTATGTTGTTTATTATTTTAAATTAGTTATTAAGTTTTACATTATTCATTATCTTTTACCATTGATAATAATTTTCTGTCGCTCCTAACCAACACAATTGACCCAGTGGCATAACCCTAAGACACAATGGGTCGACCTAGTGCTTCTAGAGTGCGAGTGGACAAACTCGGTGTTTGTCTGCGAAATTTGCTTCCTAAACACGAACGGAGAATTAGTCGGCCCGTTGAAAACGTTGGAACACTCTGTGGTAGGTAGCAATGATTTGTGTTTAGGCTTTATAAGACTAAGCAAATAATGCTATGCATCCACCACAGTTAATGAAGACATTGACAACAGTTGTTTAATGTAACACTGAATAGTGGAATTGACTAGAAATAGTGGACCACACACATGCATACATTTAATACATAGAAACATTAATTGCTTGAATATCTTCTGGTTCATGCTGGTGCTTTGACAAGGTTAGATGGGAAATCCAGCACCAGAATCTTGTCAATAGCAGGTGTAAATATTGTAGAGAACTCAAGATGATTTGGGTGAGTCTGAAATGCATTGAAATCCTCTTTCCCATTGAATGTCATCAAGAAAGCATGAGTGAAACCTTGTCTTAGCATTTCGTGGCTTTCAATGTCCTTTCCCCTGTTTACACAACAAATACATGCATATAAGCAAGTGTGTGAGAAATTTTTGTACTTTGTACAAAGGATAAACAAACTTATGTAAATTATATCAACCCAAAATAGGCTAAAAGTTCCTATATTGGGTCAATGTATTTGGTCTTTTTGCTTTATAAAAGCTAATTATAATTTTTTTATTGGCGGACCTAAAACTAGAATTTTAGTAGTCTTACTCTTAGACCGACTCTAAACAAACATTCTATCTGGTCTTATTTATATGAAAAAATTGTAATTTTAGCTAATCTATATTATAAACCAGATATATGAGTTTTTATAAATAAGATCAGTGGGAGTATATAAATCGCGAGATTTGAGGAAGGCAACATAGGACTTCCAACATATTCATTAGTTTTTTTTTGTATAAATCGATTATCCTCTGCGCGCAATTGTAGAGACTAATTCTCTAAGTCGGGTAGGAACACAATGATCGCAAAACTCTTCCTCAAAATATTTAACAATTTGCATATCCAATGTTGGATTCGAACCCAGGATATTGGTTAAGTTGGAAGAGACCTCTACCATCTCATCCAAACACCATATTCATTAGTTTGGCTATGCTTTTATTTGCTAAATCATAAAAGTTCCTTGTGCCTTTTGAAGTCTTGAATATGTAAGGTGACTAAAGAGATAAACCCAGAAAGTCTTTGGTAAAAGAAACAACATGACTATCATGAAAAAGAAAAAACAAATTCATAAGGTCATATTCATATACATACCAATCAAAGGACTTGACAAGCTCAATGCTAGAGATCATGTTCTCCAAACCTTGGACAAGCTCTTCAACTGCCACACCATCCTTAAACTTAACAATTACGTAGTGATTGAATGCCCCCATCTCTACAAGCCCAAAATACAACTTAACTCCTATGAACAAAAGCCAGTCCCTATGATAGCCAATATATAGGCACAAAACCTACAATATCAACATTGTATAATTTGTTGTGTCAAAAAAAAAAAAACATTGTATAATTTGCTGTCAACTACAACAGTCCCTATATGACCACCACAGTGTTACTGCCAAATCCTCATGACCAATTTCACCGATTTTAATCTCAAAAATACAAGTGGACACGGTATAAATTGTCATTGCATACAAGAGTTACAGACCTTTGGTGTCACTCCGCATGAAGGGGGACTGTAATTTCCTCTTATTTAATTAAAAAGATCTAATTAAGTAGTCACTCGCTCTTGTATTACGTACTCAAAGTCGGTAGAAAATGTTGTTTTTTATTGTTAGGAATGCATCACGTTTCTTATTCTTAATTTGAGCATCATATAGTAGTTTATAGCTATCTAATAAAACCAACGCAACTTGTTCAATTTCACCACAACAAACATGCAAAACAAATAAATTAGTAAAACATGTGGTGTTGATAAGATTGTCCTTTTTTTTTTTTTGGTCAACTGAAAGGTTTCATTAATTGGGCCAAGCCACAAAACCAATACATCAAAAGAGGGGAGACCACAAATGTGGTCAGTTCAGAGTAGGAAATAAAATCTAAGTAGGGGGTGTAACCAGCGTAGAGGCGGGGTGAGAGCAAGCGGTGGCTCCATAAAGCGACCAACCCAACAGCTAATACCAAACCCGGCCCAAAGAGAACCACCCTAACCTGAGCAAACTACAATACATTGTAACACAACTAAAACGATAACAAAATAACCAAAAGCAGAAATAACGAAGCGACGATACTTCTTCTCTCTTCACGCGAAACCCTAATTCAGCAATTCTTCAAATCCCACGCATCCGTCGGAAAGCCTTCCGATCCAGACATGGATCGCTACAAGAACAGACCGAGCTTCCTTTTCCAGCACTACAGGCTTCTGCAACCTTCAAAACTACCTCCCCTAAGGCAAAGTAGGAAGCATCTTCATCGGGGGAAAGGGGGAAGCTCTACGAAAGATCAGGCCTTCCTACAGTATCAGGAGGTCGGAACTAGAAGATTCAGCACATTATTACGGTTTCTCCGAGTCAAGCATCGTCGAGAGGACTTGAGGGGGGTTAAGGACCCAATCAGGTTGGAGTTGACCATGGAGAGCCATGTTAGCCACCAGATCTGCTATGGAGTTGGCCTCTCGAGGAATCCAGGTGAAGTCTATAGAGGTAAACCTTTCTCTCATTTCCCAAATGTCTTTTAATATACACTCTATTTCCATTCTCCTAATTGTTCTGTTACATGCCTGTATGAGGAGTTTGGAATCGGCTTCTACCTGCACAGACTTGAAGTTCAAGGAGGCTACCAACGTGAGACCTTCTCTCATTGCCAACGCTTGACATGAAGTGGAGAGCTCGCAAAAAAGGTGAGAATCCTGTTACCATAGCTCCATTAGTATCCCGTAGAATAATTCCACTTTGTGTCCTTTCCGATGAATTTGGGAAAATGATGCATCCGTGTTTAGTTTCATGAAATCACTTCTTGGAGGCTCCACTTGGTTGAGTTCCTTCGAGCACTTAGTATTGTAGTTCTGCATTATGGTTGCTTGAGTTTTTGCACTGAACACGAGTTTTGCCATATATTCTTTTGTTGCTTCTCTTGTTTGTATGAATGTTTGAGTTGGATTGGGTTGTTTGTTAGTAAAGACCATAGTATTCCTAGCAGTCCAGATAAACCACATTGCATTGAAAATAGTTGAGATTGTGTAGTCTTTCTGTTGGGTTGTTTCATATTCCTTCTCTAGTTTCTCTTCCAACCAGGCAGCCATGGTAGTCACATTCCATTCAGTTGGCACCGAGCATACTTGTAAACTATGCCAAATAGGAGTGGTCCAAGGACACAATAGGAAGATATGCTCTGTTGATTCCTCCTCTTGTTTACACACAGGACACATCACCTCCCTAGCTATGTGTTTGATAGATAGATTAAGTCTAGAAGCTATGATCCCCTGTTTAATCCTCCAGATCAGGTGTTTGACTCTTTCAGTCACACTGGCCCCCCAAATGGTCTTCCAACTAGACTCTGAGTGGCAGAAAGAACTAGAAGGGCCTTGTTTAGGAACCTCCAGGCCCTCCCTCAAACATCTATAGCCTGATTTAGTTGAAAAACATCCATCAGTTTCATGTGGCCAGTATAGGCTATCCTGCTGTTTAGACCAACCAATTGGGGTTTTGATTGCTTCAATTGCAGAGTTAGGCTCTAGATACCTCCTTAATTTAGCTATACTCCACCTGCCCGTGCTCACCTCAATTAGGTCCTTCACCTTCAGGCCTCTACCTTCCTCTTTAACCACAGCTTTAGACCCACAAGCTAACCAGTTATCCTCCACCAAGTTCACCTTTTCTCCATTACTAATGCTCCACCTACCCTCCTTCTTCAATAAGTCTCTGCCATGCAGAAGGCTTCTCCACACCCAAGAGATTCCTGATTTAGGTTTAACCTCCCATATGTCATCTTTAGTACAATAAATACTTCTAAGAATAGTAGCCCAGTATTCATTTGGAAATTGAATGCACCTCCAGGTCTGCTTAGTTAGTAAAGATGAATTTTGGACTGCCAAATCCTTAAATCCCATACCTCCTTGACTCTTATGAGTACACATAGTCCTCCAGTTCTTCCAATGTATACCCCTGTTTCTGACCTTGGCACTCCACCAGAACTTAGCTATTGCAGAGCACAAAGTCTGGCAGAAATTCTTTGGCAGCCTCACAATAGCCATGACATAGGCTGGAATGGCTTGAATAACAGATTTAATGAGAATCTCCTTGCTCGCTTGGGAGAGTCATCGCTCTTTCCACCCTCCAATTTGAGAGAACTCTCTCCTTAATCCATCAAGCGCGATACCGGCGCCCCATTCGGTGTGCACTCCAAGGTATTTACGGGAGTCCCAAATAGGAATGTTGAGGATACCACCAACTCAACCCCACATCGCCATACTTGTCCCTTTACCTAGCACGGACTGACTTTTGAAGATTTATCTTCCGACCAAGCACTAGAGAAGTCGTTAAGGATTCTCACCCATTGGTACATCTCCTCCTTAGAAGCCTTGCCAAACAAAATAAAGTCATCAATATTTCCAGATTGAAAGAACAAACTGATAGCTTGGAAGACATCCTGTTTAATTGTTTCCCAATTTTTCTGATAGAACAACCCATTTAACCCATCAGGGCCAGGAGCTTTTTGAGCTCCTAGACTAAAGACTGCTTGTTTCACCTCACACATAGTAATAGGAGCTAGGAGCATTCCATTCTCCTCCTCTGTGACCAACTTGGGGATGACATTCAGACAAGATTCCTCATTGGAAGAACTTGAAGCTGTGTATAAGGACTTGTAGTATTCTTCAATAGCTTTCATGATGTCCTTATTCCCTTCCACCCATTCTCCTTCCAAGTTCTTAATTCTATCTATTCTGTTTCTGTCCCTTCTCTTAAGAACTTACCCATCCACAGTGTGCAAATGGGCCTTTTTTTTTGGACCCCCACCCCATCCCATAAACCCCCACCCAATAACAAAAATCCCAAAATGCCCTTTGAAACTTAATTTTTTTAAAAAAAAATAAATAAATCGTATATACCCCTTTGGGTACGTATATACGATGGTTATTTTTTGTCCAATCGTATATACGTACTCAAAGGGGTATATACGATGCACTTTTTATTTTTTTTAATAATTTGTTTTAATTTTTATTACTAAAAGGCTACTAAAAATTCGTTAAATAGTCAAAACTACTCCAAAAAATTATAAAAACACCACTAAAAATCTAACAAAACCAAAATAAGGCTATACAAATTTTTTAGATTTTTGGAGACTATGAAAAATTTAAAAAAATCGTAAAAATAGTAAACTTGATGGAATT
The DNA here is from genome assembly GCA_020916435.1 of Oxytropis ochrocephala. NCBI lineage: Eukaryota > Viridiplantae > Streptophyta > Magnoliopsida > Fabales > Fabaceae > Oxytropis > Oxytropis ochrocephala. The sequence goes on from CM037094.1 coordinate 88,023,431, forward strand.
TGGGATTTTGAGGCCGTAGTCCCGTAAGAAGTTCCTTCTACGAGTCTTGATTCTTGATTTTTGGATTTAATAGTTGTGGTTTCATTACGATCGGAGTATGTTGCCCAAAAACCGATTTTTAGCCTAAATTATTCGTTCGACGTATAACATCGTCACATTTTAACGAACTACACACAAAACCTATTTTCAGGACTTATATAATTTTTATTTGACTTAAAAAATTAAAAAAAAATACAATGGGGGGTCGTATATACACACGAGGGGGTATATATACGACCCTATTTTTTAGGCATCGTATATACACCTCCCAAGGCGTATATACGATTAAGGTGGGGGTTTTCCAATCGTATATACGCCTTGGGGGTGTATATACGATGCCTAAATGCATAGGGTCGTATATATACCCCCCAGGTGTATATACGATTGGTCAAAAATTTGTAAAAAAAATACGTTTTCAGAAGGGCATTTTGGGGTTTTCAATGTGGGTGGGGGTTTATGGAGATGGGGTGGGGGTACAAAAAAAAAACCCTGTGCAAATTCGTCAGAGTACACAAGGTTCGCCCCAATGATACCGATGTTACAATACAGCAAGAATTGGTATTAACTAGCAACGAAAAAGCTAGGAAATAGAAAATGGTGAAGGATAAACTTCAAGCAATGTTGCCTTTTACTGATGCATTATTTTCGTTTTTAATAATAAAAAAACCAGCTGACAAGACAAACAACTAATCACGCATTTTTCTTTACACACCACGTACTGATAGGTGATCTAGTGAATAGTGATGTAATCTGAAATCATTTAATAAATTTTATAACTCGTTATTAAATTCAATAATAATGTAAAGTCACTGCTAAAGTTTTCACTGTGTGAATACGCATACAAACTCAATTCTCTAGATGACAAACATCTTCCATAACTAGAGTGTATTCCAAACTACAAGAACTCAGAAGGCTCCAGCTTCTGTTCCACGAAACGAAGACCCCGTGCCTTGCTCCTAAGACTAGAAATACGTTTTGGTGCCCTCGACCACGTATGTGTTGTTCCCATTCATGTAATCCTCTAAGCACCCGATCATTGCAGGCCTGTCAACAGAAAGATCATAAGAAACAGATTGTGTTTGATGGTGTAAAAGCACCACTGTACCGGTGCAGTATGTGCTGGAATCAGTGTAGGTGTGTGCGCGCACAGAAAAATAAGATGAGATGAACTGTAATGCATGATGCGCGAAATCGTAAAACAGTAAAATGATTAATGTGTATGTAACATTGTTATGCTAGTACAACACACATGACAACATTCTGTGTGCCAAAATCCAGTGAATTTTATACAGAAAATTTTTGAGCATCCAAATGTAAATTTTCGATAAACTTTTAATGTTTAAAAAACTGATTCCCCTTAAATTTTTCTGTAGTTAATTGATAGCAATTTGTGGTGCAGAATAGCTCCAAGACCTCAAAAGCATTGGTTTGCAACAGATAACCAGTCATAAGAATCACCCCATTCTTCCTTTCCCGAATAATGAGGTGTGATTCAAGGGTGATCAGGCAAAATAATGCATCTCTCTTTGTGAAATGAAAGGGGTTAATGTCCCATGCCAGACAGATTCTAAAACATAGCAGACCTTGCATTTGTATTGAGTCCAGAGGTCCCTTTGGATTATTTTCGTCCCAGTGTCATTTGACATCTCAGAAGTGGATGACAAGGTTCCATTCTCACTCAGGAAAGATTTAACTATCTTTGTGGCAGATTCAACCACTTCGCTACTCCATACATCATTTGATTTGCCTAAAAAGAAAATATCTAAATCAAAATATAATTCAAAAAGTTAATTGATGATATAAGCAACACATAATAGAGAACAAGATTAAGATATTTTACTCAGTATTGATTCTGTGGAATCAACATAGTGTATGTTCCAACCAAACAATGTTTGCAGTCGATTGAGCATCCTCTTCTGTCATGAACAAAGATTCCATATCAATCTCAGGCATCAAATCTCTGTGCTATAATGTAGATAGTTGGTTTCCACCAAAAAAAAAAAAAGTAGATAGTTGGATCATTCCTGTTACTTTCTCTTCCAGTTAACGTGGTCTTAAACAAAAAAGTGATACATTACAGAAGAGAGAACAAAATTTAGAGAACAGAGCACCAAGAAAAAACTGATAGTAACTCCAAATTGCTAAACAGTCTAAAAGGCAAAAAAAATCCAAACATTGTACAAACATCTATGTGAAATAAAATCAATTAAAAAATAATGAAATATAAATTTCGTACAGTTATATCAGAAATTCAGAATACACACGAAGCATCTCGAATAATTGTCTTACACATGAGATTGGTCAGAAAGATGTCTAATTTTTCAGTTTCGCATAACTTTGCAAGTCTGGCCAAAATAAATGTTGAGTGAAGACTGCTTCTTTAAGAAAGTTACAGAATAGATGAAAAGTTAATTTTACCTGTCGGCGAACAAGTCTCCTGGTATTAAGTTTTACTTTCTCAATTCCTTCTTCCAAAAGAGTTAGAGATTTAGCATCCGACAAAGATTTCAACCTTTCCATCAGATTACCATTAAACAATGGCTCACCCTTTTCTAAACTTGATCCATCAGTCAATTCCTTCTGGCTCCAATTTATGTTTTCAACAACACAAGTTCTAATAAGAAGCTCAAATTCACGGACACCAATAGCTTGTCGCAAACCTCTAGTATAATCTGCATTAGAAGTGTAAATGTCATAGACTTCATCGAGCAATCCAGCATCCATCATGCAATCTACCCTTTGCTCTACATATCTGTCTAGAACTGGGAGAGATGTGTCCACACATATAAAACAGCAATCATATCTGAAGTTATCAGCTTGACCCCACTTCTGCCCTGCCACAAGCAAGACTGATATTATTTAAAAGAAAAGAAAAGGATTTAACAGACATATTGCAATAAAACACATGAGCAATTGGACATCCTTCTTCCATTTCTATAGATCCAGTTTAGGGTAATTAGTAAATCATGGAAGCAATCTGATAAGCAATTGACTACTCGGGGAACACCCCCCCCCCTGAAGTCAAGTTGTAAAGGGGGAAGAACCAAGGCACTAAAGTTCTCCACTGAGCAATCCTATACTACTAGATATGGGACTTGGGCACCCCCATAATAACCAAGTTCCTACTATAATTTCCTGTGACATGAGAATGGAACTTATATTATAAACATAACTTCCATTCTCACCTCTGCATCCTACCATATGAATTGGAAAAAAACAAACACCCCAAAGAGAAAAGATATTCTATTGAATTTGTAATCAGTTCATCAATATAAAAGAAAACAAGATGACAAACCTCTGCTGCCTTTCCTTGAAAAACTTTGCTAGGAAGAACACCGGTGCGAGAGTACAAACTAATATACTGATTTATCTAAAAACAAAAAAGAAAAGCAAATGTTAATGTGTAATCCCCAGTTAAGCATTGCACATAAATTTAAAAGCTCCTTGGAAATTTATTGAAAGTGAAAAATGCTTCTAAGGAATGTAATGCTGCCAGAACTTTTATAAAAAACATTAAAATTATAAAAATATAATTCCAAATTTATATCTGCATCTGCAAAAATATGTTGCATATATAGCTCTATCTGAATAAATGATATGGCCCTATGTAAGCGTATCAAGAAGAAGAAAAAATTACACCTCCGACCTTCCTATGGTTATTTGGATGGATTCTATTTGCTGCAATTGGATCAATATCTTTAAGCAAATCATAACTGATGTCTGAACTGTCATTTTCAGCAGCCAAACTATCATCAGACTGTGTGATACCTACAAAATTACAATTGAATAGAAACTAAGTATACATTAACAAATAGGGGGGGGGGGGGGGGGGGAATAGAGAACCGAATAGCAATGTACCAAGTGAGTCACCCAGATAGCTTTCATCCAAATCATCTGCCGAATCATCTAGAAGGAATGAACTCACAAGAGCCTGAAGTGCAAAACAGAAAAAAGTGCTGAGAAATGGTTAACCAATTTAGGACACCTATATTCGATAATCTTTTTAATGGTTAACATAGTTCACGCACGCGAATAATGAAGTATTGATTTGATTGGGTCAATGATTATATAATGTGTTGCAACTCATTAACCATCAATTGAACCTCATTAACCACAAGTTTAAATGTTCTTAACCACAACTTTTAGGCTCAACTACATGTAGTTTAGAACACCTACAATAATCACATTCAAATTATTGTTTAGTAATGAATTGAAGAAATGACGATAAAAAAATGCACATAGAATGGTTCAAAAAATCCCTACCTGTATATAGTAATTAGTACCCCCAACTATAATGGGTAAGTGATTACGAGCCAATATGGCATCAATGATCTGAAAAACAGAGAAAATAAATATTAATGAACTAAAATGCCAGGAGAAAATAAAAATTTCATTCTTCCTTACAATTATCAATTCACAATGAGCCTTGAAACCTTAGAACTTACGGGGATAGCAGAATCCCGAAACGACTTGGCCGTGAATTCCGAGTTTGGGCTTACAGTACCCAAAAGATGGTGCGGCACTCCTGTAACAAACAAAATGAGATTTTAGAAAAGGAAATAAATTCGGAGGAAAAATCGGGTGCGAGAAGATGCGGTGGTACCGTTTTGGTCAGAGAAGGGGAGTTTGTTGGTGAGAACGTCGAGGCCACGGTAGACTTGCATAGAATCGGCGTTGATAACTTCGAGAGGGAAGTGGGAGGCCAAATCAACGGCCAGCTTCGACTTACCAGAACCGGTGGGGCCGGTTATAACCACCACCTTTGGTCGTCGTTCTCCGTGACTACTAGGGTTTGAAGTTACGGTAGTGTTCTCCGTCGCCATCGCGTCACTATTTCGCCCGTACACCTTCTGTTCTCTCTCCTTTATTTTTATATATATATATATATATATATATATATATAGAGAGAGAGAGAGAGAGAGAGTTAAGTTGACTCACTTCTTCTAACGATGTGCATCAACTCAGTAATTGATCGATAATGTAAAATATATATATATACACACTAGTATCTGACCGTCGCGATGATATCTTGTGATTAAATTACCGTGATATTACCGAAACTAAAATTTGAAAAGAACCAAATCTTATTCGTTTTGCATCTAATTTATTTGTTTCTTGAGTGTGATTCATTAGGATTAGGATTAGGTTAAGATTAGATTAGGATGTTGGTTGCCTTTATACCGAATTGGTATTTTTTTGAAATAAAACAATTTCAATAGAGAAGAAGACAAAGGCATCTCGAACAGTTATGGATCGGTATTTGGTGGTGGTGTTTTTTTTGAGTCGAATCGCTTCAAGAATTTATTAATGGAGTTGCGCAGAGCGGATTGAAGAGAAGGCGAAGGGCGATCCGTTAAGCTCCAAAATCGAAGGCGTGGAATAAATAATTGATTTGTCATATTTCGATTGGATAATGATAAAAAGCAGATGTATAACACTTGTCATATTTTAAAATTAAAATTAAAAAACAAAAAACAAACGGGCCGGCCCATGGGCCCATGGGCCAGGCCGGGCCGGCCCAATAACATCATCGGGCCAATCGGGCCGGGCCAAAAAACATACCGTTGATTTTGGGCTACTATTTTTAGAGCCTGCCCGCTTAAAAATCGGCCCATTTGGTAAGCCATTGGTAGGGCCCAAATTGATGACTCTCTACGTCGTGCTATGCACGAGAAAATTGATATCTGAAATTGTCAATTTTTTTAAAATAATTAAGATATTTTAATAATTTGAATAGTTATGGAATAAAAAATAATAAAATTAAAAATAGTAATCATGATACTGATAACAAACAAATAAATAAAATCAAATAAATTTGGTGCAATGAAAAAAAGTAGCTCACAACATAACTCGTGAAATGAAAGCAAAAAACAATAAAATGACAGAACTGTTTTTTGGGTATTTTATTTAAAGCTTAGGCAAATTGTAAAATTAATTATTATATTTAAATAAATGTAAATTATATTTTCATAATCAAATAAATCTATTAGTTAACTTATTAACTTAGTAATGAATAAAAAATAATGATTTTCCTAAAACTATTTATATTTAAATTGTTATTTCTGAGTTTGCATGTAAAGACAAAAATAAAAAGAAAATAATTCAATATAGAGCATAGTATAATTAATTAATTAATTAATTCTAATTAATATTCTTCAATATAAAAATTCATCACTTTTTATATTGTGGTATTTTAAAATGATTCACATGAAACCAAGCTGATTTTTTTCGATTATTCGCCCAGGATGACGATGGGGAGGAGCTAACGCGGGGGATACTCCCCCCACTCCCTTGTCCCCGCCACTCAAAATGCACATCCCCATCCCCAATCCTCATCTGGGGGCGAGGTCTTCCCTACAGATCCCCACGGTCCCTGTGGAGAGGCCATAAAATTATTAAAAATTAACAAAAATATGAATTGAAATATAAATCGAATAAAAAATATATATAAAGTAATACTACAAAGATGAATAGTTTCACATTTTAATATAGAAAATATAAAAGTTACTCCTACTTTGATATATCTTTTTTGTTACAAAAGAGAGAAAAATTATTGCTTTAATATTTTAATATTTTAAAAGTATAAAAGTAAAAATAAAAATATAAAATTCACACTACTCAAATGTTTATTAATGTTTTTTTATAAAAAACACATATCAAGAGACTAAAAAACCAATTACTTATAATAAAATATATATCTATAGTAAGAATATTGATGTGATATATTTAGGGCAGGGATTTGGTCTCTGTCTCCAACCCCAAGTTGATTGTGGGGGGATTTTATTCCTTATCCTCGTACCCACGGAAAAAAATTCCCCACCCGTAGGGCTCCTTATTGGACAATCACCGTAGGAATCCCACTAATAATTCTCTAAAATTAATTATATTTAAATAGATGTAAATTATATTTTCATTATCAAAGAAATATAATAACCCAAGAGCACTTAGATGAGATGGTAGAGGTCTCTTCCAACTTAACCAAGATACTGGGTTCGAATCCAGTCTTAGGAATGCAACCGTGTTAAATCTCTTGAGGGAGAGCTTTGCCGCCCATTGTGGTCCTACCCGGCTCGAGAGATTAGTCTCTGTAGTTGCGCGTAGAGGCTACCTGGTTTATACAAAAAAAAAGCTGATAGTTACCTTAGTAATTACTAAAATATAATAATGATTTTCCTAAAACTATTAATATTTAAATTGTTATGTTTGTGTTTGCATGAAAGACAAAAACAAACAAAAAATAATTCAGTATTGATTATAGTTTAATTAATAAGTATAATTAATATTCTTCAATATAAAAATGGGTTTTTTTGTACCCCCCACATCCTCCCTCCCACCCCCATAACTCATTTTATTCCAAAACTACCCTTCAGTTTTAAAAAAAAAAACATTTTAGAAAAATTTCCGGAAATACCTCACAAAATGGTATTTTCGGTTCGTATTTTTTTTGAAAAAAAATTACGTTGGGATTCCCGGATTTACCTCATAGGTAGGTAAATCTGGTTCATAAATTGTGAACCGAATTTACCTACCAATGAGGTAAATCAGGAAACCCCTTTTTTAAAAAAATAATTTAAAAAAGATCGCGTTTGTTACAATTTAAAAAGCGATCACGAATGCGTTACGATATACGAGTCGAGATCGTCTAAAGATACTAGTAAAGATACGATCTGAGCGCGTTGCGAACCTATTACAATTTGCGTATTTTAGATCGCAATTAGACATATCTTTACTTGTATATTGTACGCAGCGTTAGTATCGTATTTTAAATCGTAATGACAGCGTATCTTTAAAAAAATTAAAAAAGGGGTTTCCCGGATTTACCTCAAAGGGAGGTAAATCCGGTTCATAAATTGTGAACCGGATTTACCTACCTATAAGGTAAATCCGAAAAACCCACGAAGCATATTTTTTTCAGATTTATGAACCGAATTTACCAAAAATTTAGGTAAATCCGGTTCACAATCGTGAACCAGATTTAGGTAAAACTGAGATAAGTTCGAATAGTTAGGGGTTGGTTTCCAGGATTTAAGAAAAAAAAGGGGTAAGTTCGGATGTTGTGTGTTATGTTTTATATTTGAAGGGTTTTTTTGTCCAAAAGTGAAAAATGGGGGGTGGGATAGATAAGGGAGGGGTGAAAAAAAACCCTATAAAAATTCATCACTTTTTACACTGTGACATTTCATTTTTTTTGTCGAAACACCGTGACATTTCAAAATGATTCACATGAACCAAATCCAAATTTCTTTCAACCTTGAGTCAAATTTTGCTACTTTTTCATCTCGATCATAGGCAGAATTTAGCGAACCGCTTGAATGTAAAGTTGATAGCCATGTGTCCCATCATTAAATTCTCTCAATACATCTTTCAGTCAATGTTTTGAAAACCAAATCGGCCATCTAATAGGTGAAAAATCCGAGTCATGATTGAATCGCTTTAAACCATGTTGAAGCGCTAAATAACTGAACTGAAGTTAGTGTCGAGTCATGGCTTAACTTCTTAAATTATTCGGTTGGATTATGTTTAAGACACTGATATTAGTTTTAAAAAAAACAATCGTTTGTAATGTGAGGGAAAAGCCACCTTTTTAACCCATACTACCAATGAATATAAAAAAAATGAAACAAGTAAACACATTGAAAATGATGGTAATTGAGAGATTAATCAAATGACTCATCTTTATTATATATATATATATATATATATATATATATATATATATATATAATTCCAATCTCGTTTATTAATATTTTTTAATTAAAAATACATATAAAAGACTAAAAAATCAATAACTTATAATATAAAATATATCAATAATAAGAATATATATTTAATATATTCAGGTCGGTGATATGTTGTTAGAATATTTTTAAACCTATCATAAGTCACAAATTTGTAACTTATTTTTAAACCTATCATAAATCACAAATTTGTAACAAATTGATACATTTATATATGTTACAATTGATACATTAAAATTTGTAATGTATTTTTAAAATTTAGAACGCCTTTTTTAATAAATCAGTTACAATATGATTATACATTATAATAAGATAATTAAAAATATGACTATAGTTACAATATGATTATACATTAAATTTGAGGGCTTAAAAATATTTAATGTTACAATTGATACATTAAAATTTACTGATTAGAATATGATTATACATTAAAATTGATACATTAAAAATATTTAAACATTCAAAACGTCTTTGATGCAATAAATATAAATTCATGAATAATCAATTTTTGTAGAAATCGTATGTTTATATATGTTATCAATACCAAGCAATATTAAATAATCAATTAGTAAAAATTCATGTGTAGAAATCATTCGTTTATTTCATTTCTCCGCTTTTTAGATGATTTTTCAATTCTATTATCACATGAATAATCAAATTTTGTAGAAACTATACGTTTATATATGTGAGTATTTCATTTCATTTGAATAATCAAATTAAACATTATGGCGTTATATATAAATGTGATAATACATAATTTTTACTCTAAGAATTTAAATGGACTCAATTTTTTTCACGATATCATCATACTGGAGGTACACGTACACCGAAGTATATTTCACACTCCTTTCAGTTACACATGTTAAAATCATTTCAGCGAATTTTTGCATCTTTGGTATCTAGCAAATGGTTTTGATTATTGCACATAAAATTCTGAAAACATCGAAATCATCATAGTGCAATATATTGGATTAATAATATGTTAATACAATTTCATTTGATAGGTTCATTTAAAATATATGGGTGTCAAAAATTTTTGCACATTAATACATGTGATAGAAAACCAAATGACAACATGTCAAATCATCATTGATAAACTCCAACTTAGTGCATTTTTAGGGATATATTTGAGCTATTTTTGGAGCAATTACAATCAATTAAATAAATAAGTGATTTATTTTACTCTTTATTGTCTTGAGAAATTAAATATTAAAACATATATATATATATATATATATATATATATATATATATATATATATATATATATATATATATATAAGAAGCCAAAAGGAAAGGAGTTGAATTAAGGTTGCAGTGGAAAGAAGTGGTGGAATAAAGAAATGACTTGTGACTCAAAACATAAAAAAAGGCTATTGCTTTTCCCACACCCTCCTACTCCAAACACACCCCATAAGGGTGTGAAAAGACAAATGACCAGCCAAAACCTCTTTTTTTCACGAAATTTCACTGTTCGAACACGGGCCTTGAGCGAGTTCGAATGACATCGTTCGTGTGTGTTAAATCTTGACTTCACACCTCTTGTGCGTAATTTCACCTGCTCGAACGAGGTCATTCGAGCAGTTCACATGAGGTGTTGAACACCCTATTTTATTACAAAAATGGACTCTCACACCACATTCACCTTTTTACTGTTCGGTTGACCTCAACCGAATAGATTCGATTGACCATCCCCGAATTGGGGAAAACACGCACTCCACTTAAGGGTATTTTTGGAATATTTGAAGTTAAGGGGTGTGAAAGAGTAGGAGGGGGTGTGGGAAAAGCAACACCCAAAAAAAACAAGGCCCACGGCCTGTTTGAATCCAATCCACAATTATCCTATCTTATGCTCTCTCACGGAACCCTAGGGGGGCGTTTGTTTCCTGGTTAGAAATTACATTCCAAGGAATTACATGCTCAGGAATCTATTGACTGGGAATGTGATTGCTGAGTATTTTCTTAAACGTGTTTGGTTTGTTACAAGTTTAGGAATCCAATTCTTGGGAACAATTTATAAAACTTGTTTGGTTGGTACCATACATTCCTGGGAATAAACATTATAATTATCAAAATACCCTTGTTTATATTTGTGTTTTGTTACAATGCCCTTGTTTATATGACATGTTATTTTAACTTAATAAGTTATTAAAGATGAAATAAAAGTATAAAATTAAAGTAATTATTAACTTATAATTTTCTTACAATAATCTTTTGTAATAAAGTTTATTGTAAAAAAATTATATATATATATATATATATATATATATATATATATATATATATATATATATATATATATATAAATAATAATGATGAGTGAGTGAGGGTTAATAATGTAATTTCGTGCTAAAAATTGAAACTACTCTATCTTTGGAATGGAAGATTACCACCAATTATGGGAGCGTGATTAAGCGTAAGTGGGAAAAATAGTTTTAGACTAAACATAATTCGCTGGAATGCGACTTTTCTTTTTTTAACTACCAAAACATGAGAATCTTCCATTCCGGCGCAGATTCCTGAGCCTCTTTTGCCTCCCAAACAAACGCCCCATAGGAGAAAGAGGAAGGAAAGGCAACGTGATTTGAGGGAGGGAGCTGCACACCTCACAAGCTCATATATATATATATATATATATATATATATATATATATATATATATATATATATATAATAGTGCTGCAACAAAAGAGGGAAAAAAAAAAGGAGACAACGCAGAGGACGCAAGAATTAAAAGGTGGATACACAGTAGCCGAAGGGAAGAAGACCTGACGCAAGAGTTGAGAGCCGCACACACTGACGCAGGCGGTGAAGAGTGGGGGATTTTGGATATTGTTTTTCACACCGTGAGAGAGCTCTGGAGCAGAAAAAAGAGACTGAATACTCAGAATAATAATTCCTCTAATTTCTGGGTTATTTTTATCTCTGTAATTCATGACTCTAATTTCTATTTTATTGTTCTTAATTACTATGTATACCTAAATCCTCTTCTAGGGTCTTAGGTGAATCTTGCATGATTAGAGACCATTTTTATGTTCTAATTTCTAGTTTGAATTCCTGTTTTTATTTTAATTGATATTGTCCTATTGTTTTTATCACATGATTAGGATTAGCTACCCTTTGCATGTTTATAATCAATTAGTTGATCAGCGACCGTACTGCAATTAGTCTTCCAATCATTCAACCTTTTTGCTCTTTATGCTTTTCCTGAATTTAAATTCTTGCATGACCAAACGGGGGTTAATTTAGGGAAAAAAATATTAATCGCGAATGACCAAACGGATTAATAGTTTTAGTAAAGGATTAGTAATTAAATAAAATAAGGAATTCGGTAGAATTAGGACATAGGGAATCGAAACTGCAAAGTGAAACCAGTGACTCTGAGCCTCTCACCATTTATTAAACTTGTATTTTAATTCTCGCTATTTATTTCTTTTTATTTTAGTTTCTATAAACATCAAATTATTTGTTCGTCTAAACATTAAATAATCTTGACTAGTTTGGTATTTGTTAATTAATCCATGTGGATACGATATTCTTTATACTACTTTTGCAAAAGAGTACACTTGCTCTAATTAATCCCTAGTTTGGTACTTGTTAATTAATCCCTGTGCAAACCTATTATACTCCTTCAACATGAAATTCGAAAATGTTGAAGAAGAAGCTTCCAAGAGGTGCAGGTTTTTGTGATGAAAAGATGATGTTTAGGGAAGATGAAATGATGGTGCTGAGAGTGACTCAACCTATCACTCAACTTGAGATATTTATATCCATTGTCTTGTAGAGAGTTACAATATAAAATAAAACTTTTATTTATTTATTTCTCATCAATCTTATTCTAACGTTACACTATATCTAACCGTTTTATTGTCAAATAACTAATAGATATAATTAATATAGGTGACATGGGATAATATTTATTGTCAAAATGATCATAGTGTGCCATGTGGCAAAATAATCAATGAGATTATTTCCAATTGTATTGTATATAGATATAGATATAGATATAGATATAGATATCAATTAAATTCTTATGTGTATCAGCGGTTTTTATAACTTTCTTTTTGGTTTGTAGATTAAGTGGTAATTGTCACTAAAAATTCACGCACTTTATAATCTGTGAGGTCCTAGATTGAACCCGAGGCGTTATATCCAAATTTCTAACAATTTCGGTATTGTCATACACCAATTTTGTCAGAAGCAGGTCAAAACCCTAATTTTTAGAAAAATAAATAAATAGAAGAGAAAATAGCATCATGCATTGCATTCAGGGTTCTAAAAGTTATTTGAGGGTACGTAGGACCGAGTTCATGTCCCGTCAAGCACCCTTTTAAAAAAAAATTGTTTTGTTCCGCTTTTCAAAGATACCAAAAATATTCTTTTTCTCCTGTTTTCAATAAAACAAACTCTTAAGTAAAAGAAAAGAAAAGAAAAGAAGTAGAACAAATTGTTTTCAACTCAAACTTTTGTCTAAACCACACATCAAGTTAATGGTTCCCTTTCGGTAGAAATGACGTGTGGGATGCTAATACCTTCCCCATGCGTAACCGACCCCCGAACCTACATCTCTGGTTTTCAAAAGACCACCCGTTTTTTTTTTCCAAAAAAAGGTTTTTTCAATGTTTTCCTAAATAAATATTGGTGGCGGCTCTACAATTTTTCACGTTGTCAAACGAGAGGTCCAAATCGAATTTTTCGGGGCGCAACAGGTATTTGTCAAGGTCTTACAGATAAACTTTATTTTTGAATTAAATATTTTGAGTTTTTTAAAAGGATTTAATTTATATACACAACATATGTATGCGTGTTTTACAACATTTACCAATTACAAACCAGGGTCGTCTAACATGTGCAAGACGTGCTTGCGCACAAGGCCCAACCTCAAAAAAAAATTAGGGCCCCAAAAATTAAAACTAACACATAATTCATAATTGTCGGCAGCTTAAAATAGTCTGAAGTTAAGTATCTTTATAATTATTGGCGACTACTCAATACAATATGAGATTTGGTTGATGAATTTGCTTCAAAAACTGCGCAGAGGAAAGCTCTTTTTAAGTAACTAGAAGGTTGATATTATTTTGAGATTATATCAAAATGTTATTTACAATTTATTTAATAATGTAGTTTCTGATTTTTGGTGATTTATTTGATTTTTAAAAAAATTTGGGGCCCAAGTTTTAAGATTTGCACAGGGCCCCCAATTTGTTTGAAACGGTCCTATTACAAACTGACACATCATTAAAAAGAAGTCAATCAATTGATAATTATCTTGTATTTCAATTAATTCAAGAATTGTTATTGGTTTTGATTTTAAAAGTCTATACGGTAATTTATATGTGTACATTATGTGTACATAAATTAAACATTTTTAAAAGGGAGACTCCCGCTGAAATTTTTTGATGCACATTCACCTTGGAAAAATCATTAGTAAGGTAAGATAGAATTTCACCTCATTTTATTAAGAAGAAAAAAACAAAATCAAAAAATCAGAGAGGCTAGGCCTTTTTGGGAAAATAAAAACAAACATAAAATGAGATAATAATCAACTTTCTTTTTAGTATGAGGACAGAGATCTCGGGTTCAGCCATAATTAATCATGTAAAGTGTCCAATTTATAACAATAGATTTATCGATTGTTCTAAACATTACCAATAGCTTGAATAATTTCAAACTTATTGGTTTATCGACTTATTTGGTCTTGAATAATATAAAACCAATATCAAACTTATTGGTTTATCGACTTACTAGGACGATTACATGCGATCTGCGGAGAGGTGATAATAACGTGCATCTGGATGTAGTTTGAAAAAACATCAATATTTTATAAGGGGTATAAAAATACGCAAAACATATATAGCGAAGAGGCAACAATAGCTTGGTGGAATGAGGCAACAATGTCGGTCCAAAAATATAGAGTGAGAGTATATTGGTAAACAGTGGGGTACAAAATGAGGGGTACATTTTGATAATAAAAAAAAAGTGTTGGACAAATTAAAAGTTTGTCAGGGGTATGTCGGTCCAAAAATATAGAGTGGGAGTATATTGGTAAATAGTGAGGTACAAAATGAGGGGTATATTGGTAAATGGTGGGGTACAAAATATAGAGTGGGGGTATGTCGGTCCAAAATATAGAGAGTGGGGGTATATTGGTAAATGATGTGGGGTACAAATGAGGGTATATTGGTAAATGGTGGGAATAAAATTTTCCCACCAAAAGTGGATAAAAAAAAGTGTTGGACTAATAA
This sequence comes from Oxytropis ochrocephala, assembly GCA_020916435.1. Taxonomy (NCBI): domain Eukaryota; kingdom Viridiplantae; phylum Streptophyta; class Magnoliopsida; order Fabales; family Fabaceae; genus Oxytropis; species Oxytropis ochrocephala. The sequence goes on from CM037094.1 coordinate 88,038,453, forward strand.
ATATTTGTCAGGGGTATGTCGGTCCAAAAATATAGAGTGGGGGTATATTGGTAAATAGTGAGGTACAAAATGAGGGGTATATTGGTAAATGGTGGGGTACAAAATATAGAGTGGGGTATGTCGGTCCAAAAATATAGAGTGGGGTATATTGGTAAGCAGTGAAGTACAAAATGAGGGTATATTGGTAAATTGGTGGGAATAAAATTTTCCCACCAAAAGTGAGAAGTCAACGATTGTGTATTAATAGTTTCTCGGATAAAGTGGGGGTATATTGGTAAGCAATAGAGAAGACAAAATAAAGGGTACATTTTGATAATAATAAAAAAAAAGAATCTTTGGAAAAAAAAAAAAATTATGAGGGTATGTCGGTCTAAAAATATATAGTGGGGGTATATTGGTAAACAGTGGGGTACAAAATGAGAGGTATATTGGTAAATGGTGGGGCACAAAATATAGAGTGGGGATATGTTGATCCAAAAATATAGAGTGGGGGTATATTGGTAAACAGTGGGATACAAAATAAGGGGTATATTGGTAAGTGGGTGGAAAAAAATTTTCCACCAAAATCGGCAAAGATGCGATCTTGCTATTATAGTTGTCGATTTGGTTTTGAATCAGTCCAATAAATATCTTATTTAAATATTAGAAACCAATAATATCAACTTATTTGAATAATATCTAAATTTTAGGTAGTTGGGTTGATTTATAAATAAACTTAAAGTTTGACTGATTCAAAACCAATAATATTTGAATCTAAATATGTAAAATCTTGTTTCTAATCAAGAACATAATTATAAGAAAAATATTAAACAAAGCTTGAATAAAACTACCTCTAATTCATTTTATAATAGATAAAAGATAATGTAGTTTTTGGTTTATTAAATAACTAATATATTTTTTCTTTATTATAGACAAAATACACCAGCTACTAAATGAATTAAAAACAATATTGTCTCTTATAAAATAAATCAAAAGTACTACCTTTTTATATAGGCTTAAATATACCCTGCATATGAAATATACCAATTATTTACAATTCTTTCTCTCTACTTTGTTAGATTTTGTTTACACTCTCTTTATTCCTTTTTTTTTCTCTTTCTTCTTACACTCTCTTTCCTCCTTTTCACTTTTCTCCTACACTATTTTTCTTCTTTTTTTCATTTTACTTTTCCCATAAACAATTATTTTCTTTCTCATATCACTTCACATTAAAAAAAATTATCACCTTAAAATTTTAATTTTTCTCTCCAAAATCGGTTTACACTCTTATTGAAAATCTACTATCACCTCTTATTGGTAATCTACTATCAATCTTTTATTATCTGTTACAATCTACTAATCAACTAAAATAATCAATTGAAACTCTGAGATAGCTGCAATAATATATAAAAAAATACGGGATAACTGCACTAATATATAAAAAAAATACGAGATTAATATTTGACATCGATAATTAATTTTTTTGAATACTACTACTGCAAACCTATTATCTAAAAAATAAGAAGACTTAATGACTATTTAAACTACTAACTAATTTTTAAAATAAATATTTCTTATTAATATTCTACTATCTAACTTTTACTATCAACTATAATCTACTAATCAACTAAAATAATCAAATGAAACTACGAGATAACTGCACTGATATATATAAAAAACACGGGATAACTGCAGTGATATATAAAAAACACGACATTCATTTTTGTCATTGATAATTATAATTTTTGAATACTACTATAAACCCATTATATGAAAAAACAAGAAGTCTTAATGACTATTTAAACTGATTAACATTTAAAACACATGACATATTTTTCACTAATACCTAAAAAATGACAATTGTCACCGATATATTCATCGTTTACTATCTATTATAATCTACTAATCCACTAAAATAATTAATTGAAACTACGAGATAACTACAATGATATATAAAAAAACACGGGATAACTGCACTAATATATCAAAACACATGATTAATATTTGTCATTAATAATTAAAATTTGTGAAGACTACTATAAACCTAGCTACTATCTTAAAAACAAGAAGATTTAATGACTATTCAAACTACTGATTAATATTTAAAACAATTTTTTTTTATTTTCACAGGATAATGCTAAAATAACCCATGCGTATTTTATCAATAAGAAATATATAAAACAAGTATGCACGGGATAATGCTAAAATACCCCTATCTTTTACTATATTTCTTATTGATAATCCACTATCTCTCTTATAAATATTTATTATTGATAATCTATACTAAACAAGTATCAATTATTTCCTTTCTTATTCATAAAAAAGGAAATGATTGAAACTAGGCTTAAATATCATTTACCCCCTACAAATATCACCATAATCCATTTACCCCCCGTAAAATAAAAAGTTTTAAAATGACCCTTGCAAATATAAAGCATTTACGATTACCCCCTACTGGGAGGTAGCAGTAAGCGATTTATATTTTGCGAGAGAAAATAACAAAAAGCGGTTTATACCCATTATACACTTAACACCATCAATATAATCTAACAAAGGGGTAACAGTAAGCGATTTATATTTGCAAAGGGCATTTTAAAACTTTTTATTTTCTGAGGGTAAATGGATTATGGTGATATTTGCAGGGGGGTAAATGATATTTAAGCCTTGAAACCAATGTTATTAAAAACGACCCGGTGATCAACTCGGTCAAGTCACCGGGTCACTGGGTCAATGGGCGGACCGGTGGGTCACTTGTTAGCCCGCATGACCCGTAATACTACTAAAAATTGATTAAAATAGGCATAATGTGTAGAAATTCGCACATTACAGAACTATGATTTTTTTCATACCTTAAAAATGCCTAAAAAAATGTTTTTAATCTTATTATTGATTTCATAATCTTTTTTTAATTTATTTCATAGTCTTTTTTTAATTTATTTCATAGTCTAAGATACACAATTAGACATTTCAATAACACATATTAAGAATTATAAATATATTTTTTAAAATTTTAGAAAACAATTTTGTTTAAAAATATATTTTTTAAGATTTTTGTGTAAACATTTATGTTACAATATCATTAACTCATTAAATAAATGCTTTTTAACCAAAGAATAAATGCTATATACGTTACAATTGCATTGGATTTCAACAATTTGGAGTGGCTTAGTGGTAAACCTATTGGTTGTGCATTGTATATATCACGGGTTCGATTCCCACAGACTTTATTTTTAAAATATATACGACATTTCCATGAGTTGTTGGTTTAGTGCACAACCCGTGACGGGTCGGTTCATCTACCGCCACCGGTCAACGTGCAACCGACCAAGGTCATCTTGGGTTGCGGGTACGATGCATGTGCGATCCAACAAGCAACCCGAACCAAGTTTGGGACCGGTCACGGTCGGTCCGGTCGATCCACCGCCGTCGGGTCGATCGGGTTTAATAACACTGCTTGAAACTACTATGATCTACTAATCAACTAAAAGATCATAGTAGATCATAGTAGTTTCAATCTCTCTTTTAAATATTTCTCTCTTTAGTTGATTAGTAGATCATAGTAGTTTCAATCATTTCCTTTTTTATCTACTTTAATTTTGTCTTTTATTTTTTGGGATAATGTTGATTATTTAAATATTGTTACATGTTCATTCATAAAAGAACACGACAACACCTCGTGCGTATGCACGGGTATTCCACTCGTAATAATTCTATAGCACGTGACGGGTGTGACCCCATTTAACAGTAGCATAGAAAGAGGAGTAAGAAGAAGAATGAGGACAATATTAATGGCAAAAAATTTGGTCTACGGAGAATTTTTGCAAGAAAAAAATACATAAAATAGTGTATTTGACCAATCACAGTTTCTCTCTAACTCCACGGTGACAAATGATGACTTTCTCTCTGAGTTTCTCTTATAGCACTCTCTCTTTAACTCTTACCTTAATTCTCCTTTCTCCCTCCTCTCTCATAAAAAATCCTAAATTAAGAGTGACTTTCCCACCATAAAGTTTGAGAATCCATTTTCCCTCTTACCTTCCTCTCATAAAATACGCTAAACTGAGAGTGACTTTCTCACCATAAAATTTGAGAATCCATTTTCCAGCTGGATCTGCCTACTTTATCAAATTTATAACATTTGTTGCTATAGCGAAAGGTTTGCACCTTTTAAACCCCAGAGACCAAAGGACATGCTGGCTCAGGTTATTTTACCAGCAATTTGAAACAGAAAACAAGCAACTACCACTCGACAGGCAATTTTACCAGTCTATCTACCATGCCAAACGATAAATTAAACTGTTATAGGAAAAAACTGTAAACTTGTCTAACAATGAGTAGGGAAAAAACTGTAAGCTTGTCTAACACATGCAAAGCAAGGAAGAGCGTCAACTTGAAGAAACATGCACAAGACCGGAAACTAAAACCAGCTGTTTAAATCATCAATTGACTATATCAAACAAGCAAGGAACCACTTACACTCAAGTTATAAACCCCAATGACGGTCAAGTCTGCAATTAAGCAATTTTATTAAAAGAACAAGCATGAATGCAAAGAAAATCACTAATCCATAACGGGGAGGTTCTGTTAGATCTGTGTTACAAAGCAACCACCTCCTCCATCAGAAATTGCCAAGTCATTCTTTCTTTCCGATTCCCTGCGACATATTATAGATTCCCCGTCCCTGAATAAAATGCATAAAATGGTGTGTATAAGACATGGTTGTAAACAGATGGAGGGTTGGAGAAGAAACAAATGAAGAACACATGTTACAATTGAACTTACAATCATATAAAGTGAAGCTGCAGTCAAAGCAAGGGGTATTGCAACAGATGTAATCTTATCATAGGGCCCTTTCAAGTGAGTATGCCTTTTGATACTCTGGTAATATCTTTGCTTCTCGATAAGCTTCTCACGTGGTCTGAAGGGTGCTTCTTCTGACATTCTGCACAACATGGCCAATCATGTTTTCATAAATAATTCTCCCAAATATATATAAGAAGCAGGAAAAAGAAAGAACAATAAACAAACTGAAAAATGTTGGAAAGCCTTGAACTAATGCCAAATAAGGCAATGAAATGAGAGGGGGCCAGAAAGATGAAAAAGACCAATACAACCAACTTCCCTTGGTTCCTATTTTCAATTTTACTAAAAGCTAAAACTAAGAAGTAGGAGTATTAGAGAAAGCATATTCAATATTTTTCTCACCGCATTCATTTAGAATTTTTGAAAACAAATCCAGTATTTCCAGAAATTTTGAAAATTCCAAAAGACTGTTATTAAAGTCTTCCGATTTCTCCCTATTGGACTAATGACATTGTTTTCATTATTCCTGAGCTGTAGGAGTCATGATGCACCTACACTAAATTGGAAATTAAAATTACAAGTATGTGTATAAATGAAGCACCTTAAAATCAAACTCCGAAATGACCAAACCATTACTTTTATCAACTAAACAGAGTATTTTGAGGAGGTGAACAGACAACAACATGTATAATACATAAACTAAGAAACTAATCGAGTAAAAAGAATTTACAATTTCATATGATTAAATCCAACATATACCAGAAAAGCTATGCCCATAAAACTAATCTTGGTTCCCATATCTCGGTTAGTAAAAAACTAGTTCTTGCTAAATTCTCCTCACTCGTCTAAAGTCTCTTGCCTAAGAGCATTGTACACTACCAAAACCGTAGCTAGTGCAGTGCAGGTGTTAATGATCGAGTGATTCTATTTCTTGGTGGACATCATCACCAAGCACATCACTTTATAAGCAAAGGACTATGATAATTGCCAATAAGAATAAGAACATGAGTACAGTTAATCAAATTTTGACAATAAATAAACAGAATAATAGAAATGGGGGAAAACAGCAGATTATTTAGATTAAACGACAGAATATAATTCAACACGATCAGAATTTCCACAGAAATTTAAATCAATAATACCGATGAGATACACTAATTCAACGACGCTCCGAAAATCAATTTTGCATAATTCAGGAGATTACTATTGATTACTAAGAAGAAAATAAAAAATTGCAGAAACGAGATCTGGGAAAAGTGCGCGTTTGAAATCGTGCAATAAGGAAAAGGAAAAAATTTAGAGAGCGTGAAGTTTATCGGCTTACCTGGAATGAAGGCGAAGATTGTCGCTGTCGAATGAGATTTGAGGCAGAGAAGAGGGAAGAACGGGTTCTGATGATCTAGGGTCTTTCGAGTGGGGGATGATGAATATCACTTATAGGGGCTCCGTTAGCGATTGACCCGATCCGAACCGGAACAATCGTTGCACTGCTTTTTACAAATTTTATTTCTTTATTTGATTAAACAGTAAATGTTCTTTAATATAAAAAAATGGGTTTTTTTTTGTACCCCCACCCCATCCCCATAAACCCCCACCCACATTGAAAACCCCAAAATGCCCTTCTGAAAACGTATTTTTTTTTACAAATTTTTGACCAATCGAATATACACACTGGGGTATATATACGACCACTATGCATTTAGGCATCGTATATACACCCCAAGGTGTATATACGATTGAAAACCCTCATTTTAATCGTATATACGCCTTGGGAGGTGTATATACGATGCTAAAAATAAGGTCGTATATATACCCCCTCGGTGTATATACGACTCTCCATTGTATTTTTAAATTTTTTTAAGTTAAATAAAAATTATATAAGTCCCGAAAATAGGTTTTGTGTGTAGTTAGTTAAAAGCGTGGCGATGTTATACGTCGAACGAATAATTTAGGCTAAAAATCGGTTTAGGGCAACATACTCCGATCGTAATGAAACCACAACTATTAAATCCAGAAAAAATCAATAATCAAGACTCCGTAGAAGAGACTTCTTACGGGACTACTACCTCAAAATCCCAAATTCCATCGTTTATTATTTTTTACGATTTTTTTAATTTTTCATAGTCTCCAAAAATCTAAAAAAATTTTGTATAGCCTTATTTTGTTTTTGTTAGATTTTTAGTGGTGTTTTTATAATTTTTGGAGTAGTTTTGACTATTTAACGAATTTTTAGTAGCCTTTTAGTAATAAAAATTAAAACAAATTATTAAAAAAATAAAAAGTGCATCGTATATACCCCTATGAGTACGTATATACGATTGGACAAAATAGCCATCGTATATACGCACCCAAAGGGGTATATACGATTTATTTATTTTTTAAAAATAAATTAAGTTTCAAAGGGCATTTTGGGGTTTTTGTTATTGGGTGGGGTGGGAGGGGATGGGGTGGGGGTCCAAAAAAAAAGACCCTAAAAAAATTTGTTTCATAAAATAAAACCTTTTTACAAGCATAGGTAGCAAAGTATTCTGGATGGATTCTACCCAACAACAAAATTATTGTAGTGTTAGTTCGAGTGGTAATAGAACTCAGATTCTATCTCAAGTTTGAATTTTAAGGGTGACAAAAACCAAATACACATGATCAATCAGATTCCCCGACATAGATTAGTCACCGACAAAATTGATAGATATTACACATCAGTAACGCAGTAACCAAAAACAGTATTGTTTGTCAAAAAAAATAACAAACTATTTTTTTGTCCAAAAAAAGTAGCAAAGAATTTTGTTATTTTCCAATGCTAACCAAACAAACACCCATACTAAGAGAGAGAGAGGATCTCAACATGACAGGGCGGGTACCGGTAGTCGTTCGCAGGTACATGTAGTCGTTTGCGTTGGAGCTCTTAACTGGACCGATCGGTATATACGTGTGCTCAGCCCTGCTCAAATAAGGAAAGGCTTATGAATACGAGATAACCGGTCATCCCCGAGTATCTCACACGACCGCTTTCGGCTCGCCGATCATAATGATGATCAACAACATTATAGGGAAATCCACGATTTCCGCCCATTTTAAGGTGTAAACGGTCGGCCGACCATTAATTGTACTTAGCTATTAATGCACCTTGTAATATATATAGACACCCACGAGGCCAATGAAAGGGACCCGAGTTCAATTATCATTCTCTAGACTCGTTTTATGTTCTTACTGCATTATTATTGTGTTTGATCTCATTTTTGTTAAAGGAACAGATCGTAACATTGTCGCCCACTGTGGAGTCTGAGTAAAACTTCTCCCACGCCTCACGAAACCCTTTATATGTGTTCATCATAGCGGAGATCCACCATTGCGATCCCTGATAACTCTATTTTATATAGAGTTATTTATATGTTCTATGATTTAAATCAATGCGAGTTTCTAAGTAATATTATTGTTAAAGTAGTTAATATGTGTTGTTTACTGAGAAAAGAGGGTTGGGAACTGATATGTAATCATCTGGCACTTTTAGTGCCCTTGTGATATTTTGATGTGTTTGTTCAATTATTGCAACAATCATTGCCTCTGCAATAGGCACAACAACCATTGCCCCAATAATGACTGCTCCTACAATAGTCATTCCAACAGCAGCAGAGGCATTGCACCAGCAATATTGGCAGCAACCAATGCCCCAGCAATTATGACAAACTTCATTGCACCAGCAATATGCTGATGTCATTGATGACATCAAAGTCAAGTTGCTATGCAAGTGGCCCAAGTTGCAAGTGCGGCACCTCACTTTTACTTTTTAGCTTGCAACTTTTACTTTATAGGGACACTTGTCCAAACACCATCGGACCTCTTTCCTTTAATAAAGTAGACATCAAATTAAGTCTTTTTGGAAGCAAATGGATACAAGTTCAGCCCAAGCAAACCAAACCTTGAAGAAAGCTCTCTCAAGGAGACTATAAATACATCTCCTTCTCCTCATTTGAAGATATACCAAGAGATACCAAAATATACCAAGTTAGAGAGTTAGAATCACTTGAAAGGTGTGAAGGAGGGAGAGAAATTGACTACTTCTTTCTCTACTTCTACACCATTTCGTGTTCTTTGTTTGGTTCTCACGCGCGCATCAAGCATTCGTGAGGCATTCTTGGGAGCATTACTATGCAGATTTTACAATGAAACTTCAACCAGTGTAATTATTTCTTTATTTTCTTCCCTTTGTATTATCAAACATATGAACATGGTTATCTCTATTTATATGTGCTCTATAATGTCTAGCATGAGCTAAACTTCTCTAGTTGGAATGCTTTAACATTGTAATGATCTTTTGATTAAGTTATTATGTTATATATTGATGTTTGAATTTTAGTCATTGCATGATAAACTCTTTCATATTCATCTTTAGAATTGGTCATCTAAAAGTGAATGCAAATTATAAATTCAAACATGGTTTATAATTGGAACTCAATAACTAATATGGATAAGTGATTAATAAAGGAAACTTTGTTAATTCCATGCTAAAACCTAGATATATGATAGCATAGTCTATAAGGTGATACTGTTGGAGCTCAAAAATACAAGGGTGAACTTATTTAGGGCTTAGACATAAGACTTGTAACGAAACCCTGAAGATAGTTGCTGAAAAGCACAATTTCAATTAACAACATCCATTGCAGGTACAGTCATTAGGAGCAATGATTGCAGGAGCATCATATATAACATAATGATATCAAAAGCGATTTACTTAGTGAAGAGCATTCCAACTATTTTTCTCACTTGAATACACTCTAACTTTACTTAACTTATTTTAAATTATGTTTTCTCACACATACTCTTACTTTATTTTATTTTGTTACTTTGTTTCTCACTATTTTAACTACCATTTTAAACTCTTAGAAATTAATCCAATCCATGTGGGTTCAACACTCTACTTCTACTATATTACTTGTTAAAAACTGTGTATACTTGGCACACCTTTCTGCACAACAATCCCAGAGTAGCCAGTCTCTTAGAAACATTTTGGACTCTGCAATCACGGAGCGCAGAGCTGGAAAACGAAAACAAGAAACTCGAAGAGCAAATCCAGATCTAGGAGACCGGAGAAAAAAGGCTACAAGAGCATTTAAACGACGCACGAAAATTGGCCCTAGCCCTTGAAACCGCCGCACAACCACATCGCGGAGAGGACCCGGTGGAAGATCATGCAGCCATCAGTCTTCGCCACGAGAAAAGAGCCTTCAAAGGCGCACCAAAGGAGGCAACCAAAAGTCATCATGTTGCGACGATCGCCAAAGGATCTCGAGCAGAGGGGCCTCATTGTCCTCTAGAAAAAGGTATGCACGCTCCGTCATGAATTTACAAAACACCATTGATGCTTTTGTTTTGCCATAATACTCTGCGCTCACTTTCAATGTCAGCGACTTTGAAGGGGTCCAAATTCATAAAGGTGACCCCTTGGGCGTCTCCGCCACAATCAGAGGCTCCAGCATCCCGCGGGTACTAGTTAACGGAGGGAGCTCCTTCAATGTGATGTACAATACCTGTTTCAACCACCTCGAAGTGTCTGGTTAAGTGCTCAAAATATTTTGAGGCGCATTAATAGGTTTTGTCAGGCACACAACAAAAGTGTGTGGCTACCTTGATCTGCAAACGACGCTCGGTGACCAGGATCACGAAAAACAGGGACACTACAATATTTAGTGATCAAAGCACCTTCAGCATACAACATCATCTTAGGACGACCAGTCCTAAACATTTATGCATCAGCGGTATCCTACCCGCAACTTTGCATGAAGCACCAGCTACCAAACGGGAGAGTTGGCACAGTAGTTAAATAACCAAACGGGTTTGTAAAAAAAAGCAAATAGGATTCAGTAACTAAGTAACCATCACCACAGAAAAGCAATAGAGGGTATATGAAGAATACATCAGAAGAAGAGGCGATAGAAAGGGAGAGAAAAAACATAGAGAAATAGAGGTCTCAGAGAAGGGTTGACATGGACAAAGGCTTGCGGTAGTGCTATCTATTGAAAACTTCGTAGACCATTTGGCCACGACTTAATCAACAAATCGAATATGGAGGGTGCGACGATGTCGCTTCCTGTGATGTGTTCTTGTTTGCCTTTTGGGATTCCAAAGATAGCGTAAGTCACTTATTTGTTTCCCGAAATGGGGGAACAAGAAATTCCACGTGCTTTACGTACACACTATCGTCTAGAGGAGTGGGAAACCATCTATTTTGTTCACTCAGCCTAGAGGGTTTAGTTTCTGATAAAATGCTGAACTTGGTTTACTTTCTTACTTTTTAAGGATTTGGGTTAATCATACATGGGCTAATACACATACAATGGCGCGATCATGAGGGTGTCCTACTTTGAAGCTTGATGTAAAAATACTACGAGATGGTATTAGGATTCCTTTGAAGTTGTAATTGTCACTTTCATATGTATTTAAATGCTATCTTTTGTTTTGAATTTCGTTGGAAATATAAAGATTAAAGCCTTTGAAGTTGTAGTATCTACTTTTATATGAATTTCAATATATAGTATCCTTTTTGTCAATCAAAACTCTTTACATTTCAGGCGTATGTGGCCAAATGGTCTGCGAAGTTTTCAATAGATAACACCACCGCAAGCCCTCGTCTGTGTCGACCCTACTCTGAGCCCTCTCTTTCTCTCTGTTTTTATCTCCTTTCTCTCACCTCTTCTTCGATGTATTCTTCATATGTCCTCTATTTCTTTTCTAGGGTGATGGTTACATAGACATCGATTCCCATTTGTTTTTTTACAAACCCATTTGGTTATTTAACTCATCGCTCAAGTAGGTTATTTAACATTTGTTTTTAGACGTGTGTTAATGGGCGCGTGTGTTAACTTGAGGTTGAGGATAGATCTGTAATACCGAAAGGGATTTTAAGGGTAAAAATGGGTATTAAAATAGGACACCAAAAAATAGTTTTTATGGAGTTCTCTTTATGCATAGGTATAGATATTTCCAACAGAAATTCAGAACAAAAGATAGCATTTTTTTTAGATAAGCAATTTCATTGATAAAAGCACAAGAAGTGCCCTGCAAATACAATGGGAAGGGGGAGGGCCTCCTCAAAACCTCCCAGAGCCAAAACCCTTTGGGAAAAAGACTCCGGGAGGAAAAAGAGTACCCCGCACAAAAAATTTGCACAACAGTGGGACAAAGCTGTCCTAACCCACTGCTTTTCCCCCTACTAAAAGTTATAGTGACTTGAGTACAATACCAGCCAATAAAAGATTACAATAAAGAATAACAACCCATAGGATTATTATACCAGTCTGACCAAAGTGCCATACATTTCCTTCCCTTCCTAGCTTTGAACCAACTCCACGCCACGTCCTTTATACCCGAAACCAAGTTAGGAACCGAAGCCACCCCACCCTTGAAGACAATATTATTCCTCATTATCCAAATGTTCCATACTACCGATAACTAAATAAGATGCCTAACCCTTTTGAGTTTCTTTCCTTCGTTAACTTTCCAAACTCCAAAAATGATGCACTATATCCACTGAGTCCGTAATATTTTCCCCGTCCATACACTTACTTGTTGCCAAACCTCTTCATTAATCTACACCCCAAGAACAAATGACCCGTAGACTCATCCTCCTCAAAACAAAAACACAAAGATTTATCCAAATTGGGTGTAATATACCTCTTTCGTACAACAACTCCCTTGTTGCCAATCTATTCAACAATAATCTCCACCCGAATATTAGCACTTTTGAAGGCACGTCATTATCCCATAATTGTTTCCATTGTATCTCGGCGCCTAACTCTCCCGATACACCTACACCGGGAGGCGATCCTCCGAACCCACAAACCTCTGCTTTGTCCATTGCACTGAAAAATTCTCTGTTGTCCATTTGATCTGTTGTATCGCCAGAACCGAACGCAAAGACTCGCTATATCGTTGTTCTTCTTTGTTTTGGGCTCCCAAACCAGTGAGCCCTCGTCCGAACCCTTCCTCCAAGTGGTACGCAGATTATCTCCAAGACTGCCGACTCACTGATCGACGACCCAAAGAAATGCTGCGCTACGGAAAAATTCCTCCTCGATGCATCGTAACGGCCTCCCTGGCGCCGGCCACTGTCTCCTCTCGGTTCCCCCGCCCAAAGCCATCGTGACTGAATCAAGCAATTAAATCACACAATTTTGAGTAACATCCTTTCACTGAGAACCCATTAATTGTACCGAATAAACATATCCATCTATCCGGTGTTGAATCATTTAACTGGGCCGATTGTAACAACTGCACAAAATAATTAACATTCTGATCATCCTTCGACCGTAACTCCTTCAACCACTGATAATTCCATCTCCACATATTATCCTCCCAAAATCCCATATCCTCCACCACCATGTTTTTATTATTGCATCTTTCATAAACTGTGGGGAAAAGTTCAGCAAAGCAGTTTCTCCCAAACCATTTGTCCCTCCAAAAGTTCACTAGATTGCCTCTCCCTAATTTAACTCTTACTATTTCCCCAAACCATCCGTCCTTCAATTTAGTTCTGTTTCCCAATTGACATAAGTCTCGCCACCAAATTGATTTCTTCCCCCATCCTCTTCTATACTCCTCCTCATTTGGCCATCTCCCCTCCAATCCATACCTTGACTCCAAAACTTCTTTCCACAACGCATTTCCTTCCTCCGTTAGAATCCTCCACCTCCACTTGGCCAATAGGGCAATATTGAACACTTCCAAATTTTTTACTCCAAGCCCGCCCTTTTCCTTCGGTTTGCAAATAGTATCCCAACTCACCCAAGCCATTTTCCTTATCTCTCCATCTCCACCCCATAAGAATCGTCTTTGAAGCTTTATGATCTCCTCCACTATTTTTTTCGCCGCTTTGTAAAAGGAAAGTAAATACAAAGGTAGAGAAGCTAGTACCGAATTAATAAGAGTAACACGCCCTCCTATGGATAGTTGCTTACTTTTCCAACTGTTTAATCTTGCCTTGATAGTATCCAACACTGGTTGCCATGTACTTGTTAATCTCGGATTCGATCCTACCGGAACCCCAAGAAATTTAAACACTGTCGAGCCCCTACTACATGCCAAAAATTGTGATATCCCCTCCATGGTTCTATTCTCCACACTAATCCCGATCACATTACTTTTTGAGAAATTTACTCTCAATCCTGACACAAGTTCGAAGCTCCTTAGAATAGCCTTCAAACACCACACACTCCTATCACTCCCATCGCAAAAGAAGATGGTGTCATCTGCAAATTGTAAAACTTCCACAGTTAGAGTTTCATTCACTTTGTAGCCCGTCAGGTTGTTTGATTCTACCCCCCTTCTTACCAACCCCGCTAAACCTTCAGCTGCCACTAGAAACAAGCACTACAACATTTTAAGCCTACGGCAACGGCTGAAAACTGTTGTTGAAAGTAGGAAAATCGTTGTCGTTTCCTTTGGCAGCGGTTTCAAAACCGATTGTGCGCGGGCGCGGGCGTTGCCTATTCTTTTAGGCAACGGTTTTTTGCAAGCAATGGCAACGCTTAGCAAAAACCGTTGCCATTGAAAGGCGACGACATAACGGCTTTTCTCTCTACTTTTTGACAACACTTTAAAACCGTTGTAAGATATCACGACAACGGTAGGAAACCGTTGCCTAATGTAAAACCGTTGCCAATCACCAATAAATACAATAGATTTAAAACCGTTGCCATAGTCAATAAAAAATGAAAAAAAAATATTAGGTAGGTCAAATTTATTCTTTCCCAAATGACAATCAATTAATTACACAATCCAATAAAAACATGCGCTATCTACTGTTCTACCTACACTAAATTCTTGGTTTCTGAAAAACATCCAAGATTACACCGCGATAAAATGAGAAAAAGTTCGAAATCCTCAAAACAAGCCGTCACAATTTTCCTATGAAAATTCTATTTCTACCTAGTTCTTTCTTGGTTATGAACCGTATTTCTCCAGAAAATATGAAGGACCACAAGAGTTTTGCTCCCAAGCATAAAACTTGCTCAAAAAGAAGCCAACCTACAAAAAATAGCATTGTATCATAACTAATCTAATAATAACAAAAGAAAATACGATATTTGGACCGAAAATAAATCTAGTGCATAAAAACAATAAGAAATTGGTCAACTTTAATTAGGAACTTTAATAGTTTATTACCTCAAGCCTAGATTGATCTTTGTGGTTTTTGATAAGTCCAGTTAGCATTTAGGACATTGGAATAATGGAAATGACAAAGCAGCTACCTAGTAAACAAATTAATACCAATAAGGAATTGTTATCACACCTTTGTCAATAGCCTCTGGTATTAGCTTGAAAGCTTCAACAGCATAATAGTAGTCACAAAATCTAAACTTACTTAGAACAAAGGGTTAAAAAAAACTTTAGCCAATACTAATAGATTGAAAAACTGAACAAATATGAAACTCATGTAGTTGAATGCAATCGAGGTAACAAAAACAAATATGATACATATCTACTCTTCACCGAACAACATATACTATATATAAATACAAGAACACATTGTGAAGTGCCATACTATGAAAACAACCTTCGGTCACAATGACAACAACTAAAGTCTTAGCTAAAAAAAAAGGAATCAAATTACTAAACCTCTTTCACTGAACAATCTGTACATATATAAAAGACAAATAAGGGAATAAATTGATGAATAAAAAGGAAATCAACCTCTATCTTATTTTAGCATAAACATGTGCTATGGGTCTACTGTCTACCAAATATTCTTCTAGACTAAGTAAGAAAGGAAAAGGACAAAGCAGACTATGGAAAAACCCAAAATATAGAAAGGAAGCCAAATTCAACCAAACTCGTGAAAGTTTCGATTCTTGAAATCAGTATAAAAAGAAATATGCTTCAAAATATGATTATTTGCATCTTAACATGTTCAAGCGAGAGATCGTGATAGAAACCAAGCAAACAAAGCATGAACTTAAAAACATTCATCGAGAACCTTCAAAGAAGCAAGTTCCTCAAACCCATCTCAACCGAAAGCATACTCTCAATGTTTCCTTCCGGTGAGATCATTTAAATCACGAACAATTTTGCTTCTATCCGGACCATCAACACCTAGTTCATACTCTTTAATTAGATGCCACTCAGAACTAAATTAAGAGATAAATTATTCAAACTAAAATTTAAAATATTAACTCATGCTCACTTTTGTTCCAAGATTTCTCCTTAGCCTTTTGTCAGCGAGAGATGACAAGTTCAAAAGGAAGAGGAGCTAGAGCGACCAATGTTCATACTTGGATTGTGCTATATCTCGCACATATGCCTAAAAATCATGGAAGTAACATGCCACGAGAATTATAGGCACACATATGTTATCGAGTAATAAATAAAGCTAACGTTGCAAAATATGTTCTCATATTTTTGTCACAATATTCGCATCCAAGAAATAAATTTAATTAAAGATGAAGTTTTCTTCTTCGCAGAGAAAGTAGAGAGCGAAGCAATTTTGTTACCATGTTTTACAAAGAAGACCCAGTGGCGGGCAAGCCAACATCTCTTCGTAACAACTTCCTCCTAAAAGACAGATAAAAAGATGAATGGTGCTTGATGGAAAAAATAAAGGATACTTGTTAAATCTAGTTTCTTTGGAAAAGACAGACCATTTCTTCTTGGGTCAAAGCCATTCTCGTGTCGTTGTTCAAGAGCCTTGGCTTCGGCCACTTCTTCTTGTCGTTGTTCTCTCTGCGGCGAAGATCATCTTTCGTGGTTCGAACAAAGAAAATCGCAAACTATAACTTAAACCGTTGAATAATTGATCAAACCATGTACATGGTACAACTAAAACATGTAAAGAAATTCATGCTTCCTTCAAAACTACGAATTTCCACGCGAAGAAGGTCGTGACATCTTCGTCCCCTTTCACTCTGTGTTTGTTTTGCGCCCTTGAGAGCGACTGTGGCGAAAATAGAGTAATCCAAGGATGTTCATTGAGTCAACCAAAGATTTTTGAACTTGTTGTTTAAAGTTCACAATTTAAGAAGAAAATCAGAATCGGAAACATAGCTTTAGGTACGAAATTACACCACCGCAAAGCCGCCTACGATTCAGATTCAAGTCTCTCTCGAAAGCTATGCACACAAGCATCTTTACGAATAATGCAATTAAAACTTAGAAAAGAGCTACTATAATGGCTAATCGGCTTATCAAGCAAGGGTGACCACAACACTCAAAACTTCCAAACATTAATAATTTCATATTTCGCACATCCAATACCCATCCTTCCAAAGATACCTCTCTTTGACGCAAATATACCACATATACCATATAGTAAATAATAAACAAAATAAATAGTTTGAGATCCATCGAGCGTATAGGGAATTTAAAGCTAAGTTACCTTTCAAAGAATTTGGCTTCCAGGATACACCTTCTCCAAGAGAAGCAACTGCAAAAATAAAATGATCAAGAATATATATCAAACAAACTTAGCATACGGGATGACAAATTTACGAATACGAAGTAACTTCTATGTTAAGTAGATCTTACTTCATAACATTACAAACCGATGTGATTAAAAAGCATATTATTTGTGCAAAATATGGTATTTATACTATGGTATTAAAACGGCAAGAAAACCACCCCAAACCCCAAAAAAACCCTAAATTGAAGAGGCGAACAAGAGAGAGGAAACGAACCGAAGCTTGAAATCGTTGATAGGGACAAGCTTGAAATCGTTGAACCGGAGAGGATGAACAAGAGCTTCAAATCGTTGAACCGGAGAGGGTTGACGCGCGATTGAGAGGGTTTTGCGCTTCGAGTGGTTTGCGTTTCGGTTTGCGTCAAAGGAAGTGGTTTTGCGTTTCGGTTTGCGTCAAGGAAGCTCGATTTTTGCGCTTTTGAGTGGTGTGAAGCTCGATTTTGGTAGATGAAGTGTTTTGAGTGAGGAGACGAAGTGTGCGTTTCGAGGAAGACGAAAGTGTGCGTTTTGTGGTTTTTTGTTTTTGTTTTAAGTTTTTTTGTTTCAAAATTTTTGGTAAAACGCGCTATTATTTAGCGCTCAATTTTTTTATTTTTAAAACTTTTTCTACGACAACGTTTTTCAGCCGTTGCCTAAAGAATAAACAAAAAACTGTTGCAATAGACTTTATGGAAACGGTTTTAAGACGTTGCTAAAGCATAAACAAAAAAACCGCTGCCATAGACTTTATGGGAACGGTTTTGAACCGTTGTCATTGAAAATTTTTTTTAAAAAAATGAAACGGCAACGGCTTCAAAAAACCGTTGCCATTGTTGGCTAAGGCAACGGTTTTTTTGAAGTTGCAATTTTGGGCGTTGCCATAGGGTCCAAATGTTGTAGTGAAGAATGGTGCCAGGGGATCTCCCTGCTTCAACCCCTTCTGCGCAACAAACTCCTGTGTTGGACTGCCATTAACTAAGACTGAAATAGAATTAGATGAGTAGCATGTTCTCATCCAGCCCCTCCACTTCATACCAAATCCTAGCCTGCCTAACATATCATCCAAGTATGACCAACTAACTGAGTCATAGGCCTTCTCAAAGTCTGCCTTCAGGACCACACACTTCTGTTTTCTTCTCTTGGCCATGTCCATGATCTCATTCACTACCACCACCCCATCCAGTATGTTCCTTCCCGCTAAGAATGCACTTTGACATACCGATATAACCCCTTTTAGAACTTTCTTAATTCTGCCCGCCAACACCTTTGCCAATAATTTATACAAACACCCTATCAGAGAGATGGGTCTATACTCTCCCAACCCATTGAGGTTTCTACACTTAGGAATTAGTGCCAGAAATGAAGCACTAATTGCCTTTGGTAGCTTTGCTTGCCTGTGGAACTCCTCAAAGAACCTCATGATCTCCGGAGAGATTAAATCCCAACAACTCTTAATAAAGGTAAAATTGAACTCGTCCGGCCCCGGGCTTTTGTTGCCATCGCACTCCCAGACTGCTTCCTTCACCTCTTCTATGGAAAAGGGCATAACTAGCATCTCGTTGTCTCCATTACTTATTTGATTGAAGTTTACCCCTTCAAGTGTTGGACGAACAAATTCCTCCTCCTTGAATTTCTCTTCAAAATGATCCCTAACCACTCTTTTAACACCTTCAACATCCTCCACCCATTCCTCGTTCTCCATCACCTTCAAAAGTTGTGTCCTCCTCCTATTGTTTTTCACACAAGCATGAAAATACCGGCTGTTTGAATCTCCTTGTGCTAACCACCTTACCCTTGATTTTTGGGCAAGGAGACTTTCCTTCGCCTGCAGTTCTCTCCAGAATTCGTTGTTCAACTTTCTTCTTAACTCTTCGTCCACCATTCCACCCTCCACGGATAATCTTTCAACTTCATTCAGATCCTTGACTATGTTTTCAATGTTTAAGTCCTTGATACCGAACACCTCCCTGTTCCATATCTTAAGCTTCTCTTTCAACATTCTCAATTTCTCTTTTATCACATACCACCCTCTTCCTTCTACTTTGAATGATGCCCAGCTCTCATGTACAAACTGATTAAAATCCTTATGATCCACCCAACAGTTATTGAATCTGAATGGCTTTGGCCCCCAATTCAACTCTGAAGAGATTAACCATACTGGACAATGATCCGAGATCTCTCTATTTCCAACCCATTGAGCACTAACCCCCCACCTTGATATAAGGTCATCTGACAATAGTATTCTGTCCAACCTACTCCCCCTCCCATCTGCACCAAACCAAGTATACTTCTTTCCTAAGATCGGTACATCTATGAGCTCCATATCCTCCATGAAGGCTAGGAATTCGCTAGCTTCTACCTGGTTAAAACTTGTTATACATCCACTTCTTTCTTGTCTAGAGATCACTGCGTTGAAGTCACCCGCTATACACCAGCCTCCTACCTCAAATTGTTCTTTTAAACATTTTAAATTTGTCCACAGTCTTCTTTTTCCACCATATTACATGCGAGTAATACACATTAATGAAATAAGCAAAGAACATCCCGCCACTTTTGCACACATACCAATAAAATTTTCCCCAGAAAGTGAACATTACCTCTAGTAGATCCGCCTTCCAAACACAAATCGGACTCTCCCGATAAATTTCTCAAAGATTCTTACTTAACTATCAAAATTATCATCTCCCATACACTACCAACCGCCTCCTAGATAGACCACTACTTTTTGTTTCTTGAATCATACATAAGTCAATTTTCTCCTCTACAATAATCTTCTTAAGGCGCCTTCTCTTCGCAGGCCCCCCCCACCCTCTTATATTAAAAGTTGCTATCTTCATTGAGACTTATTTTTCTTCTCCTTCTTTCCTTTGGCAATTTTGTCCCTAATTTCCAACGATTTTATTTTGCCTGAGTACACCTCATCTTTGTTTTTTCCAATTACCCCCAGGTTTTCTTTTGCAAAACTCCACATTTTATTTGCCAGTGATATTTCATGCTCAGCCAAGAATCTTTCATTACAAAATCTAATTCTCGAGTCACCCACAGATACATCCCCCAGGAGTGCAGGACTTCCCTCACAACTAACTGAGATAGACAAGCCGGGATTGGGAGGATTACGTTTAACAAAAAAAGTCTGAGACTCAGAAGAGTTACCTTTGGAGCTTCCTTCAGTTAGTATCAGATTCCTAGCCTCCTCATTCACCACTCCAACCAGTATATTGCTACTTCTAACCTCACCCCCCTGCGAAATGGATTTTCCTTTTGCTACCACTCTTGAGGCGAAATTGACCCCACTCTCAGCACGACTAGCTGATGATGCCCCACAATCTCCCAACGAATTTATCTCCTCTGAATGGACCACTGTAAGTTTAGTAGGTTCACGTAAAATGATAGCCACCCTGTCTCCTTCACCCCCACACCTATTAGAACCTCCAACACCATAGATTTCATCTGCATTGATTTCCTTGCACACCTCCTCACCTTCCACTATTGGACTATCCCCATCTATATTTTTACCTTCCTCTCCCTCCTCACAAACTTCCTTCAGCCCTACATCATCTTCCCCTACCTTTTCATCCTCCGAATCATCATTATTCTCTACATCATTGTCAAACAGAGGTAAATCATTGTTATCCTCACTCTCCTCATCACTAGATCTCAAAGTCACCGCATCCCAGTCATCCTTTGGAGGAGAAAGGCCTTCCCAATGCATCGGGCCACACCATTCCTCCAAAACTTTAATGTTGAACTTCTCATCATTAATTTTTGCATCCACCTCCATATTAAACACGTCATAGCTCCTTGTTCTTATCAATATCCTTGCCACATCCAAGGACTTCATCGTTCTAGTGTTCTCATCCACACCCAAAAAAGTTCTGAATTTCCTTGCTAGTGCCGAAAAGAAATCGTTGTTCCAAGCATGAAGAGGAATACCATGACACCTAACCCATACTACCCTTTCATTATCCACTTCTGATTCACTCCATTGTATAATGATACTAAAGTGTTCGTGCATCCAATCCTTAGCTTCCTTTATTAGATCATCTATTAATCCTTCCTCCAATTCCTCCAAGAGTACTAAGTTTGCACCCATTGGAGTTGCCTTCACTGCAAATACCCTTTGCATACTGAACCATTCCTGCACCATATGTGTAGAGCCAGCATTCCACACTTTTGCAACGTACCTTTTTTTGAACTTTTTTAACTCCTCTTCCGAAGCATTATACCACACCTCACTTAGATTCTTTTTCCGGAATTACACAATCTTTTGTTCTCTTTGTTGTTGTCTCGGATACCACCTATTGTTGTTCTCGCGGATTCCTCCGTAGCCCCCTCTTCCACCTCCATGCCCACCTCGCTTTGCATTACTGCCTTCGCCTCGGTGAGGCCACCTTATTCCCGAGCCATTATTGTTTCTGCCTCCACGTTCGGTATTCCCTCTCACCTTCCCCTCCTCTAAACTCTTCCCCTTCCCAACGCCTTTATTCTCTCCCTCCTCAGCTTCAGTTTTGCGTTTCATATTCCACGCAGAAAAATTTCCTCCACCGTGACCCTTCTCATCCTCTACCTTCTGCTCCACCGAACCCAGACCAGTCCCAACCTGCTCCTTCTTTCTTTTCTCAACAGGCCTCCAAGCCATGCGACCTGCTACCACATCGCTCCCATACTTCGCCGTTGGAACTGCCATACCCGCGGCTTTCACTACTCGACCGAAACGTGGGATGTTAACGTGTATTTTGTCCGCTCCAAATATTATGTTGTCAAGTTTCACTGCGAATCTATGAGGTTCTTGCACGTCAACAAACCGAACGAAACCGAACGAAACCGAAGCGTTTTCCCCACTTGTTCCTCTTTGGCGGAATAACCACCTCCACCACCTTACCATACAGCTTAAACGCCCTAAACATATCACCTGCTCCATGGTTTTCTGGAAAATCTGAGAAATAGAACGAAATCGTGCCTTCCTCTTTTCCGTTCCAGCAACTTGCTACGTCTGTTCTGCTTACGTTCACTGCTGTCTTCTTCTTTCTTCCTTCCACCACCTTCCAGCCACCTTCAAAATCATTCCTGCCGTCGTGACCGTTGAGTTTTCCAGCCTCCTCACGCACGTTTTCAATTTTTTCTCTCTCTTTTTTCTTTTCTCTCTCCTACCACCCTTCAACTTCCTCCAGCCCTAGCACTCCCTCTCTCTCTTCTTTCTCTCTCATGTTGGTTTAATTTTTTAAGTTTAATTTTAGTAGAACAAAAGATAGCATTGAAATGCATATGAAAGTGGCAATTACAACTTCAAAGGAATCCTAATACCAATCTCTGTAGTATTTTTACATCAAGCTTCAAAGTAGTAGTGTAGTACACCCTAATGATCACGCCATTGTATGCATATTAGCCCGCGTGTAGACGATATTTGTCTACACCTCTATACGTCTTTCGGCATGAACCTTCAAGAGATTGATATACACAAACAAACAAATAGTTAAAAATATAAACGACACAAACCTTAAAGAACTTCTTAAAAGGTAGACAACAATAACATGCTGCTACTGCACCGAAATGATATCATAATATTGAAGCACAATCTCATAACCTTACATAAATTGTATATTACCCTTTATATTGAATATCTTCTCCATTTTTTAATTCCAAAAAAGTTTATTTTACATTGTTTGTATCAATTATCTTGCTTTAAAGTTGTGAAGTTTCAATTATCTTGCTTTAAAGTTGTTTCAATGATGTTGTACCCAAAAAAGCTGTGAAGTTTAATTCTAGTTATATGATATCCATCATCCAAACCAAGCATATCGTACAGAGAGGCCAGAGGTTAGATATATTATTGTACTCAATTATCATAGTTTAAAAAATGAGGAAACAAATAAGTAAATAAATCATATGTATTACGAGACTATTTCAAAACTAACTTTAATATAATACATGCCCATCTTCTCCTTGCAATGCTTCTTTGTGCCTTATCTATCAACATATCTTTTTCCACTATTTTATCAAAAGTAGGTAGCATGTATGATTAACCCAAATCCTTAAAAGTAAGAAACTAAACCAAGTTCAGTATTTTATCAGAAACTAAACCCTCTATAGGCCGGGTGAACAAATTAGATGGTTTTCCCACTCCTCTAGACGATAAAGTGTGTACGTAAAGCACGTTGTTCCTCAATTTGGAAAACCCTCTCTTCTACATACTTCTTAGAACCATAACACCCATGAATCACTTTGAATCGAGAAAATCAACGAGAAAAAATAGAAATAAGTGAAAGCATAACATTAGTTTGAATAAAAGAAGAATTTTATCGATTTACTTAGTGGAAGAGGATTCTCCTATGTGTAAGTTGTTTGCAAATGAGTTTCAATATGCAAAAGAATCATACCCAACCCCTAAAGTGCAAACGTCTCATTATTAAAGAAGACAAACAAATAAGTGACTTACACTATCTTTGGAATCCCATAAGGCTACTGTGGTCGCACCTCAATATTCGATTTGTTGTTTCAAATGAGGCTAAATTGTCTTCAAGTTTTCAAAAGATAGCACCGCAGTACAAGCAAGGATGGAGGGACATTCAAGCTTCCCATGGCTTGAGCCCCCTATTCTCATGGTATTTGATAGTGTATTATAGTCTTGACAATAGTGTCGTGTGTTTGTTTTTCTACATACAATGTGTATGTTTTTAAGCTCCATTTAACTACTTTTTGTTCATATAATTTATTCATAATCATTCCAATTTTTAAAAATCAAAATGCACACAAAAGTAATTTAGGCTTTCCAATTTTTGTTCATATAACTTATTCATAACATGTGACTAATAGGTCAAGAATAATTTATCCTCTCGCACGCAAATCGCATGTACTAATTCCTCGAAAGGCAGAGGACTACAATGGGTGGTAAAGTTCTCCTCAAAAGAATTAACACCGCTTACATGCCCAAGGCAGATTCAACCCAAAACCTTGCTAAGTTAGGTGAAGACACTCCCTACCATTTCATCCAAGTACTCTTGGGTGAAACTAGACCTTCTTAGGCCTAATTAGTTGATCAAAAAGACCTAATTTGTTTTTATAGGTTTATTGAAGCATAATTAATTTTTAAATCGGACCGACAATAAAAAGTTAGAGGTCTTTTTAAACTTAAATAATTTTAATAATATTAAACAATACAAAAATTAAATGTATTCATGAGATCGACTAATTTTGTTAATAAATCAATTAATTAAAAAATAGTGGGTGAATTTCAATTCTATCGAATTTCTAATTACTTATTTATATATTTCAATTTAATTTCTTTTCATAATCCATCCAATTTTTTAGAATTCTAACTATACATCATTCTATACATTATATTAACATTAACATTATATTAATTATATTATTTTTTAATCATTCCCGGCTCCGTCCCTGCGTATAAGCCCTCGTCTCGCCGACCCTTCTCTGAGCCCTCTCTTTCTCTTCGTTTTTCTCTCTCTTTCTCTCGCCTCTTCTTCTGATGTATTCTTCACAACCCTCTATTGCTTTTCTCGAGCGATGATTACTTAGATACTGATTCCCATTTATTTATTTTTTGACAAATCCATTTGGTTATTTAACTACAGCACCGAAGGTGGTTATTTAACCGCCGTTTTTAGACGTGTGTTAATGGTTGCGTGTGTTAACTTGAAGTTGATGGATAGATTTGTAGTATCGAAAAGGGTTTTAAGGGTAAAATGGTATGAAAATAGGACACCATAGATATAGGTATAGATATATAGGTAGAGATATTATGTCATTATCCTATCTTGACCACCAAACGGTGCCAGAGCTCATTTGGTAAAACGACTTAGCGTTTAGTGACTAACTTTTGTCACTTGCAAGTTGCAATTAGGAAAGTGCAGCAGGAGCTGCGCGGCCTCACAATTGCTCGGGATACGGAACCAGAACCGCACCACAAGAGAAGAAGCGCATAACATTCAGAGAAAGCTCTCTTCGCTGCAAATGCCGCAATCCAAGGAAAAATCTCCTACTTTTACGACGGTGTGTTTCCTTTCTTCTCCATCCACCTCCATTTTCTACAAATCCAGTTCCTTCTTATTCTTTTGCACAATTAAACTATTGCAACACTTTAACGATCTTTCCGTGGAAGCGATTTTAAAATTCGTAGTTTTGTTTTTTTTATATGTCGAAACCCTAGCTTTATTATTGTGCTTGTTACGACAACTGCTACCTGTTAGTGATTGACCACATTTCATTGATTTGAAAAGTATTAGGATTTGATTTAAGTTATTGTAACTGTAGGGACCAAATTCGTCCATTTGTCAAACTACCAGGACCAAATTCGTTATAATTAAGCAAATTTCTAGTTATTTTTGTGACTATGAATCGATTTGCATTTACTTTATTAATTTCCATGTTGTTAGGAAAGGGATGTAGAATCTTTAGTAGCACTCGAATTCTGTGAGGAGGTGTTTGATCTTAAGTACTCATTAGTTTTTTAGTATTTCGTGGACAATGTTTATTTGCATGTTGTTCTTGAACTCAATTGCTTAAAATTTTACTTTGTAGGTGATGTGGGAAGTGTTTACTTTGGGCCGAACCATCCCATGAAGCCTCACCGGCTTTGCATGACTCATCATCTTGTTCTTTCATACGAACTTCATAAAAAGATGGAAATTTATGTTAGTAACACATGTTGCCTGTTTCATTTTTATTTGAATGTTTGGGATTTCGTTCCATTTGTTGGTTGTCCTTGCCAATTATGTAAATAATGTTCTCTCGGTTGTTTCTTGTTTATATATAATGCAGCGCCCACATAAGGCTTATCCTGTTGAGCTTGCCCAGTTTCATTCTGCTGATTATGTTGAGTTTTTGCACAGGATTACGCCTGACACTCAGCACTTGTTCTCAAATGAATTGGCTAAATGTATGTCTTTTGAACTCTTGTTCATATGATTTTAAGTTATTTGTTTTTGTTTTACACATAATGAGAAATGTTATATGATTTATTCCTCGCTTATTATATTTTCTATATCAGAGTGCAGTAGAGTTCAAAAGAGAAAGTGTATCATGTTGTCCAAAGAGTGAAGTTTTAGAACCAAGGCTACATGATTGAGTTTCTTTTTACTTCTAAGGAATCATGACCGAATTTTTCTTAGATGTAGTTGTTATTAGACACGGGTTCTGCGTCCCTAGGTTTTAAACTGAAAGTTTGAACCACTGAAAACTCTTTCATATTGTTAATTTTGTTGATTGGCTTCAAGGTTTATATTTTTTAATTATGCATATTAAACTGGCAAATAAACATGGGTTGCCTGTTTAGAGAGGAGAGGATGAGATTGGGCAGTTCTATGGAAGATAACAAATGTTTTGACCCTGCAATTATTGCTACTTTTCATCTAAGCAAATGCTTCTTGGCTTACAGCTCCCTTCTAAGCAAATAAATAAATAATTAAGACCTTGGATCCTTTCTTTAAATAGTTCATATTTAACTTCTATAGTTAACATTACCCTATTCCAATGTTTACATGGTTATTTTAGCTTCATCTTTTATATTTGATATTTGTTGTGTATCTAATAACCAGTTCCACTTTATTGTTCATCTTTTTTTTTTCCTCCAGATAATCTTGGAGAAGACTGCCCTGTATTTGACAATTTGTTTGAGTTTTGCCAGCTTTACGCCGGTGGTACCATAGGTAATATGTTCATTGTTTAAATTATAGGGATTTAGGTTGGGGAGCAAAAAAGAGACTAAAAAACTGAAATTGATATTGATGTGATATGAAGTACTAGCTACAAAACATAAAGACCAACCTTTTCTAATACTAATATCAGGCTTCTAATCTTAGTCAAATAAGGAAACAATGTAAAACACACTAATCTTTGAGCATACTAATACTAGTCTCGTGATCCTAATTAAATAAGAAAACAAATTGTGAATTACTTCCTCTAGAGTCTAGACTCGATTATAAGCAAAAAACCTCAAATTTTTTGTTCCAAAATATAAGCAACTTTTACCTAACTTCATAATTTTTAATGATATTGTTCCCAAAATCCCCCCCCCCCCCCATTCTACTTTCCAATGCCTACTTTTTTTGTCAAGAAGCAATTTCCACATTTTTATGAGAACAAGAAAATTAACTGCAGTCAGCTAAAATTTTTAGTAAACATGTATTTGGGTACTTTTGCTTATATTTTAGTCAAAAGGGAGTATAAGAAACTATGAAAACAAATCTTAAGAGATTATTTGAATCATAATTTGTATACAATGAAGACATTAATTTATCTTTTCATATATTCTAACAATTGTATATATGATTCTCTTTGGTCTTGCCTTGTTTGTTATATTTACGATATGTACCTGCAGATGCTGCACGACGGTTGAACAATCAACTGTGTGATATTGCTATAAATTGGGCCGGTGGGCTACATCATGCCAAGAAATGTGAAGCATCTGGATTTTGTTACATCAATGACTTGGTATTAGGAATCTTGGAGCTTCTTAAATATCATGCTCGTGTTTTGTATATTGATATCGACGTGCACCATGGTGATGGTGTAGAAGAAGCCTTCTTCTAT
The DNA here is from genome assembly GCA_020916435.1 of Oxytropis ochrocephala. Taxonomy (NCBI): domain Eukaryota; kingdom Viridiplantae; phylum Streptophyta; class Magnoliopsida; order Fabales; family Fabaceae; genus Oxytropis; species Oxytropis ochrocephala. The sequence continues at coordinate 88,066,207 of CM037094.1, forward strand.
ACTGACAGGTATGCTAGTTTCTTATATCTCATTCTTATTAGATCTATGAAGAGGAAACTCTTGAGTAACAAACTTTATGTTATATATTCTCCTTGAATCTATCAACTTTGAACCTAGGATAGTAACTGTTTTCAATTTTGATTCTTATGATTAGATTTGAATATGCCCATTTACAACAATCACGTTTTGTTTCATTCTCTTTTAAATGTAAAATTTTGAGTTGATATACAAAACTTGTTTTTCACGTTTTACGCGGAAACGATACTTTGCCATATTAGTATTACACATGATTTTTTCTATTTTCCTTAATGGTCAAATTTTTCATTACAGGGTGATGACTGTCAGTTTCCACAAGTATGGGGATATGTTCTTTCCAGGAACTGGGGATGCTAAGGTGATTTTATTTATTTATTTTTATTTGTACTTTTAGTATGTTTTTGTGTTTTAAGCGCGGTATGTTCACCCTATTTCTTTTACAGCCTTGATATTTCAATAATATATTCGTGTTAGATTGTGATTTCACTGTTCCCCTTGTGCATGTGCTGAATTGAATACTTTTTTGTTTGAAACATTTCCAAAGCTCTGCATAGATTGCAATGATTTAAACCAGTGTTGTTAATAGCGCAATATAGCGGAGGAGCAGCGGCCTGCCGCTACGTTGACGGCGTCGCGTCGCAGTTTGATGTCGTGGGCGTTGCGGGGGAGAAGCGGTGTGAATCGCGGAAGGAGAACCAAGTCTGGTGCGGCGCTCATGTTTACAAGGTTGAAGAAAGAACGATAAATGACTGAAAAGCCCTTAAACTTTAAACTTTAGGGTTTTTAAGGGTTTTTTTTGGGATTTCCTGGGAAAGTTAAAAAATTAGGGTTTTTTTTAACTTTTTATAAAAATGTGTAAGTTACTGCGGTCTTTTACTGTGTTACATTACAGCCTTCGTGCATCTCTTTCTACCTTCGTTCCATTGCCTCTTTGCTGGCGTCTTCTTCTCCGACCTACGTCTCTCTCTCTCTGCTAGCATTGTCGACCTTTGTTTCTCTCTCTTCCAGCGCATCTATGTCTAATCTGCTCCTTTGATCACGTTTCTGTCTCTGTTGCTCTGTTTTGGGCTCTGTTCTTTGCATTTCTGATTCTGTTTCACTATTCTTTCTGTTTTCTGTCATGGCAACATCCTTCAACCTCAATCAGAATCATGGATTTGTGAATCCCATTTGAGAAAACCTTGACATTGCTTGAATGTCATGGATTTAAGTATTTTTAGTTTCTTTTGAAAATTTCCATGCATATATTATTCATTGTATGTATCTAACATTTGGAAATAGCGGTCATCCCGCTTTCCGCTATAGCGTTTTTTGGCCGCTATCCGGGATTTAAAACACTGATTTTAACTGATTTTATCTTATTGAAGGAAATAGGAGAAAGAGAAGGGAAGTTTTATGCCATAAATGTCCCACTCAAGGACGGAATTGATGACACTAGCTTCACTCGACTTTTCAAGACTGTAAGTTCGTTCTTATCTTCTTTTGGCCAAATTGCAACTTCAATAAGCTCATTTTGGTATTTTCATTGCATTAATTCTGGCTTGATAGTGTCTTGACTGAACCTTTTTGAATTTTTTATGATATAGATTATTTCTAAAGTAGTTGAAACATATCAGCCTGGTGCCATAGTTCTCCAATGTGGAGCAGATTCGCTTGCTGGAGATCGCTTGGGCTGCTTCAATCTCTCTATTGATGGTGCTTATTTCCCAGTAAATTTCCTATTTTGGTGAAACTATCATCGTTCTGTAATAACCCTTTGTCTTTGTTCCTCACAAATGTTGCCCCTATTTTACAGGCCATGCTGAATGTGTTAGATTCGTAAAGAGATTAAATTTGCCTTTACTGGTGGGTTTATATCACTTAATGTTTGCCTTCCATTCACCTGTATCATGAGTGAGATTTACATGTACGTCTTTCATAGGTCACTGGAGGCGGGGGATACACAAAAGAAAATGTTGCTCGATGTTGGACAGTTGAAACTGGAGTTCTTCTAGACACGGAGATCCCAAATGGTATATTATGTTAGCCTCTGCAAATATTAAAATGTGATATGTTTTACTGAAATTTATTTTCTTCCATGAATTGTAATAATTCATTGTTCAAACTTTAAAAAAAAATATTGAAACAGTCTTGTGACGTATCTTGTTGAGAGTTCCATACTAGTGAGTATTAATATGGCCTGAATAGTGGTTATATGGGGGGACATGGACAATCTTCACACCGTGAGCTAGCTTTTGAAGTTGAGTTAGGCCCAAGTTTAAGTTCTAATATGGTATTACAAATTTGCAATCATAGTTTATCCTATATCCATTAAGCCAGCTGTAGATGTCTTGTCTTTCAAACTTCATGCTCCAAATATCTAGTCTTGAACAGTTGTTGTTAATAGCGCACTATAGCGGAGGAGCGGAGCGGCAGCCTGCCGCTACGCTGACGCGCGCGTCGTGTCGCAGCTTTGATGTCGCGCGCCGCGGGGATAAGCGGTGTGAATTGTGGAAGGAGAACCAAGTCCGTGCGGCACTCATGTTTACAAGCTTGAAGAAAGAACGAGAAATGACTGAAAAGCCCTTAAATTTTAAACTTTAGGTTTTTTAAGGGTATTTTTGGGATTTCTGGGAAGTTAAAAATTAGGGTTTTTTTAAACTTTTATAAAATGTGTAAGTTATCGCGGTCTTTTTACTGTGTTACATTACTGACCTTCGTGCATCTCTTTCTACCTTCGCTCCATTGCCTCTTTGTTGGCGTCTTCTTCTCCGACTCCGTCTCTCTCTCTCTCGCTAGCATTGCCGACCTTCGCTTTTCTCTCTTCCAAAGGGCTCAGTGCGGCACTCATGTTTACAAGCTTGAAGAAAGAACGAGAAATGACCTGAAAAGCCCTTAAATTTTAAACTTTAGGGTTTTTAAGGGTATTTTTGGGATTTCTGGGAAGTTAAAAATTAGGTTTTTTTTAAACTTTTATAAAAATGTGTGTTTCTGCGCGGTCTTTTATTGTGTTACATTACAGCCTTTCAGGCATCTCTTTCTACCTTCGCTCCATTGCCTCTTTCTTTGGCGCGCCTTCTTCTCCGACTCTCTCTCTCTCTCTCTCTCTCGCTAGCATTGCCGACCTTCGCTTTCTCTCTCTTCCAAGGCCTGCAGTGCGGCACTCATGTTTACAAGCTTGAAGAAAGAACGAGAAATGACCGAAAAGCCCTTACATTTTAAACTTTAGGGTTTTTTAAGGGTATTTTTGGGATTTCGGGAAGTTAAAAATTAGGGTTTTTTTAAAACTTTTTATAAAAATGTGTAAGTTACTGCGGTCTTTTACTGTGTTACATTACAGCCTTCGTGGCATCTCTTTCTACCTTCGCTCCATTGCCTCTTTGCTGGCGTCTTCTTCTCCGACCTCCGTCTCTCTCTCTCTCTCGCTAGCATTGCCGACCTCGCTTTTTCTCTCTTCCAGTGCGTCTGAAAGTGCACTCATGTTTACAAGCTTGAAGAAAGAATGAGAAATGACTGAAAAGCCCTTAAATTTTAAACTTTAGGGTTTTTAAGGGTATTTTTGGGATTTCCTGGGAAGTTAAAAATTAGGTTTTTTTAAACTTTTATAAAATGTGTAAGTTACTGCGGTCTTTTACTGTGTTACATTACAGCCTTCGTGCATCTCTTTCTACCTTCGTTCCATTGCCTCTTTCCTGGCGTCTTCTTCTCCGACCTCCGTCTCTCTCTCTCTGCTAGCATTGCCGACCTTCGTTTCTCTCTCTTCCAGTGCATCTATGTCTAATCTGCTCCTTTGATCTCGTTTCTGTCTCTGTTGCTCTGTTTTGGGCTCTGTTCATTGCGTTTCTGATTCTGTTTCACTATTCTTTCTGTTTTCTGTCATGGCAACATCCTTCAACCTCAATCAGAATCATGGATTTGTGAATCCCATTTGAGAAAACCTTGACATTGCTTGAATGTCATGGATTTTAAGTATTTTTAGTTTCTTTTGAGAATTTCCATGCATATAGTTTTCATTGTATGTTTTTTTTAGATAGACAATTGTTAGTAGGGGTGGGGGAATTGTTTGCAGGGCAACCCTTACTCTTTGGGCGACCGTTCGGGGTCGAGTTAGTCCCAAACCCAAATTTTAAGATGTATCAAAATCTGTCCTAGACCCATTGAGCTACTCACATATGTCCATTCCTACAAACTTCACGGCTAGACGCCAAGCCCTAGGCATGATGTGTGTGTTAAGAGTCTCATTGGACAGTGATATGGTATGGATAATGGTTAACTTGTTATATGTGGGTGGCAGCCCCCACCCCATGAGCTGGTTTTTGGGGTTGAGTTAGGCCCTAGCCCATGTCCTAAGATATCTCTTTTCCAATGATTTGAATCAGTATTTCAGATGTAAATTCTTTCTTATTATTTCTATAGTGGAAACATAATTGCATGCTCTGTCTTGTGCAGAGATCCCGGAGAATGAATATCTTAAATATTTTGCACCGGACTTCTCATTGAAGATTCCAAATGGGCACATAGTATGTATTTTATCAATAGTCTTGTGTTTTTGTGTATATTGCCTTTATTTATCTAGACTTTTCTTTGTTATTGAAATTGACAGGGAGATTTAGAGTTTATTGTCTGAATCTTGACATTTCCAATTTACATTGGATATGATCAGACACATATTGCCTTAGTTTTAGTCTAGACTTTGCAAGTGCAGTATGTTATCATTATTTTCGTTTTTTATTTTGACCAGGAGAATTTAAATAGCAAATCATATCTTAGCAGTATCAAAATGCAAGTCTTGGAAAATCTTCGCTGCATACAACACGCTCCGAGTGTACAAATGCAAGAGGTAAGTTCATCCTTGGAATAGGAACACCCCACCCAGTAGGCGGGGTCAATTTTTTTACGTAAAACTGTTTCTTATGATTATTATCTTTGTTTTAACTAAGGCGTCATGCATCAAGTTTTTAGTTCTCCAGCTTCCTCATTTTATAGACCTATACAATATGGTTACAGTTACCAATCAATTTTTTGCTTTAAGAGGTGAGTTTTTATGCAGTTGAAGTAAAAACAAAATAAAAATCGTTTCTTTTGGTTCTTCTAAATTAAGAATTAAGATGAGATACGTTATTAGATTAGATAATAGATTAGAAGTTAGGTAAAAGACTGAAATCTATAACTTAGGCCATTGCATGTTAATAGCTTGAATTTCATAAACCTCGGTTTTGTACAAAGAGCACAAGAGTTGCTACTAAAAACCTTGAAAAAGATCCATTGGGAGACTTGGAATTTCATAAGCCTCCGTTTTGTAGAAAGAGCACAACAGTTGAAAAAGATCCATTCTGCGTTGAGAATAATCTCAACCAAGCTGGCTCGTTGTCTCTAGTTATTGTGTATTATCTTTTGGACACATTGTTTAAATCAACCTCCTTTGGAGATCTCACTTTCAAACTTCTTTTAATCAAAGCTGATCAAGGCAATAGATAAACTAGACGGTAGACACTAGTAGTATTCTTCCAAAGGCGAGACTAATATTTTATGGGTGGCAGGTCCCGCCTGACTTCTACATTCCCGATTTCGATGAAGATGAGCAGAACCCTGATGAGCGCAATGATCGTAAGAAAAAAAAAAGCTTTTCCTTCATCTACTATATTGATTTGGTGCCAACTCTTAGTTGATTGATTCTGATAATTCTCTTTTCCAGAGCACACTAGAGACAAGCACATTCAGCGCGACGATGAATATTATGAAGGGGACAATGACAATGACAATCAAATGGATATTCCATGAAGTTGGTCCAGCTCTCTCTTACATTTTCCTTTTAAGAGATAAGGAGAATGTTATTAGATAGCCACACCTAGTTGTATCAAGAAAGCGTTAGGGCTAACCCAGGATGCGTGCATTGTTTTGTAGATTTGCTGAAAGCTACACAAATATCGTCCATATGTTTGTTTTGTTTGAACAAATGACATTTTGTGTTGAATGAACATGCGTCCTAGAGATTGGTTATTCCGTATGGTGAGTATCACGATTTTGCACAGAATTGGTATTTGAGTGGGAATTGACTTGAGTATATGTTTAGATTTTTTGCTTGTTTGGTTTGGCGGTGGGAGGGCATATAATCGCTTTCTATGCTATGTTTCGTGATAATGCTCTTTTTTTGTTGTTTGGATGTAATGGAGAAGAATCAATTTTGACCTTAAAATTGATTTTACAGTGAAGCTGGAATTCCAAGCTTTTGCGGCAGACCTAAATCGATTCTGAAATTGGCATCAAAATGAAATTATAGGTTCCCTAATCTACTCCTTTGGTGTTTGCAACACCTCAATATGTGGGCTTTTTTGGACAAAAATAAAAATGAAAATAGTAGTATTTTTAATACCGAAGTATGTTAAAGTTTCAAATTTTTGAAGTTTTTAATAAAATTTAACTTGAGACCCATTTTAGTAATTTCACACTCAAAAACAATTATGATTAAATCTATCCAAACAACAAGAACAGATGAAAATCAGTTTTTCGTAAATGTATCCAAATTAAAATCACGTTAGTTTGCACTTACTTTTAACTAAGATCAATTCTACGTTATGACAAAATTAATTTTTGTCACCGTCAATCCAAACACACTTTATAAAATCATGACCTGTGAAGTCCGGACTGTTCAGTTGTAGTATTTCTTTTTTACTTTGTATTTGTTTTAAAACTAATAACAAATATTGGAAATAACAGTTGTCATATATATGAAAAAAATGCATCCATTTGTTGGTTTTTAGTCATTGTCTTCTAAATATTTCCGTTCTAAATTAATCGTCTAGTCTAATTTATTAAATCAAAGACGAATGAAGCAACATAAGTTAGCGATAAATATGTAGTTAAAAGTAGGTTTAAAGGTACGTTTGGTCTCTGCAAATATAAAAAAAAAAATAGTTTCGTGCCTGCAATTTAATTTTTTTAAAAAAGACCCTTGCAAATACCAAACACTTCCCTGACGTTAGTTTTTGGCTAACACCGTTAGTGGATGTTGTCGTGGCTGCCAATATAGATGACAAATCATCATCTCTTTCATTCATCTTTCTCTGAAATTATGTTCTTTGTTCTTCTCTCTTCTCTCATCTTCTTCTCATATTCTTATGAAACCCATAGGTTTTTCATCTTCAAATCAAAACACAATCAAATAAGAACCCACCTCCTCCTAAACCCACCTCAATCTTCATCTCCAAATCAAAACCTCACAAACCAAAAAATCACAACTTCCAACCCATCACACCAAAAGAAACAACAAGAGTGTTAGCCAAATTTAGATTCTATATATTTAGATGGGCTTTGATTCACTGCATAATGGAGGAATTTGATTCACGCCGCATATAATGAAGAAAAATGAAGAGCTTGATGAATTAAATTGGAGTGAAAATGGGTTGTTATTGGATTAAATGTTTCCATAGGTGATTATGAATATGCAAGTGGGTTATTTTTGCTGCAGTTACATTTCTTTTTTGCTTGCATCCAACTTTTTAAGGGATTATGTAACAAATATTTTGGGGATTTCATTCTGGCGATTTGGGGATTTTTTTCTGCACTTATGCAAGTGGGTTATTGATTAGCTATAATGTAACAAGGTGAATTGATTTCAGTTTGGTTGTGAATAATATGGACTTAATGCTGATGTTGGGATGGATTCATGGTGAAAAAAGCTCTCGCGAAAGAAAAATGGAGGTGGAGGATTCATGAAGAAGATGAATAGGGTTTCAATTTAATTTTTAAGAATTAAAATTTAATTACAAATTTAATTTCAGAGAAACAGAATGGAAGAGATGATGATTTGGCATCCATGTTGGCAAACCACGCCAAGATCCACTAACTGTGTTAACCAAAAACTAATCTATGAGTGACCAAACTAAAGCGTTTGGTATTTGCAATGGCTTTTTAAATTTTTTTTAAAATTAGGGACGAAATTGGATTTTTGAATATTCAGAGGGACCAAACATACCTTTAAGCCTTAAAAGTATGTAGTTAATCTCTAAAATCCCTATTATTTAAGTTTAGTTTCCATGAATATTACATTATTTTTAATTCTGGTAACATATATAAACGGATTGTTTTTAGTCCCTACATGAGACTAAAAACATAGAGTTTTTATTAAATATAAAAGCAAAAATGAATCAAATTTTTATGATAACTTGCAAGAATTTATTCATAATAGGAAAACATACTAATTGGGATTTAAAGTTGGTAGAAAGTTCAACAAGTACTATCCACAGTTAAACAAAATTATTATTGGAGATTAAACATATTTTTAATTTTTAATCTTATGTTAATTTTTCCTCTGTTTACCACTTTATACTTGACTTGAAAATCACTTAAGTACTTCTTTCTGTCCATATTGTAAGAAAGAAATACAATACAATAAAAGTTGCTTTCAAATTGCAGTATGGTATATGTTTCAACTAGTTGAAAGGCCTTGACAATTAAAGTCATCTTTCTCATGTGCATGTCAACAAGAGTCCATGGATCTTAACTATGCTATATGACTCAAATTCTTGGATAACCAATTAAGCATGGAGTAGAGACTAGAGAGAGTAAAACTTCCCAATCAATATATAGACATCAAGGATTTAGTATGGTGAACCACTGGAACATGAAACAACAAGGTACTCGGGCATTCTTGAAAACCACTTATTTTACGACTTGGATCTGCTGGCTATTAAAAATCCATTAGGAGGATTGTTGTATATGTTTATTCTCTGCCAAAATGTCTTCCAGCAATGATTCACAAGCATCTTCAAGCAAATCTAACACCTGTCAGTGCCACACAATGATAATAAGCACATAATCAACCAAGTGTAACTTTTCAATTCTGTGAAATATCTTGGTTGTAGATAGGAGGTGGTGCCAAAGAAATGAAAAACAAAGTTGTTCTAGTTGATTTAAGTTAGCAATCTTCTTTATGGGTGATTTAATTATTAAATTCACTTAACTAAATAGTATCGTAATTCAAGACTATATTTGCACATGGAAACAATATTCTACATAATACCTTCTCAAAACCTTGAGGTCCACCATAGTAAGGATCAGGGACTTCAGTTTCATCATGCTTCTTACAATATGAGCACATCAACTTAACCTGCAACATCCCAATCAAGCTATAAAATCATATACAAAACAAAAGCAACAAAGAAGAACAAAATAACTATTATAATCACCTTTTATGTGCATCATCAGGTAAAGTCACTCTAAATCTCCATCTATTAAAGGCCTCCAATATGTCCTCTAAGACAAAAACAATTTACAAAGCATAAAAAAAAAGAAAAATTGCAGCAACCATAAACATCTAAATTCTAATCCAAGTTCATATTAAAACATCACACAACAATTTATCTGGAAGCCTACCTCTATTTTGCTTATCCATAGCAAGAATGAGATCAAAGTCAATGAAATCAGAAGCCTTAATTGGCCTAGAAAGTGAAGTTATCTGAATTCCACGTCTTTTTGAAGCAGCCCTCATTCTCGGGTCAGCTTCATTACCCTTCAAAAATATTCATCAACATTCCAAAAATAAAATAAAATCATTTTTTTAAAACCAATCTGAAAAATTCCATCATAAATAAATGGTAGTAAAAAAGACACTAATGATTCTTTATACCCATACCTCATGATAATTGATTGTGCCAGCAGAATCAATTTTGAAGTTGGAATCGAGACCTTTTTTCTTAACTAAATCTGTGAAGACTCCTTCAGCAGCTGGGCTTCTACAGATATTGCCAAGACACACGAAGAGAACGGAGAATGGTTTCGTCTCTGTGTCTGCGACAGTGGATGAGGCCATAGACGATCGAATTGGAGAAAAGAGAGAGGTTTTGCAGGAAATGGCAGAAGGTTTGAGAATTAACTTTCGAATCTGCGTGGAAGGGAGGAGGAATGGGATATTTGGGATTGGGTAGAGGAGTTGTGGTGAACAGTGGCAAAAACGTAAATTAATAGATTCCATTCCCGCAATGTAAATGGTTCGGTTCCTTCCTTCACCTCAATTAATGGAGCTGCTACACTACACTAGATACTTTGCAGTCCATGGTAATCCACACATTTGTTTACTTTATTTTTGGGTAAAATAAAAAATGCACTCTTATCTTTTTTTATTATTTAAAAATAAGATATTCATCCATTCAAATTTGTGGATTACATTGAAAATAATACAAATACAAATTTAGATGAAAGGAGAGAACAAAATGATGTTGCGGGGTGATTTTGGGTCGATTTTTCTACCCGAAATCACCCCTCTCCAATGGATGAAGAAGAATAAAAGTTAGAGAGAATATAGAGGGCAACTAGAGAAATAAATGTACTCTTATCCTAAATAAATAAACTTGGTAACAAAAAGTTTATAGGTATGTTGGGGCAAGAGTTGAACAATTTTACTAATACCAACAAAGCCAACATTTATAGGCTATGCTAAATAAATAATTTTACTTCAACTTATCAAATAATTAGGCTTAAATTGGTCCTTCTATTATCTCTACTCTGCAATTTATTTCTATTTTTTTTTTTACATAATTTTAGTCTCCATATTTTGTCAATTTCTAATGTGTCAAATAAAATATTGATGTGACGCTGCACACTTGTAACCTCTATACACATTGATTTTCTTTGTTTGTTATTAGTATTTAATTTTTTTAATATATTTATTTTTACAAAGCTTGTTAAAGTTTAAAAGACTAATTAAAACTCTACTTTCAGATAAAGTGTTTTTCTACGCAGTGTTCCATTGCACAACAATGTTATGCTTGTTTTTCAATATAATTTTTTTTATAAAATAAAACTAAATTTTACGGAGTATCAATTAAATTAAGACAATTCTATGATTTTTTTTTTGACACTAAAATGAATGTGCTGGGAATCGAACTTGGGTTGTGACAGACACCATTTGATTTGACGAAATGTAAAGAGAATTCTATGATATTTTTGAGTTTTGTTGGATATCAATATTCTATAGGTAAAACGAGTCTTGAATGTCGGTATGAGAGTGTTCACCATTAAATTAACTGATTTTAATTTTTTATCATTGAAATTTGTTACTTTTCGTTGAATATTGAATTGATATTTTTTATAAGGTTTTGAATAATTTTTTTGGGAATAGAATAAATTTTTTTTTTTGATATATAATAACTGGAGTGAGTATTTGGTGAGCCAGACCTTATTGTATTCGCCCCCACAAGGAAAAAAGAGCGGGAAAATACACACTAGCACCGGCACCCGCCCCAAACCTTCTTCTATACAGAGGTTTTGACGTTTAGTCAAAAGTGTTAACCACAAAATTTCCGATCTCGTTACCAACTATGAACCGCGACGGCCGGCGACGGGACTGGAGTGACAACAGGATATCCAAGAAGCAGAAGCTGATCCGCAATGCCGAGGAAGAGCTCGAGGCAAAGTTAGGGTTCGATAATTTCTCGGAGGGCAAAAAGCGACTTGGATGGTTGCTCACATTTTCAGCCGTAAGCCAAATTCTTGTTTTCTTTGTTGCGTGCTCGATCTGCAACTGATTTTGCTTTCCTAGTTACGGCATTGAATTGATGAAAGACAAATGTGAAAATGAAAGTAGTTAATTTACTCCATTGCTAGAATCGTTTAAGTATGAATTGAAGTTATTTTTTATACATAGCTACCATTATCTGAATATATGATTGAATTGTACTACTCATTTCCTTTTTTCTCTCATGAAGTTCAAATATCATCTATCCTCGCTGTTGCTGCTGGCATATTTCTCGTTGCACAAGTCATTTACTAGTTAAACTGTTGTTGTTTTTGTTGCTACCACCACCACCACCACCATGGTTACTTCTGTAGTTGTGCCTCATTATCTCACAATTATAATGTTAAACTCTAACATTATATGCTTATTCATTTTCCGTGATTTTCCTTGGAGGCGAAATGGAGTTTTTCAGTTATTAGCTATGAAGTCAACGCCAAGTTGATTTGATGTAGTATATATTGGAAGGGACTTATATTGTTATGTACGCTTTACCATGCAGTCATCTTATGAGGATGAGGACTCTCACAAAGTCTACAGTTGCGTTGATCTTTACTTTGTCACACAGGTATTGTTCTCCTAAAATGATTTTATAGAAGCTCACTTTTATTACTAGTTTTTTCACCAAAAAGAGAGACCTGGTTTTGTAAATACTAAATAGTTTACGGATTGAATCTGCTTGCAGGATGGGTCCACATTCAAGACAAAATACAGATTTCGCCCTTATTTCTATGTTGCCACAAAGGTTGGTGAACACATTCAAATGCATGCATATACAGTGCTATGCAAGATACTTTGGTTTAAGCTTGTTGTGTGTGAGAATTCACAATTCAATCATCTATGTTAATTTCTTTTGGGGATTTATTTGATTCTGTTTTTTTATTCTGCGGTAACCATCATGTGGATGGTGCTAATTATGGGTATATATATGCTTAAAATTAACAGGATAAAATGGAGATGGATGTTGAATCGCACTGAGACGACGGTATGAAAGTCAGATTGCAGATATTGAAATTGTAGAAAAAGAAGACCTGGATCTCGTAAGCAATTTGTGCATCTCTTATCCAGCAAATGACTAAATGTTAAGCAGATTTAGAATACAACTCAAGGATTGATAGTTTTCTTTGATTTTATTTGGTAATTCCTTCCAGAGTTTAAGAAGATTAAGTCAAAATGGTTCATGACAGAATCTGCATTTAAGTTTTCATTTTGCTTCAACTCAATAAGACTATGCTGTTGCTTACTTTCTATCTCCTTATAAATAGACTGAATTATTGTCATGGTCTTTACAGAAAAACCATTTGTCCGGATTAAGAAAATCTTTTTTGAAGCTTACATTTGATACCGTGCAACAATTGATGAATGTGAAGAGTGATCTGATGCATGTTGCTGCAAGAAATAAGGCAAAGTCTGATGCTGCAGAAGCCTATGAGTCCATCTTAACGGGAAGAAGGTAAAATGAAGTTTACGGGAGAATGAATTTTTAGATTGAAGTATACTTCCTTAACGATGCTATTTCATTTTTTAGCACAGATTATCTAAGTTAATTTGAACTTTACGTTGTTACCCGACCTGATTCTTGCCTGCTTGTTGCTTAGCAGAGAACAAAAACCTCAAGATTTTCTAGATTGCATAATTGATCTTCGTGAGTATGATGTTCCTTACCATGTTCGCTTTGCTATTGACAAAGGTGAGTTTTGATTTTTGTTGTCTTGTTTTTTTAGTATTTATTCAGTTATCCCATCTTCCAATGCTTTGTTGTTATATTTATATTTATCATCATTGTTAATCACATGTGACACAGATATACGGTCTGGCCAGTGGTATGATGTAGGAGTATCCGATAGTGGGGTTACACTTGAGAAGAGGACAGATCTTCTGCAGCGTGCTGAAGTTCGTATTTGTGCATTTGATATTGAGACCACAAAATTAAAATTAAAATTTCCCGATGCTGACTACGATTCAGTTATGATGATCTCATATATGGTAGATGGGCAAGGGTATTTAATCATAAATAGAGAGGTAAGTGTAATGGAAGACATAAATGTTTCAGCAATCTCTCTCTTGCTCCCACTTTGCTTTTATTACACTGGAAGTCGGCAAAACATTTCATCAACAATTATCATTAGTTTTCAGATGAAAATATCTTTGATTTTTTTTCTTTTCATATAGGTTGATGTTACTCAGATTATTTACTTGCTAGTGGTTTTACGATTACCAAACATCCCGACTTTAAGTGCCCATGAGGTTGATTAACTTTCATTTAACTATTGAAAACTATGTTGGGGTTTGATTCTAAATTTGGGATGTACAAGTTGAGATTGACAGATCATTTGAATGCCAAATTATGCATCAAGTGTAGCCAAATGGTCAAACCCAACCTGACAAGTGGTGAAGTAATAAATTATGTAACTCTAAGGCATCAAAAGTAGTTGGTAATTGATCCTGGTGTTGTATATTCAGCAAATGTATTTTAAAACATTAGTTATTATCATAGGTTGATGACCTTCAATAATTGTGTTGTTTTTCTCTCTCTCTCTTTTTTCCAGTTTGTTGGGGATGATATAGAGGATATAGAGTACACTCCAAAACCAGAGTTTGAAGGATGTTTTAAGGTGACAAATGTACAAAATGAGGTAATGCTATTTGTGAATCCACAAATAATTTGTTCAATTTCTTTTGTTGGTTTTTGACTGATTTTTTTCCTGGCAGATTGAGCTCCTTAGATTGTGGTTTTCTCATATGCAAGAGGTGAAGCCTGGTATCTATGTCACTTACAATGGAGATTTCTTTGACTGGCCATTCCTGGAACGAAGGGCAGCCCATCATGGGTTCAAAATGAGTGATGTATATCGCTTACCCTTTGTTTTTTTTTATTGGGAAATAATTGCTTCAATTACGTGGTTAAAAATTAAAATGCAATTGCTACCATTTATGAACATTATTGTTTCTCTACATTTTCAATTCTATTTGAGTTTGAATTCGGATTTGATGCAATAGTTGTTTACGTAAAAACTTATTTTCTTTACATATATGGTTTAGGACAGATCATGCATATTCTCCTCATTATGAAGCATATTAGTTTTGGTTTATAGAGATTCAGATTTCTACAATTTGTATCTAAATCAGACCACACCTGACTGTACTTATAATGAAGAATACAATATATACGATAAATACCTAATTCATTTGATTGCTAATTCTAATTAGCAATATGGGGTTTCAGACAGCCATAAAATATTTACATTGACTAATTCTAAAACTCCTCAAGCTGAAACATACATATCATGTGCACTTAGCTTGTTGCAAATAGATTCAACTTGATCCTCTAAGAGACTTGGTAAACATATCAGTCGGTTGGTCATTAGAACTGTTAGAATATCAATTATGATTTGCCATATCAATTAGGTTTATTTCGTCTTAATCAGTAATTGATTCCTATTTACATTATAAATAGAATAAATAGATGAGTGTGCTCTATTGGAGACACACAGAGACAGAGCACAAATTCAACATGGTATCGAGTGGGTTTTGATCTTCTCGACTGCTCTCCGCACCGCCGCCGGTAGCACCACCTTTCTCACTTTTCAATTTATCTATTTTTTACAAATGCAATCACGCTCTAGTTTTCCAATTTCTGCTTCCTACCGTCGCGCTCTCCTTTTTCGGGCGTGTTTTTTGTTTCCAACAACCCACCACCGTCGCCACCACTAGAGAAATTTCTCGACGAAGTTTTTCGGCAAGGAACCTACCATCAGAGTCTAAAATCGCCGATCTGCTTGACCATCGGCGCGCGCCCGACCGCCGCCGCTCAATGCGCCTCATTTGTGGTTCCTCCGCCGCAGAAAAACCCACTCGCCACCGCCACGCTTCGGACTCACCTTGCCTTCTTGGTTCCAAATCTGCCCTTACATTTCAGGGGCCAACAAACAACCCTTTCTCCTATTTCATGCATCTTCTCTCTCTCTCTCTCTCTCCTCTTCAAATATCAGATCTGCTCATCCGGTTCTAGTTTTGTTTGTTATGCCTTCCTTTCTCATTAATGACTTATATCAGAAGTGCCTTCTCTTCCCATTGACGGTCATTCCGTGGGGCGGTGGTGACTCTTTCCCACATATTAATCATTAATGATGACTTCTCTTCCCATCAACGGTTATTCCGATGGTGACTTATCACTTATGTTGGTTATTACTCACAAATATTCATGCCCGATTTAGTTTTAGTTTTTTGAGGGAAAATGTTTTGTTATTTGCAACAAGCTCAAAAGCTTAGTAAGCTTTAAGCTTGAGGGGGAGTGTTAGAATATTAATTATGATTTGCCATATCAATTAGGTTTAATTAGAACCAATTAGGTTTATTTCGTCTTAATTGTAATTGTTTCCTATTTACATTATAAATAGATACGAGTGTGCTCTATTGTAGACACACATAGACATACAAATTCAACAAGAACCAACAAAACCTATTATGATTTCTGCCGAGAGAACCTTGTCTCTCACAAAGTGGTAGTCGATCTCATTATGCTTTGTTCTTTCATGAAAACTAGGTTGGAAGCAATATGTATCACAATTTGGTTGCTACAAATTAGTTCCATCACCTTCATCTCCCAATTTTAGTTGTTGGAGTAATTGTCTTATGAGTTCACAACCAGTTGCTGCCATAGCATGATACTTTGCTTTTGCCCTCGACCTTGTAGCTTTGTTCTGCTTCTTGATATGCCATGAGATCAAATGACCTCCAACAAGGACAAAATACCCTATAGTGAACCTTCTATCTGTTGGTGAACTTGCCAACCCACATTAGGATAGCCATCAACTTGGATGTTAGCATTGTTTTCATAAATAATAAAGTATTAAAGGACTAATTCTACTCTAATTCACCTAGGCCATCACAAGCTTTACGACAAATGATAGTAACCATGCAACTAACTTAACTGACTGTCAGGTTAGTTAGAGTTAGTTTCAACTTCTAAAACAGTTGCAATCACAACCACCAAGGGAATGTAAACAACAAACTATAAATAGATTTGATGATTGTAAGCTGTTCAACAATTATTCTAACGTAAATACAGAATTGATTTCTTTGTTCTATCTTAGTTCACCTCTTTAGTTTTAGATCATTAGAAATTTAGTATGGTATTAGAGCACTCTTGATATTCTTAAAAATGCGAGTGACAACGTTCCAGTGGCAATCACAAAGAGCATTAAGAAATTGGCCAACTACATTTACAACAAAGGTAATGTCAGGCCTGATCACTGTAAGGTATGGTTAAATTTTTTGTCAACCAGACATTTATATCTACCAAGGTATTTAATGGCTTCCTGACCTAGTAGTAGCTTGGAGTTGAGAACTCGTAGAATGAGTTTGAGCCTTAAGTTGAGATCTCGTAGAATGAGTTTGAGCCTTTGTCAACCCCAAAAACTAGCTTGTGGGTTGCTTCTTACTTCTGACCACTAGTCATGCCATATCACTATCCAATGTGGGACTCCAATACTCCTTTCATGCATAGGGTGAGTAGCTTCAATTCCCAAAAATACTTTTGGGCCCCTAAGTATTTAGGCCGAAAGTCTAAGGACAAATGTTATTGACGCAATGGGTACCAGCCTGATCATTAAATGTGAGAATGATATCTTTCAAAGGCAAGTAGGTAGATGCAAGTGGTCAGTGAAAATGCAAGAAGCCAGTGATCATCTTCACATTTGGTCATGCCATACTTTTCGAGAAAACAATTGAAAAACTAGACAATTTCACCAAAATTATCCATATCCATTGGGAAAAATTGTCGATAAAAGTAACAATACTAGTAACCCAAATTTGAAGAGACACGACTAAGACTCCAAATATTTGAATGAACTAACGCGAAAGGAGACTCAACTTGTATATTGACTTTGTGAGTAGGTATGTTTCTTTAACTGGCACGAGTCACTCTAGTGTAGAAACTTTAGCCAGACTACGAACCATAAGACATGGTACGCTGTTCCAATTGTTGATGAAGAATATTTGGAGACTCGACAATTGAACAAGCAATGGGAGGTGTAGATATCAAGAGATAATACTAACCTAGAGACTTGTGCCCTACTCCAATCGTCTTCCAATATTTTGATCCTACACAAGATCAAAATTATTAGCAAAGTTAATAAAGTAAGGTAAGGTACGTGTTACTAATGGAGATTAAATTTAATGGACAGCCGAGAACATAAAGTATAGAGCCCAAGGATATCATAGGTATGGGATTAGTTTGACCAATAGCTCTGACTTTCGTTTGTTAAATTTGAACTATTGGCTAAAGTAGCAATAGGGAGTGAGTCCATGTAAGTGAAATGGGAGAAAAGTAATTTGCTACCAGACATATGATCAGAGGCGACTAAGTTAAGAATCCAAGGCCCCAGTGAAGAAAACTGCAAAACAAAACTGGTCTAAGAAATGAAAATGAATGTAGCAGGTTTGGTAGAGGAAGCCATGGGTTCTGGCCAAGAGGAGAGAAAATGACAACCTAAGGGCTATTGAAGTCAAGAAAAGGGTGTTCGTGCTACGAACCGGCAAAGCAAGGTCGGAAAACTAAGGAAATCGTTGAAGAAAGAAGGGGGCGGGTTGTTGAAAGAAGAATAAGGGAAACCGTGTGTCAAAACTCTAAAAATAGGCCAAAGCTAAGCAGGCTGGGGCGAGCTTGGCGACAGAGATCAGGCCGGAAACGCTGCTGAAGGTGTTGTCACACTCGATTTAAAGGAAGTGGTGCTAATTAAAATTGCAGGAAACAAGAAGAGCGTGTGGCCTAGCCTCTCGTATGCAACTTTGGGTTTTGTAGATCAGAGAATTATGCTCTTCGGTGGTGGGTTTAACGCTGGAAAATTTTCTGGAACAGACGACGACGGTTGAAATATAGAAATTCAGATTTCTACAGTTTTTGTGTGTATAGAAATTCAGAATTTTGCTCTTGGGTGGTGGGTTCCTAGGATCAGATTATTACTGATACCATATAGAAATTCAGATTTCTACAATCTTCGTGTGTTTAAGTTACACCACACCTTACTACTGTATTTATAATGAAGAAAACAATAAACACAATAAATGCCTAATTTATATGATTGCTAATTCTAATCCCAAGTAGCCCTAATCTAGGATTTTGTACAACTATAAAATATTTACGTCGACTAATTTTAACACTATTATTTCCTTTTTAGTTTATTAAGCGATTATTTTTTCTTTTATTTTGATCTTTTTTTTTGAATGATTTGATCTTGCAGGAATTGGGTTTTCAATGCGACATGAATCAAGGGGAATGTCGTGCTAAATTTGCCCCCCATTTGGACTGTTTTGCTTGGGTTAAACGTGACAGTTATCTCCCCCAGGGGAGCCAAGGCCTGAAGGTTTAAATTTCATACTCTCTAGTTCCTTGAGTTCTCAGTTCTCAGTTGTTTGTTGTATTTTGTTTTTGTGATTGTCAGGGGAATTCTCTTAATTGTGTTTAACTAAATTTCTTTATGACATGGTTTTTATGACTCTAAATATGTTTTTTTTTTAATTCTTCCAAAAGAATAAAACTAGTCTTATATTATGTGTAGGGCTTTCTTATGGTTTAACTTGCCCTAAGACATGGTCAAATATTGATCCCCCATCTTCCTACATATTTTTTGCAAGTTCATATACATAACATTTCATATACAATGTTCTCATTGGCGGATGTCGGATTACCGAAATTCCGCCATATAAATGTGGATTGCAATCTATAGTGCTGCCTTGGCGTATGACGCTTCACAAATTGCATATGGTGACTAGCACAAACAACTATTTCTATGTCATTTAAATTTAAAGGGTGGATAAAATCCATGTATTGTGAATGTATAAAGTAACAAACCATGTGTTTTTTCTTAAATGTAAATAGAAAAAAACAAGTTTTCAAGCTGCAATTTAAAGTGAAACCGACACTTTAGTGTATTCCTAGAGCTAACACTGATAAGAATCATACAACACTATAGATTATCTTATTAAATTCGTAAAGTTTGATATTTTTAATTCCTCTCCTTAAGCTTTGATAATCATGAATAATGCTATGGTAAGTTTCTAATCAGACAGTGCCAAATGCAATCAATTGCATTGCAGTTTGAAATGAAACTTCATTCACCAACTGGGAACATCTGTTAAACCTAAAGATGAGCCACAGTGAAAGGAGCTTTTTGTTTGCTGTTTCCATGTTTATCTTATGGACAAAAACTGCACATTCTAACTACTACTGTGTGAATGCCCTGAGAATTTTCTGATGGAATTCAGAGCAGCTAACATTAAGACTGTAGAATCTTTTTACACAATGCTGAATTCCACCAGCATTGTTTGACTAGCTGAAGTTGGCTTCATGGACTAAACAATACCATACCCTATCGTAAAGCATTTCTTGTGATTAGTCATTCAAATCCAAATCCTTAAACAGCAAAGCAACATATAAAAAGAAAAATAGTGTACTAAATTTAGTTGAAAGGTTTCAATCTCTTTGCACAGTCCCACCCTTTGGCTTTGCTAGCACAAGATCATTTATAAAAGTTGGTCTATTTTCTATAATCAGGTCAAGGCGAAGCTACGGAACAACCTTCAAAGAAGTGTCACTAGATCAAGCATCCTTCTAAAATAATTTATTCTTTTAAGACGTGTCACTAAATAAAACATCCTTCTAAAAAAATTAGTTTCACCCATCCAGCTAGTTATAAAATATTCTTAACTAAGTTAAGTATAAATTCAGAGAATTTGGTAAGCGCAAGGGTTGAAACTCGTGATGGTTTTGCACTGTATTTGCAATTTTGTTGGTAGTATAGTTGTAGCAAAATGCTATATGGGATAAAATTACTTTATGGCTTCCTTTTGGTGCCTTGCCCATCATCTGTTTGAAGGAACACGTTGTCAGACAGAGTATTGTATTGAGAGCTTGTTTGCATTCATGAGCAATTGAGCCCGTGTCCCTTTTCCTATCACTATTTGTACTTTGCTAAAGGCTTTACCCTCTTCTTTTTTTTTAATGCATTTCACTTGGTTTAAGTGTTTGTTTTCTTTTCTACCTTAATAAGGCTATAGTATAGCTGCTACATTCCTCAGCTATATGCATAATGACATAAAATAATATCAATTTAACTAATTATCTACTTAGCTACATATTCATTTATTATTAAATTATGATATATATATATATATATATCGATTTATTACTCACTATGTTTGAAAAAAATCGTAGCTTGTGTTAAACTGAAAGGTTTCAATGCATGTTTTAAACATATAACAAATAAAGTATAAATGTGTGCTCATCAATTTCTGTTTAACTAAGGTTGACCTTTCACCGTGTGATATTTTCTTTGTTTTCATATAGGCTGTAAATAAAAGCAAAGTTAGTTATGATCCTCTAGAGGTGAACCCCGAGGACATGGTGCGCTTTGCAAAGGAAAAGCCTCAGGTATGAGTGATTTGAAGTGATGTGTATTATTTGTTAAATTGATTTTGTTGAAGTTATGGATTTTAGATAAAAAAGAGAGTAAATAATAACAGCTCACCAGAATTACCCCTTTTCTGGCATTATATCACAGTGATCCTCCTCTACTCTTCAAGGAAGCATTTCTTTCATACTTGGTTATTCCTCAGAGTATGCCATACCCTTTTTTTTGATGAAAGAAAAAGAAGAAAGGGTATGACATACCTTATTGTTGGAGTTTTCAATCTGTAAAGTTATGCATCTGGTTGTTCATGAGATGTCTTGAGAATTTTACTTACTTTTTTTAAATAATTTGAATTGTTATTGCAGATGATGGCCTCCTATTCTGTTTCTGATGCAGTGTCAACTTATTACTTGTATACAACTTATGTCCATCCCTTTATTTTCTCTCTTGCAACTATTATTCCCATGTCACCAGATGAGGTTTTATGCAAAGGTAGTGGGACCCTCTGTGAAATGTTGCTTATGGTCCAGGTGGGCTCTTGTGCATGTTTTTCTTGAAATTGTTATTCTGTCTCTCCCGCATTCTTTGTTTTCTTCCTCATATCAAGGCATGTAGTTTCTTTTTATTTATTTTGACGATTGTTACAGGCATACAAGGCTAATGTTATTTGCCCTAACAAGCACCAGTCCGATCCAGAGAAGTTTTATAATAATCATCTTCTTGAGAGTGAGACATACATTGGTGGCCATGTGGAATGCCTAGAAAGTGGTGTATTTAGATCTGATATTCCTTGTAGTTTTACTCTCGATCCATCTGCCTACGAGGTTTGTTGTTTCCATGCTGGTGATTGTGCACTCCTTGTATCCTAAAACATTCTGTACAACCTTCAATTTTTCAGATATATAAATGTTAATTCCCACTTCTAGTTATCTTCTCAGCAAAACAGGGAAAACCCTGTGTGTTCCAGGAGGAGGGGAGCAGTCATAAAGAAAATTCTATTACTTGCCCCCTTAATAACTCCATTCTGAAATTTTGCTTCTTTGTAATATTTTTCTAAATATGCTTCACTAACTGGAGTGACGTGGTTCCAGAAATTGATCAACAACCTTGATCGAGATCTACAATATGCTATAAGAGTAGAGGGTAAGATGGATTTGGAATCTGTCTCCAATTATGATGAAGTTAAGAATAGTATCATGGAAAAGGTACTGATTATGATTCTTGGCTGGCCAAATTTCATGTTTTTTACTTGCCTATAGTAATGTCGTGTTTGATTCTATATTTTTGAAATTTGTTTTTGGTTATTTATATATCACCGCACTGGCCAATGCTAGTACATTTTTTGATGTTGCTTACAACTGAAAATTATGATATGCATGTCATCAATAAGGAAGTACAATGACCCCTTTCTCCCAATGCATGCAGCTTATAATATTACGAGATACACCAATTCGTGATGAATGTCCCCTCATTTATCATTTGGATGTAGCTGCTATGTATCCAAACATAATTTTAACAAACCGACTTCAGGTATTGTGGTATTTATATTTTTAATATTGGTTTTTATCAGGATATGACTGTTTAGTATGTTTCTTCATGATAGAAGTAGAACTAGGATTGTAAAACTGAATAGAATTCATTTTATTAAATCTGAAGGGTATGTACAGTGCTATATGTATAGCAATTACAAGTAATGAAAAGACTTAGTTTCTAACACTTAATCAGTTACATATAACTGATATAACAGAACAGTTTTCTAACTAATTCTACTAACTTCTAACAGTTATAACTAACAAACTAATTCAATAGTAAAACTACATTCTACTTATATCTATTACTCCCCCACAAGCTTAACGTGGTTGCTTGCTGAGCACGTTAAGCTTGTCTCTAAGTAAGCAGAAGGGGCCCTTTGCTAAGGGTTTTGTTAGTATGTCCGCAATTTGTTCATCACTTGGAACATGGCATACAATCAAAGACTTGCTGAGAACCTTCTCACGGACAAAGAATAAATCCAATTCCATATGTTTTGTCCGTGAGTGTAAGACCGGATTATGGCTAATAGCAATAGTACTTTGATTGTCCCAAAATATGACGGGAGTAGTATGCTTGATGTGAAGCTCTTGGAGGAGAGATTGAACCCATAAAATTTCAGAGGCAGTAAGGGCTAAACTTCGATATTCTGCTTCAGCACTTGACCTAGCCACAAGTGTTTGTTTCTTTGACCACCATGAGATGAGGTTAGGACCCAAATAAATGCAAGCACCCGATGTTGATCGTCTGTCATCCACATCACTAGCCCAATCAGCATCACAAAATGCTTTCATAGAGAGAGAAGCAGAAGGAGTAGCTGATTTCAGATGAAGACCGTAGTCTAAGGACCCCTGCAGATACCGTAGCACTCTCTTTACTGCAGTCCAGTGTGATTCAAGCGGTTGAGAGAGAAATTGGCAAGCTTTGTTCACTGCAAAGCCAATTTCTGGTCTGGTGATTGTTGCATATTGAAGTGCACCAACGATGCTTCTATAGAATGTGGGATCAGCAACATAATCAGATCCATACTTGGATAATTTTAATTTGGCAGGGAGAGGTGTTGAGATGCCCTTAGAAGTGGCCATACCAGCTCTCTCAAGGAGCTCTCGGATGTATTTGGTCTGTGTAAGTAAGATAAATCCATCCTTCATATAGTTGACCTCGATGCCCATAAAATAGTCCAATGCACCAAAGTGTTTGAGAGCAAAAACTGATGTTAGATTATCAATAAGTTTCTGGACAGCATGTGAAGATGATCCAGTGATGATAATGTCATCAACATAAATGAGCACATAAAGACAACTGCCATTGACCGAGGATACCAACAATGAAGGGTCACATTTACTAGTTTTGAAACCAAAACTTAGTAAAGTTTGAGTGAGGCGCTCATACCAAGCCCGTGGAGCTTGTTTGAGCCCATAAATTGCCTTATTTAGCTTACAAACAAGTGATCGGTCACCAACCTCAAAACCTGCATGCTGTGACATATAGACCTCCTCCTTTAATAATCCATTTAGGAATGCATTGTTGATGTCTATTTGTTGAATTGACCAATGATTGGTGACAGCAAGAGTGAGAATAATTCTCACAGTGATAGGTTTGATAACCGGTGCAAAAGTTTTTGAATAGTCAGTGCCTTCACGTTGATTGAATCCCTTTGCAACCAATCGTGCTTTGTACTTATTGATGGAACCATCAGGATTCTCCTTCACCCAAAACACCCATTTGCTACCAATTGTTTTTCTATGTTTAGGAAGAGGAACCAAGGACCAAGTATTGTTGGTAATAAGGGCATTATACTCAAGTTGCATTGCTTCTTTCCATTTAGGACAAGATAATGCCTGCTGTACTGTACAAGGTTCAGCAGTGGTAAGATGAAGTGAAGGATAAAGTCTAGGTGGAAGAGTGCCATCCTTTGATCTAGTGAGCATGGGGTGAGTGTTGGTGGATAGTATAGGTTGAGGTATATTGGAAAGAGAGAGGGGTGAGGGATGGACAGACGGTGAGGAATGAGGCAAGGAATCTGCATTAATGGTGCTTGATGCTGATGAAGGTAAGGGAGTGGCAGAATGATGGCTAGATGTATTTGGAGTGGGTGGCAGAGGTGGTGTAGGAGGTGTAGGGGGTGGTGGAGGTTGTGTATTTGGAGATGTAGCAATAGTAAGTGAGGGTAAGGAAATAGGGGCAGTGGGTTGTGTAGCTGGTACAGAGGGGAAATATTTCTGAAAAGGAAAAACATTCTCATTGAAAATAACATCTTTAGATAAAAATAGTCTACCTGTAGAGTCAAGGCACTTGTATCCCTTGTGATTTGAAGAATAGCCCAAGAAAACACACTCTGTGGACCGAAATTGAAACTTATGTTTGTTGTAAGGACGAAGGAGAGGAAAGCAAGAACAACCAAAGACTCTAAGAAAACCAAGTCAGGTGATTTATTATAAAGTGTAGTGTAAGGAATAGAGTTCTTTTGGTAAGGTGAGGGCAACCGATTAATGATGTAGACCGAGGTGTGAAAGGCATGGTCCCAATAGTTGATGGGAATGGAAGCTTGAGATAGAAGTGAAAGTCCCATATCAACTATGTGACGATGTTTCCTTTCAACAACCCCGTTCTGGTGATGAGTGTGTGGGTTAATGATGCGATGGACTACACCAATTGAAGCAAGATACTGGCTGAAAGGGCGAAACTCTCCCCCACAGTCAGTTTGCAAAGCTTTAATTGAGTGTCCAAATTGATTTTCAACTAAGACTTTAAATTGTTTAAAAGTAGTTGGTGCCTCAGACTTTGTTTTGAGAAAATAAATCCATGTATAGCGAGAAAAGGCATCTACAAAAGACATGTAATATTTGTATCCCATGGAAGATGTAACTGGGGAAGGTCCCCATAGGTCACAAAATAGAAGTTCTAAAGGAGAAGAATAAGTAGTAGAGGAAGGTCATGAGGAAGTCTATGTAATTTACCCATACAACAAGCTACACAAAAATTGAGATTATTTTTATTAATTGAAGGAAAATTACACATATGAAAAACAAAGTTAAATACATTGAGATTGGCATGCCCCAGCCTGTTATGCCAGAGATTAGAACGACTAGAACTATTAGAGATACTAGAAGAAGAAGGTGCTACACTAGTAGTGACAACATGAGATTGAGGACTAGTATTACAAGTGAGAGAATGAGACTTAGACACAGCTGCATATCTTGGGCCAGGGATAGTGTACAAGCCGTCCTTGGTGCCTTGACCCTTCAACAAGGTAGAACCATCAACTTGTGATGTAGCCAAACAATGAGAATCATCAAAATGGAATTTTGCATTATTGTCAGAAGCAAACTTCTTAACACTAAGCAAACTTTTATTTAATTGAGGAACATAAAGGATATTTTTAAAATGTAATAAGTGGTTAGGGCTATAAGGAGATGGTGCAGATTCATTGCTAATAGAGAGGATGGGCAAACCTTGACCATTGCCTAAAAAGACATGGTCCTGGCCAGATAGGGCTGTAGCAGTGGCAGGGTCTGGTGCAATACCAGTCATGTGATGAGTTGCCGCAGTGTCTCCTTTGAGTAAACTAGCTGCAAAAGTTGGTGCTTGAGCAATGTATGCTTGAGGTAGAGTTGCAAAAGAAGGAAGTAGAGCAAGTTGTGGCCAAACGGTGGAATGTGCAGCAGGAGCAGTTGTGGCAGGAACCATAGGAGTGAAAGGAGATGGTGGAGTGTAACCGGGATGAAGATATTGATAGGGATTAAGCATTTCTTGGCCCAAGATTTGAGGAATGGCAGGTGCAGCATTATATGGGTAAGGTGAAACATACCTATGATAGCAAGTTGTGGCATCATGACCGAATTTGGAGCACAATTGGCATTGCACACCTCTGCCATGGCCAAACCGGCCACCTCGGTTAACTCGACCACCACGACCACCCTTGAAATTTCCACGTGATGCAGCAAACTGAGCTTGAGCTACATTCTGTTGTTCATTAACAGCATCAGGTTTTGGTAAAGGATCATTAGCATGGGTAGAATTTGTGGTAGCCTGTGAAACATTTAATGAAGGGACTGTAGGAGGTTCAGTTGCTTTAGCAATCCTACTCTCGTGAGCAAGAAGCAGAGCTTCTAATTCTTCAAATTCGAACCACTCCGTCTTGGTGGCAAGAAGTGTTGCAATAGATTCATATTCGGAGGGCAAGCCCCCAATGACAACATCAAACTGCTCCTATGTGGAAATAGTCTCACCAATAGACAACAATGCATCAGTGATGGTTTTGATCCTAGCAAAAAAGTCTGAAATGGATCTGTCACCTTTCTTGGTGCTATGTAACTCTGCACGATACTGTCTTGCTTGAGCCTTTGTTCTTGCATTGGAGTGGCTATGGATCTTTTCCCATAACTCAATAGAAAAACGACACCCAATTACCTTGGCAAGTATAGAAGGAGAAAGAGTTGATTGGAGCCAAGCGAGTAAGAGCTGGTCTTGAAGCTCCCATTGAATATATTCTGGATTCTCAGTTCCAGCCACCTGATCTGTAACACTGAGATATCTTGGAGGTACTTGAGGAGCAACACAAAAAACGATGCAACTTGTGTGCTCTAAGAACAGGCTCAACCTGTTGAAGCCAAAGTGGCAAATTGTCTCCAGCTAATTTTTCTGAGACCTGATACTGAAAGAACTTGAAGGGTTTTATCGATGAAAGATTGGTGGAATGAGCATCTGGTATAAGCGATGCCATCGTTTCTGGGCCAAGAAGCGAAGAAAAGAAGAATGCGAGAGCAAAGAAAGAGAAAAGAAAGGAAGAAGAACTCGCAGAAGAAAAAGCCCCAAATTTTAAGTTGTCAAAACGCGAAAAACCCTAATTTTGAAAAACAGAAATTGATCAACGAAACAAGTAGAAAAGATGAAATTGAGATAGGTATAGGATGCGAAAGAAGATTGTGAACATGAAGAGATCGATATATCAGAGTTTCATGCCGCGAAAAAGCGGAAAACTAGGAACAGAGTCCACGTTTGTGGAGCGAGGAAGAAGATGAGAGAAGAGAATCTGGCTTACTCTTCTGATACCATGATAGAAGTAGAACTAGGATTGTAAAGCTGAATAGAATCCATTTTATTAAATCTTAAGGGTATGTACAGTGCTATATATATAGCAATTACAAGTAATGAAAAGACTTAGTTTCTAACACTTAATCAGTTACATATAACTGATATAACAGAACAGTTTTCTAACTAATTCTACTAACTTCTAACAGTTATAACTAACAAACTAATTCAATAGTAAAACTACATTCTACTTATATCTATTACTTCACTGAAAATTTATAACTTTATTTACCACTATAATTTCAAGAGTTGACTGATCCAAAACAGAAAACAGATAGGGTAGCACAATGAGTTGATTTTTAATTTGCCTGAAATCTGCTGTTACTGTATTGCACCACGTGTATATATGCCTAATTTTGTTTTTGGAATTTGTGAATAGTTCTTGCAAAAGATGATGATAACTGTAATATGTGGTTTGGGGCATAACGAATGTACATTAAAGATTTTTGTGACATGTATTGAAAAACTCAGATTGTGACATGGAATTGTTCTGGTCTTAGACACTTAGTTATTATTGACAGGTGAAATACATCTTACCACACTATCACAATGGTTTTGTAGCATTTTATGCCCAAAAAGTCTAATTTGGATAATCATTTCAAGTAAACTATTACGGATTTTGCACAAAACTAGGTATGTACGAGTATGTTAATATCAAGTCTAGTATATATAAAAAATTACATTTTATATAATCATGATCATATTACATAGATGTTAGCCACAGATAAGCATCAATATAACAAAAAAGATATTACATTACAATTGATCATTCCTAATTGACTACATCATAAACCAAAATAGAATCAGTAAGTAAATATATATCACAGAACAAAATAGAATCAGAAAATATATACGTATGGAAAAGTTAGTAAAGGAAGGGGATATCTACACAATGGATAATAGGGAAAGATTATTTATATAACAAAATAGGGATAAAATCCACAATATGATAGGGAAAATATCAATATTATCAAAAGAGAATAGCGAAAATCAATTTTATTTTTTTAACTAAGTCTAAACCGCAATTTTCTTTATTTGTCGCAGTGTGGGCATGAGCCATTATGTACCCAAAAGGTACCCATGTGTACCCAAACTGATACACAACTTTTTGTTTGAATTTCTTTTGGTACGTTACCCGGTATGTACTGAGTACCCAACCACTACCAGGTACTGGTACAGTACCCAATATGAGGACAACTTTAGTTTTGGAGCCCCGATGCTTCATAGCAAGTAAAACGTTAGGAGATAGTTGAAATATATGTCTCTTTTCTGCTTGTTCTGTTTCACTAGGACTTAGGATCCTGGATTTGAATTCCGGATGATATAAATCTCCCATTCCTTAAGGGAATATTTTTTCATGATTGCAGCCACCATCTATTGTTACGGATGAGATTTGCACTGCATGTGACTTTAATCGCCCTGGAAAAACTTGTCTACGTACGCCGAGTGGGTTTGGCGTGGAGAAACATTCACGGCAAAGAAAAGGTTTACTTTTTTTGGTTGCAGACTTTTTCAAGCTCATCTCAGGACAATTTAATATATGACTGACTAGAGTTTTTATTGAAAACTTTTCAGTGACTATTATCATCTGAAGAGGCAAATTGAATCAGAATTTGTAGATGGTGTTAATGAGAGGTCATCAAAATCTTTTCTTGACTTGCCCAAGGCAGAGCAACAATTAAGATTAAAAGAGCGTTTAAAGAAATACTGCCAGAAGGTTATGACTGGTTATTGAAACTTGCTTGTTTAAATAATCTATCGGTATGACATACTAAACCATGATTGCTTTCTCAGGCATACAAACGAGTACTTGACAAACCAGTTACTGAACTCCGTGAAGCTGGAATCTGCATGCGTGAAAATCCATTTTATGTTGACACTGTTCGCAGGTGAGTTAAGATCACTGCGGAATAATCTTGAGTAATAATGTTAACTTTTGAATATATTGTTTGAAGTAGACGTCCTTAGATGTTTATAATCTGTGAAACATATTTTATACACAGCTGACAGCTCATAGATTAAATTTAGGTCGGTAGACCTTAAGAATCCTTTAAGTTTTCTCTTAATATTTTTTTGTTGCTTGTACTTTTGTGCTATCTGGTTCAAGTTTTCGGGATAGGAGATATGAGTATAAAGGCCTTAATAAGGTTTGGAAGGGAAAACTGTCAGAAGCCAAGGCCAGTGGAAATTCTATAAAAATCCAGGAAGCACAGGTATGAATTATATCAATAGGCTTGTTATTTTTGCACAATCTACTCAATTTGCTGTGAACAATATATTAGTGTGTTGGGATTTCATTTGATTATTTTATGCATCAGGACATGGTAGTGCTTTATGATTCATTGCAACTTGCTCATAAGTGTATACTTAATTCCTTTTATGGATATGTAATGCGCAAGTGAGTATATTGACCTCCAAATGTTCTTAAAGTTTAATCACTTCATTCAATAACATTTGTTATTTTTTCTTCTTAATCATCTTGTGCATCAACGTTTTTGTTACAGGGGTGCAAGATGGTACTCTATGGAAATGGCTGGTGTAGTCACATATACTGGTGCAAAAATCATTCAGAATGCTCGCTTGCTGGTAGAGAAAATAGGAAAACCACTTGAACTGGACACAGATGGTATCTGGTGTGCACTTCCTGGATCTTTCCCCGAGAATTATACTTTTAAAACAAAGTATGTTCTGTAAAGTTTTATGTGATTATTTATGTATGCATATTCCCTCAAACACATTTAGATTCCGGATGTTAGTATCAGGTGTTAAAATTAGTATACTTCATGCAAATTTAATCAATCCCATTGTTAAATTTAATGTTCTCTGTCTGTAAGCAAGTCAAGTCTACAAAATTTCATACAATTCAAAAACTGCTTGAGGCTTCATCTCATCAGTTTATTTTAACGTACAGTTTATTATTTAAATTACTAATAAATTTTTGCTATTAAATTACTTATTAATATCTAAGTTGTTTGAAATTTTGTAAAACTTGATCATCAAAATGATGTAATATGATTCAACGGTTGGTTTTTTTTAATTTGCAATTCGCAAAGATGTTATTGAAGGTGTGAAATATGTACAGTTTGACACTCAGGCCTCAATGGATCTTGCTTCATATATATTAGTTAAGTAGAAAAGTTAAATTTTATCAACTCAACTGTTAAATCTCGTGATTTTATCTCTTGCACCCCAAATTTTAGATAAATTGAATGTTTATAGGCATGTAATCTTAATGGTTAAATTTTAGTTATATTTTGAAACGTGTCTTGTTACTTTAATTAAAGTTACTATTTGAAATTGTTGGAAATATTGGAATAGTGTTCAATGGATAGTTTTGGTCAGATTGTATCACATCGCCTAGAAAGTTGACATAAGTAAGGCTCTGGCTGTCCTCGCCTTACAAGGCAGTTTTGTCGGATTAGGCTCCAAGCCCAAATTCTATGATTTTAAATTGCATTGATTTGATAAAATAAACATGTCACCGCTTTCAGAGAACGCCTCATGGGGCTCCAATATTTCTTGGAGATAGAGGTAACACAAACTAAGGATGTTATTGCAATTTCTCAGAGGAAGTATGCTAAGGGCATTTTAGAGGAAACACGATTTATGAATGCTAATGAGAATATGTTCAATTTGATGTACACGATTTTAGAGGAATCAAGATTTATGAATGTTATTGAAAATATGCTAAGGACATTTTAAAGGAAACGAGATTTATCTATCTCCCCCCTCCCTAATTCCTCTCCCTCCTCTTTCTTGCTTTCTTTTTTCTCTGATACTAATGAGAATATGTTCAATTTGATGGCTGGATTGATGGAATTTATTGTTTACAAAAGGTTATTGAACTAAGTAAGCATGACAAGAATTATTGTGCTTCATCTTATTTTTCACTCGCTCTCTATCAAGAATATATTTTCTTATCTTAATTTTCATCAGTTTCAAATGCTGGTGTTAGAAATCTCAAGATGCTTACCCATATTTTATGCATTTTAGAGACTCAAAAAGGAAGTTGACAATCTCATACCCTTGTGTTATGCTTAATGTTGATGTGGCAATAAATAATACCAATGATCAGTACCAGGTGAGCTTGTAATTTTGTTTGTAAATGATTCAATTCACAATATGATTAAGTGCTTCTGCTTCTTTGTTTTACACTATGTCGCCGGCAGTTACTTTGGTTTTACATGTTGCTTCATTATTTCTACTTCCAACTTTCCGACAGACACTCACAGATCCAGCTAGGAAAACTTATACAACTCATAGTGAATGCTCTATTGAATTTGAGGTGGATGGGCCATACAAGGTAAAATGGAGTAGCAATTCATGATTAAATATTTTCCCGTGTTTCACTATATTTAAATGACATGATTTGCTTTGATGTAGGCAATGATCATTCCTCGCTTCCAAGGAGGAAGGAATTTTAATTAAGAAGCGATATGCCGTTTTTAATGATGATGGAACCCTTGCAGAGCTGAAAGGTTTTGAGATCAAGCGCAGAGGTGAACTGAAGCTAATCAAAGTTTTCCAGGTATTTTGACAAAGGTCATTAACTTCAAGTACCGATCCATACGATAAGATTTGATAATGAAAAGGATAGGTCCTCTTACTATCTACCTGATGCATCTGATGTTATGGAGTGATAACACTGTCATTATATTCACTACAAGGGTTGGCTCATGTGATAACCTTGAGAAAATCCTCTTTGCTATTTATACCTCGTCATATAATTGACAGAAAATTTTCATCATAGCATCAGAGTTTTAGTTCATTGTTCAGGCATTTTTAGTGGCTATTATGTTGTAGTTGGAAACTTAGAATTATCATTTGAAGTTGTTTTTAAAAGTGAAACACATTTCTTGTATCAGGCTGAGCTTTTTGACAAGTTTCTGCATGGCTCAACCATAACGGAATGCTATTCAGCCGTCGCTTCAGTGGCAAACCGCTGGCTTGATCTTCTTGATGTATGCTAAAGATTCATGGTTTACCGCCTAGTGTAATTGAAGTATTAGGTGTTTCAAAAAAAGAATTGCTCAAATTAGTTTATTTATGATACTGATGATCATATGCCTGACAATTTTTTGTTTCCTTGTAATATCAATTCTTCCTGCCACTCAGAACCAAGGAAAGGATATTGCAGATAGTGAGTTAATTGATTATATATCAGAATCAAGTACCATGAGCAAGTCTTTAGCTGATTACGGTGAACAGAAGTCTGCGCGCCCGTTACCACTGCTAGACGCCTTGCTGACTTTCTTGGTAATACAATGGTCAAAGATAAAGGTCTTCGATGTCAGTACATAGTAGCAAGTGAACCTAAGGTGTGATATGTGCACAATATGAATCACACATATTATCTTTTTCATTCATCCATATAATCTGCTTGTTTATTTCTTAGAGACTATCATCTAAAGAAGTCATTGTCTTTGCAGGAACATCTGTGTTTAACGTGCTGTTCCTGTGGCAATATTTGAAACTGATACTGGTAAATTTTCTTGTTTTTTGAGGAATAAATAAAAAAATTTGTTCGTGTTTACATTCTAAATTAAAAAATTTATGCATAATGTTTGCAGAAGTAATGAAGTACTATGTCCGAAAATGGTGCAAGGTCTCATCAGATGCTGGCATTCGATCCATAATTGACTGGTCCTATTACAAGCAGCGACTTAGTTCTACAATTCAAAAAATTGTTACTATCCCTGCTGCAATGCAAAAGGTTTATTGAATTTTTCTTTATGCATTTTGAAATGGATAAAGCTATGAAGTACTATATACTTAAAAGTACAATATAGTGTGGATTTAATTTTCATCCATCAAGGCGTGGTGTATTGTAACCTTAAACAGTTATTTTTTGACAATTCTTACAATGCTATTCGTACTAAATAGCATCGCTGTTTTGAAATAGTCCATTCTTGTGTGTTCTAATCTTATCTGAACAAGAGTTTAATGCTTTCAGGTTGCAAATCCCGTCCCTAGGGTTGTTCATCCTGATTGGTTGCATAAGAAGGTCCGTGAGAAGGAAGACAAATTTCGCCAACGAAAATTAGTAGATGTCTTTAATTCTATGAATAAGAAGTGCTCAAAAAAAGATAATGATTCTAATGGGGTCAACCTTGTGCGGGATGATGAGCCTGTTAATGACATGGAGGACTTTGGAAATAGGGGCAAGAGTTCTACTTGCAGACCTAGGCCAATTATACGGCATTACGGCTGCCAATGAACAACATTCAGCTAAGCTTGATGGTCAGGAAGATTCAAAGCAACAGCATATTGATTGTAGAAGCATGGATCAGCCACCTTCACTATCACAACAAAATCAAATATCATATGAAAATGTTGACAGAACTGTTGATTATCAAGGATGGCTTCAAATACAGAAAAGAAAGTGGAAAGATATGCTGGGTAGGAGAAAAAAGCTAAGGTAAAGTGCTCATTGCTGCCTAAATATTGAAGTTTATACATCGGTGTCAAGGAGGTTCTTTGGAGTGGTTCTCAAAGAGCAAGTCTCAAGTGATAATCATGAATTCTTACTTGTTTAAAACAAAGAGCTAAAATGGTGTTTTAAATTAACATCCACTGAAACTTTTACTGAATATGAATTTGTTTGCTGCATTATGCTTTTGTTATCCACCCAACCCAGGAAACATGACAATGTGGGACACACGGAATTTCAATAAGCTCATATTGGCCTTTTAACCAGATTATTAAGTTTGTGTTCCCTATATATTGACAATTACTTTGCTTGATGTCTCTTGTGTACATTTTCAGAATTGAGAACGTACTAATTCAAAATGAGATAATCATGAATGGCTGCACAATTTTCTTTAGAGGGGCCTCTAGAATTTGGGTTTAGGTGAGGAGTGTCCAAGCTATATAAACACTACTTAGGCCATATCTCTAGGCGATGGGGGACTAAACACACCCCTTATACCCACATAAAGTGCTGGAAGCTGAAATGAACTTAGTTCAAAGTTGATACAATGATGGCAGCTAGGGAGACCACAATTAAGGCGGATTTTCCAACACACCTCTTCTTGCCCAGATCCATTGAGCTTGGAACATGGACAATACACATGACCCAACAACGGATATAGGATAGGCTTTGATACAATCTTAGACTTTCAGCTGGAAGGCTTAGGACCAAACTGATCCCCACAAAACTAGTTTTTAAAGTGAGGAGTGGCAAAACTTTATGAAAACTACTTAGGCTATCTATCTAGACAATGTGGGACTAAACACAGCCCTCATAGCCAACACAACTATGGTGCTGGAACCTGCAATGAAGGAAAAAAAAAGTTGCCGCACTGATGGCGGCTAGGGACTGTGGCAATTAGGGTGGTTTTTCCAACAAGAGGAACCACAACCTGGAAAAGAGCCAATCTTGAGTGTTTGTGTGACCAAAAGTACTAGTTACCTGCCTGCCATTCTCTGAACATTTTTTACTGGTTGAAAATCTGACTGTCATGATAGATATGGGTGTTCATCAATGTAGTTTATGTATATGTGAGCTCCTTTATATTATTGCTTGGTATTAATGAAGAGCTTTGATTTTCTCAGATTGGAGAATTCAAAGAAATCTGACGGTTTAAATGGCATTCCTGAACAAATCAGTGGTAAGATGAATCAGGAAGAAGTAATGTAAGTTCAT
This sequence comes from Oxytropis ochrocephala, assembly GCA_020916435.1. Taxonomy (NCBI): domain Eukaryota; kingdom Viridiplantae; phylum Streptophyta; class Magnoliopsida; order Fabales; family Fabaceae; genus Oxytropis; species Oxytropis ochrocephala. The sequence continues at coordinate 88,101,416 of CM037094.1, forward strand.
ACTTTAGAAGGCCTGAGGTAGTCTTAACACGGTGCCATTGGCAGGTAATGCTTGCAAATAGTCAGTCTTACACTGTGACCCATATGATTTTGATGTTTTCTTATTCCGATCTTCCTGTGGTTCAGATAATACAGCTAGTTCATGGTTCACAAATCGGGCAATTATTTGCTTGGATTATTGTTGATGGGATTATGCTCAAGATTCCTGTTTCTGTTCCTAGAGTCTTTTACATAAACTACTTCAAATCACCAATTACCAAAGAATTTTCGGGCAGAAGTGTGAACAAGATTCTTCCTCACGGAAGACGTAGTTATAACCTGGATGAGGTACTAATGGGGTTATTGCTTTTCTCTCTTAAATAGATTTTCTGATTATGAGGTACTGGTGGTGTAATAGCTTTCCCCTCTTTTTAGATAATTTTTCTCATTCAAGGTATTAATATTGATTGGAAATTTTGCAGGTCACAATTAATGAAGCACAATATAGGAAAGAAAGCAAAAAAGTTGCTGCTCTTCTAGCAGATCCTGATGTTGAGGTCAGCATACTTGCTAATCATATGTAGAGAGAGTGAGAGAGACCTGTGTGTGTATTTGCTTTCTTTGTAATTTCTTTCTTTTATCACCTATGATGTACCATCAAAATTTCTTTAACTGATAGTGAGACATCATAAGATATTATGGTTTTCTCTGTTTTCTGGGGTGGGGTGGGGGAGGTTAGGTCAACTAGATGGTTTTTTTTTTTTTTTCTTTCTTGTTGAACATGTCAAGGCAGTGAAGATCATTCTAAAATTATCTCATGTTAGATTCTCTTCATTTTGATAAGAAGGTGAATAGAATTTTTCATGCTGTAAATGTATAATTTCTAATATGAAATATGAATCAGCATTTTCAAAATCAACTTCTTTCAGCCTATTGATGTGGCTGCAAAGGGCTATTTTTCCCAATCGTAAAGAACTTTATGCTGTTGGCTTAAATAGTTCTTTCAAATCTGAATCGTTACTTTCAAGCATATGTGTTTCTTGGGTTGTTGTTGCGATTAAGCCCCATCATTCGTTTGAGTTTATAAGGAATTGATATGCATGGTTCACATCATATTATTATCCATTTTATCAAATACATATATTAGGTTATATTGAATTTAATTTGGAGGATTCAACTTTATGTCAGGGAATATATGAAACGAAGGTGCCACTGGAGTTCAATGCTATAGTCCAGCTTGGTTGTGTATGTAAGGTGGACAAAACTGCCAAAGAACGTAGCCGAGAAGAGCCATGGAATTTGAGTGAACTGCACATGAAGACAACAACAGAATGTGCTTATCTTGAACGATCTATATCCTTCTTTTACTTGTACCATAGGTAAGTGAGGCCTAATGTCTACAGAGATATTCCCTCAATTATTTCTGGTCTTTTATTAAAGGTACTCAACAACTCATTAGATACGCCCCCAAAGACATGAACTGACTAGAATACTCCTACAAAAAATTCCTAAAAACCATACTATAAATGTGTAATTTATGGTATATATATTTTTTAAAACCATCACATAAATATCCTATTTACATTAGGTATATTTTTTTTATAAAATAGATACTGTAAATAGACAATTTAGGATATTTTCTTTTTTAATACATAATGTAAACTTCATATTTACCATTTTTTTAATAAATAGGTATCATAAATAGGCATACGATTTGTATTTTAAAAAATATAAATCATAAGCTACATATTTACGCTGTCTTTTTAAAATATATATATATATATACACTATAAAAATAGAGTTTCCGCTATATCTTTTTCACAAGGTATATACAGTAAACTTCATGTATGTGCTGTAAATACATATTAACTGTGCTTGTTTACAGAAAAAATCCCCATACCATAAATATGTAGTTTATGGTATATATTTCCAGTGAGGCAGGATGAAAAAAAAAAGAACGAAAAAATAATACTTGGGTTGGGGGTGTGGGAGAAAGAGTGAACTTACAGTATAAGTGAAAGAGAAGAGGAAGAGGGATTAAGGATTTTTTGGCGGGGGTTGTCCGTTCATGTCTGTGAGGGATGTGCCTAATATGTTGTTGGGTGTCTTTGATAACAGCCCTATTTCCATCATTCAGTTTTGGGTCAAAAAACAGAGAATTGCATTTTGCTTTGAAGATAAATTTCACGCCTTTCTTGTGGCATAATATCTTTGAAAGCAATTGTTTTATATTTAACATTCTTTTATTAACTTCAGCATCTCGGAGCTACGGGCTATATATGTTGGATATTTTCCTGCATTGCAAACAATAACTTTTTTGGTAGTTAATCCCTATCAAAACAAGGACTTATCACCAACATTTCTTGAGAGACAATTTCGCGATGCTTGTGGAGCTTTGTCTATTGAGCCACCTCCAAGGAATGGCATTAATTTTAAGGTAACTCTGCTCTGAAACATTTCTCTCATCATACTTTTTTTTTTTTGCGGTAGATCTTATTTTTGAATATTCTTTTAACTTCTAAAATTTCTTCATTTAATTGTTTATTTATATATCTATTTTCTTGTTCATGTGCATAATTTATATCCTACATTCAGGTGGAGTATGTTACACATGTCATGGAAGCCGAAACAGCAATGCAGAAAGCAATAAATGATCACAGGTTTTCTTTTGATTTTTTATGTTTTAGTTTGCTATAATGCTATCTGAAGGACGGAAAGTTTCTGTTTCGGACATTCTAGAAAGTAGTACAACTTAGCTTTTATTTTCAAAAAGGGAAATGCTACTTCTCGCAAAGTTGCAACTTCTGACTATCCTTTTCTATTTTGTATAGATTCCTTTAACTTCTTAGTGCACCCAACTTTTTCCTTCATCTTCTGTTACAAAAAGTCTGTAACAGCTCATTCTATTTCCCTTCAAAACATTATTTTTGTTGTTATATAACAGGTTACTGTTATTACTGATACCAGTCATTTCCTCGCTAGGGTCCTTAATGTACTGCTGTAGTTTTTCTACATTATAGTACATATATCTGATTAGATGGGAATGACAAGATGTATGATGGTTACTAAGTAGAGGCCATTCCTCATTATAAAGTTCATTGATTGTTGAAAATAGCCTATATACTTTACAACTAAAGTCTCACTTGCAGAACCATAAACCCAAATCCAAAACTCCTCTAATGAAAAATTCAGACTTGTGAAATTAAAGGACACAGATGCAGAAGGAACATCAAAGCAAGATTCTGAATCTTTTTAGATAAGGTAGTAGCGTTTCTGTTCTGAAACCCAATTTTGACTTTTAAATTCCATATTTGACACTGTCAAGTATGGGGGAGTTCATTGTATGAGTCTACTGTCTACATATTACATCAATTAATGTTCAAAATAAGTAAGAACTGCTTGAATTTTTAATGCTCAGTCTTCATGACATTTGTAAGATTTTTTGGTTTTCCAACTCTATTTTTTCCCAAAGTTCTGTAGCTTTGAAACTGAAGGTCTAAAATATTAAAATTCATTCATTTTTCTATTTACATCTTTTGGATTGAGTTAATTTCTCACCTCTGATTATCATTGTCATAGGAGTGAACATCATGGGCCTATGGTTGCTGTCATTGAATGCCCCGATGTTCAACTATTAAAATTGGGCATTCAAGCTCTTGATGATTTTCCATGCCTAAGTATTCCTTCTAATGCACGTGATAGTCAGTATCAGGTAAAAAAGTTCTGAAACTGTTACTAGTCCAAATCAAGCTTCTTGTACTTAAATATCTATTTATGCTTTTCAATATACTCAATTTTGGCTCTTTTTAGATTCTCGGATGGCAACAAGTTGCTGCTAAAATTGGAATGCAACGTTGTGCTGCATCAGTCCAGTGGCTAAATAAGAGAATTGCTCTATCGAGATATGCCCATGTAAGCACTCTAAGTCTTTACCAGCATGTATTTGGGAAAACTACAAAAAAGAAGGATTTACCTTTCAAAGAAATTCAGTTTAAGAACACTTCACTGAATAAAAGAAAGTAGTTACACCGAAGTTGTTATTTCATGCCAATTTTCAGTTTGGGTGCATCTACTTTGAATTTGAAGAGGAAAGCATATTGTATTTTAACTTTTTTGTGATAGGGTTTGGGTTCCATATATTAATTGCAGAGATCTTTCTAATCTCCAAGTTTTGGAGATTCCTTTTTATGTGTTACTATATATATATATATATATATATATATATATATATATATATATATATATAGAGTAACATTAATGGTTTGTTTGTGTAAGGAAAGAAAAATAGAGGAAAATAAGAGAAAGGAAATGGAGGGAAAGAAAATAAGTAGAAAATGAGATGATTGTTTAGTGGTTTGGTTTCAGAGAAAATGGAAAGAAAAGTTGAGATGAAATAAATAAATATATTTGTAAAACGACAAAAGTACCCTTTAGTAAAAATGAATTGATGAAGGGAATAGATAACCAAATTGTAAAATATGGTCTTACCAATGCAAAAAGAGAAAAAAGTTATTTAGTGAGAACTTAAGAAAATTAATATTAATAATATTTAAAAATATTTCATAAACAATAAAGATAACAAACATAAGAAAATTTATTTCAGAAAAATCAAAGATAATTTAAGAATATAAATATAGTAATTATTTTTTATGTGAATAAATAAAATAAAATATAATTTTATTTACATCCAAAAAGTTATAAAAGAAAAAATGTTCATGTAAAAGAAAAACAATTGATATATTTATAAACAAATGCTAATGAAATGCAGCACAAAAACAAAAATGAAGTTGAAAACAAATATGTTCACAGTAAAAAGTACAAACGAAAATTTAAAAAGAAGTGCAAAGGAAATGCTGCGCATTACTGGCATTTTAATTATTCTGAACCTTGCTTTGTTTCTTCCCAAATCGCGATGGTTGGAGTTTACTTTGGGGTCCACAACTTTTTTTTCTTTTCTTTCTTGATAAATGGCTATCCTAAAGGATGGAAAAGTTCTATGAAAATGTGCTTTCCTCCTTTGCTTTCCTATATTTTCGACAAACTGCTCTCTCCACTACCCAACACAGTGTAAATTTTCATCAGTTTCAACCATATGCATTTCGATTTCTTTTGCAGGTACCACTGGGGAACTTTGAACTTGACTGGCTTATATTTACAGCAGATACCTTCTTCTCAAGAGCATTGCGTGATAAACAACAGGTTCTTGTTTCTTTTCCAAGTTGTATTAACCACTGAAACTTACCGCCCTGTTTTCGTTTGTTTTGTTTTTAAACCCTTACCCAATCCGGATGATTTTAATATAGACTTGTTCAGGGTCTAGGCAAGTATGGGTGTATGTTTTTCCTAAATGATAACGTCAAACTCAAACAAAATGAAAATTCATTACAATCCCATTTGTGGCTTATTGTGATTTTCATTCATTCAGGTGCTTTGGATATCTGATGATGGTCTTCCAGATTTGGGTGGCATTAATGGTGAAGAGAACTGTTTTCTTGACGAGGTCCGTCATATATCTGGATTTTCAACAACCCAATTTTTGGCAGGCCTTCAATGTTCTTTTTTCACTTTGGCAGACATTTATTGTTCTCCATTCTTAATCAGTTACTAATGTTATTTGCCAATATTATTATTGTGGAATTAAATTATTTAAGTAATGCCAATGTGTAATAGAATTACCACTCTGGATTTTCATTTTTTATACTGACGTAACTAGTTTCTATAACATGATCACAGTTAAATTATTCTTATTTTGTTAAAATCTGTTATTCCATGAAGGGACATCCACTAACTCTTGATACAATTTGGTAATGAATTAATTATCCACTAGGTGATCAGATTTTAAACTGTGGTTATTCACAAGGTTTACAGATTTGTAAGGGTTAAACTGTGCTAGAAGTATGAACTGGGAATAATATTCCTGGAAACAGCCTCTCCGGTTGTTGAGATAAGGCTGTGTACCTATACCCTCCCCAGCCTCCACTTGGTGGGAGCCTTGTGCACTGGGCTTGAAAAAAAACTAGTTAGTGTAGGATGATTTAGCATGCTCCTGTATTGTACTTTGAAATTGACTGCCGTGTTATTTATAAAATAGGTCCACCAACCTGTTCTAACTTGTGCTGGAGCTTATAGAAAAGTTACCGTGGAGCTAAAGGTTTGATAATCTGAAGTTACTTTTACCAATTGAGTCATTTTTATAACTTAATGGGGATTTTATTTTATTTATTAATTATATTATTTATTTGCAGATACAACACCTGGCTGTAGATGCTCTTGTGAAATGCGATCAAGTTAATGAAATGGAAGGAGGTGCTTTGTTAGGATTTGATAATCAAATCGATTCTGAAGCATTTTCCATCAATGATCAGAATGGCTTTGATGAATCTACTTCATGTGCACATGCCTTTCAAGTCCTAAAACGGTTGATCCAGCGGTGCCTTGCAGATGCAGTTACCTCTGGAAATGTTTTAGCCGATGCAATGTTGCAACATCTATATAGATGGCTTTGCAGGTTTTTACAGTATTCATTTTTTTTACCATCCTCTTCTTTCTTATTCATATGATTACTCAATTGCTTTTCACGTTGCAGCCCTCAATCAAAACTTCATGATCCAGCTCTTCACCAGCTACTCCACAAGGTAAACAATTATACATTGAAAGACATGGTATGATGCTTGTAAGGGAATTCATTTGTTATTTTCCCGCTTCTTTATCATAGTTTTTTTTTCATCATCTTTTCAAAATGCACTAGTTAATTTGATAAAGCAAACACAACGGTTTCAGTGAACTGGGTTAGTCTCCGGGATGGTTTTTTTACTTCTTCACTGGGTTTCCTTTATTTTGGGTTTTAGCCTGTTGGTTTGGTCCTGTTTAGTTAATTGAATTGTATTTTATATATTTGAGTTAAAAAATCGTTATTGTGTCACATGTCTTTTGATTGCATTGATATTTATAGGTCATGCAAAAGGTCTTTGCATTGTTGTTGGCTGAATTCCGCAAGTTGGGTGCAAGGGTTGTATTTGCAAACTTCTCAAAGATTATTATTGACACAGGGAAATATGATTTGTCTACCGCCAAAGCTTACTGTGATAGTTTGTTAAAAACTATACAATCCAGGTCTGTCTTGTAAAGGCAATAAATTATTATTTAATAATTCTTGTTTTGCAATGATTCAACTTAAAATAATAGAACTTAGAATTTTGTCAACAACTTCATCTAAGAATGGAAAATATACAATTTTTAATTGGATAACTTAAGTTTTAGTGAAAAAATACCAATTTGAGCCTTTTTCTTTCTTTTTATCAATATTCATATTTAATTGACTTTAAACTCTTTGTACTGCCTATCTTATAGAGATTTGTTTGAATGGATTGAGCTTGAACCACAGCAGTTCTGGTGCTCGTTGCTATTCATGGACCAGGTTTGAGCATCATGATTTTGTCGTTGGTTTGTTGCAATATAACATTTAGGTTCTTACTTAGAATTATTTCTAAAGCAATTGTGAATGGCCTGGAGACTTGTTTGTTGTCAACAAAAATTAAAAATTAGAACAGGTTTACCAGGCACATGTTATAACTATAATTCTGGATGGCTGGGGATAAACCGGGACAACAACAACAATAACTACAACCAAGCCATACCCCACTAAGTGGGATCGGCTACATCGATCAAACAACACCATAATGTTCGGTCATAATTCATGTCTATACTCAAACTATTGACCTCTATATCTTTCTTAATAGTTTCCTTTATAGTTGCTCCAAGCCTTCCTTAGCGATAAAGCTTCCCTCCACTTGATCTACTCTCCTTACTACAGAATCTACAGGTCTCCTCTATACATGCCAACACTTTCTTAAGTGTCTCTTTTGTTTGTAATTTTAGGGACTAAATTGACTAATAAAAAATATATTTGAGAACCAAAATGACTAACAAAAGACACATTCGAGAACCAAAATAATTTACTAAAGAGACACTTGAGAATGCGTTTGGGATGGATTTTTATCAATTGATGAGTACTATTATCTAGCGTTTTGGGGGTAGACCGCTACGTTACGCTATTTGCTATTGACTACATAGCTATTTACTATGTGCTTGGGATGGATTTTTATCAATTGATGAGTACTATTATCCACACAAAAAAGGTTGATACATAAAGATATAATGGATTGCCTTGGTACAATATTTCAAAGATGAGAGGAATCCATATAAGTATTTTGTTGCCTGATTGTTCATTTGGGACCTCCGGGAAAGAGTTTTCTCGGTAGATATAGCAGTACTGAAATTTTAATGTAGTTTCTTTAGGCTAATTGAAGTGGGTATAATTTTGCAGTCTTGGGATCATTTGAGCTTTCCATTATTTACTGTAAAGAAGCAGTTAGTAATACATTTTCTAATTATTGTTTTCTTTCTTGTGTAGTATAACTACGGTGGAATACGAGTAAAATCTGATGAAGCCATTACAGATGAGTCTCAAATTGACATTATATCGAGCTGGAATGTTGCCGAATATTTACCCCAAAAAATCCAAGTGAGTTACCCATAATGATTTTAGCTTGAATAAAGTAGTTGTACTAATAGCAAGGAATGAGTAAATATCTAATTTGGTCCCTAAAATTATAGGACTGTATCAACTTAGTCCCCATTATCAATATTCCAAAATAATCTCTAAAATTGCAAAACGTAATTAGGTCCGTCTCTCTGTCTAGATTTATTAGCAAATTCATCTTTGACATTATTCACTTAGTATTTAATGCATCTTTGACATTACCAATTTAATGTTGGTAACTTGGTAAGGTCTCTCACAAATACCAAACAGAGAGGAAATCCTAATTAATGTTTTGCAAATTCTAAAGATCAATATTGGTAACGTGGGGACTAGGTTGATATGGTCCTGCAGTTTTAAGGACCAAATTGTGTATTTACACTGCAGGGAATCTTTAAGACCAATTCAATGGATTCCAAAGGTTATTCATATAATACAGGCACTAATGCATTCTTTATGCCTGAGTTTTTAATAATATTGTGGCTTTCAACAGGACCATTTTGTGTTAATCGTTTCTCAATTCATGTATAATCCTTGGAATTATGCCCAAAAACAAGCAGCAATTAGGGCTTCGTTGCAGAGTGGAGACTCCTGCACCCCATCAATTAATATTGGAGCTGCAGAGGCTTTTGAATCAGAAATAACAGAATATATCAAAGGGCAGGTATAGCAATGGCAGCATAAGGAAGTGAAGTGACGTTTCCTGATTTGAAATATTAATCAATTCTTACACTTTTCATTATACTCTACAGATTAGCTCTTACTTCACTGCCAAACTATTTGGAATTGTTGGTGATATTGTCCTTCATATGAAGGGGATGGGCAAATCAGAAATCGACCAGGGCATATCATCTGACATTCCCCAACTTATGGGTGATCTCCATAGAGGATGCAGCCTTGGAATTTATCAAGCATGTCTGTGCTGTCCTGGTCCTCGACAAAAGTGTGCAGCATGATGTTTGGTAACTTGTTTTCCCAAACTGTGATGGCATTACTTAACAACTACTATTTGATGTAGAACAAGTAATCTAAGAGTGCTCCTTTTGGCAGGACACTTCTAAAGAACTGCTTTAGGTGTAGAGTACATAAAGCTGAAACTTGCATATTTTCTTGGGAAAATGTTGTATATTATATAATCTTCAGAAGCATCTAAAAGTTGACCCTGAATCCTATTTATAGACCCCAATAAAGGCAGAAAAGCTAATAACTAATCCTATTCTAAGCTAGAATACAATATCCAAAATTAGAATAAAATCGTTGATTACTAATAACAATAGAATCTTCGTGAATTGAAAACCCTATTCACTATATTAAAACCCTAAATAAGATAATAAAATAGATGCTGCAATCCACAAAAGTATTATGTCTGTTTGTTAAATGCATGTAGTTTCAGTATTGAAGAGATGATTCTATTTGGGTTCTTGATAGTTACTTGCTTGTTTTTCCAATTGACAAGGTTAAAACTCCGTTTCAAAGGGTGAAAAATCTAAAACACTGTTATTTGTTTCATTGTTGTTGATCATAGATAATAGTGACGTGCTACATAGAAGTAAAGTACTGCACTCTACTGATTGCATACTTCTGTTTTGAATATGAAGAAAAGATTTCACCCCAAATAAAAAATTATAAGAGATTAAGACGTGTTGATTTGGAAGAAAGCTGAATATGAGATAAATTTAGAATAATATGTTGGGCAAAGTGATAGTTCTGATTGTGTCCATCACTTGGCAGGTTATGAGAAAAATTTGTTA